>ML106755.1:654011-814135 GCA_003697995.1 Taxidea taxus jeffersonii
AAAAAAAAAAAAAAAAGAGAGAGAGAAATGAAAAAGAGAAAATGGTTCATTCTACAGTAGGGGAAGTGGAATAGGAAACTCTTAAATGGCTTTGATATACAGGAGGATTTAAAACACATCATCTTTAGTCAGACAAAACAGTCCTGGGATCAAATGCTGGCTTTATCATTTATAAGCTGTGAGCTTGAGAAATCACTCAAACACCCTAAACCTCAATTTCCTCATGTGTAAACTGGGGATAATAACGGTCTTTATTTCCTAGGGTCGTTGTGAGGCCAAAATGAATTCATTTAAATTACCATGGTGGAGAGCCTGATACATGAGATTTTTTATTGTCGCTGTAACAAATTACTACATAGTGGCTACAAAATAAGAATTTATTATCTCACAGTTCCTGGAGGTAAGACATCTGACAGTCTCATTGAGCTTAAATCAAGGATTCATCAGGGTTATGTTCCTTTCTAAAGGCTCTATGGGAGAAACCATTTCCTTGTTTCCACTGCTTTCTAGAAACCATGAAGTATATTTCTCATCTTGGGCCTTTTCCTCCATTTTCAAAGCCAACAATATTACATCTTTTCCTCATGGCAGTGCCAAAGCTTCTCAGCTTTTAGCAGCTCATGTAATTAGGTTGGACCTACCTGGAATTCAGGATTATCTCCCCATCTTAATGTTTGTAACTTTAATCACATCTGCAAAGTCCCTTCTTGCCAGGGAAAGCAACATATTCTTGGATTCTGGGGAGCAGGATGTGGACATCTTTGAGTGGGGTTAATATTCTATTCTGCTTATCCCAGCCTGGTACCCCAGAATAATGTTCCATAAATGTTATTACTTTCTTATTGCTATATAGCATTATCATTAGAATTTTGTTGGCATTAGTGTGGTCTTACACTTAATAGACTCTTATAACCTAAGTATTATTTTGTGACCCTGACCTCCAATACATGTCCACACTGCTCATTTGTCAGATGAGGAATCGAGAACAAGAGATAGGAAATAACTGATATGCACAAGGCCATCCCACCCAGCTGATGTTGATTTTCTACAATTCTGAGTTCCTCACTCAACACAGTGCTTCCCCCATGACAGTGTTGAGAACAGTAATCTAAAGTGTACACCTAATATCTATACTTAATTTGAAATTATTTTGTGTAGAACCTCAAAAATATCAAACTGATTACTTAACTTGCAAAACCAAGAACACTAGAAAACTAAAACAATTTTTCAGCTTTATATAGAAACATTTTTTAAAAGTATTAGGGAGAATACTTGTAATTACTAAGTTTCATTTAAATCACATTACAACTGAGATTTGGAAAAAAGTGAGGTTTTAGAGCACATTATTGTATCTTAATGTTTCTCTTTTTCCTTTCTTTTTCTTGCTTTTTTTCCCCGTTTCCTTTTTTCTGTTCTGTAGTTCTGACAATGCTTCTTCAGTAAGAAAAATTAACACCTCAAGAAGAAAACAACTTACTTTACTTCCAATTTTTAACAGCATTATATCATTAATTTATTATTTCATTTTTCTTCTAAGAATTTCCATGTTGATTCAAATAGGCTACCTGCCAAAACTGTTTGAAATATTCTGGGTTATAGTTTGAAAATATTTATACATATAAATAGAGGGAAATAAACACAGACTGACTAGTGATATCTTACAAATCTAACATAAGTCCACAGTTCTATTTTGGTTACATAAATACTTTCTATAGGGGCACTTGGGTGGCTCAGTGGGTTAAGCCTCTGTCTTCGGCTCAGGTCATGATCTCAGGGTCCTGAGATCGAGTCCCGCATCAGGCTCTCTGCTCAGCAGGGAGACTGCTCCCCTCACTCTCTGCCTGCCTTTCTGCCTACTTGTGATCTCTGTCAACTAAATAAATAAAATCTTTTGGCAAAACCATATTTCTGTTCTCCAATACAAACAAATCAAAGTATGATAAGGCATATCTCTCATCCCTCTAATAACCTTATAACATCACTTTTTTCTTTCCTCCTGGGCAAACTTTTTCAAATTTTTATACATCTGATGCATAGCTGTATTAAACTTCACTTGAATAATGAGAAACATTGATAGAAAAGTTCTACCAATATCTAAAGAATCATTTTTGATCATTACTCCTTTTTATTAATTCTGTATTCCCCCCTCCCCACTTAGAACCCCATGGTAAGAGGTTACTTCATCAAAAGAATAACTGGTATTATCTGACAAAAGCCTATTCAGCAACAAATTTAGCTATTTAAAATATACACAGGTGATGCAATTTCTGGTTTACATGTAATCAATAAATGGCAAAATAGATTTCCCACAATGTCCCATCCATGTTCGATTTATCTTCTCATAGCATTGTCATATTCCTTAATAGACTAGTGTTCTGAGTATAAACACAAACATACATGATGCCTCAAAGTGTCTATTATTCTCTTACAAACTAGCTTATCTTTGGAGAATTCTTCCTTATTGATTTGTATTCAAATTACAGATTAATATTAGGTAGAAATTGTAGATACTGGAAATTCATTTTTCATTTAGGGGAGCTCATGCAGGGCAAAAGATAATAGTATTCAGGAAGGTTAGTGCCAAGAACACCCAAGATTTATTGAGTTCAATTCAGTCAGTGATGATGAAGGAAGCAGTCCAAGGGAAGTATATTTTTAATTTAACTATACATGGAGAGAACATTTAGAACCAAAATCCTAAATCCATATATATATATAGTATATAGAATCTGCTTTCATCTCAACCATTCCTCTCAACAAACTCTCCCACAACACACAGGCACATAGAGTTACATCTCAAATAAAAGAAAATACACAGGAAATAAAGAGCCACAGGATACAAGTGTGTACTTAAGAAAGAACAGTACCTTTACTCCCATTTTCAAAGGTACTGTAGGCTAAGAGGATTTGGTGTCACAAAGTAAACCTGAACAGATATCTTTATTTCCTGGATTTCTTTCGTTAAGCGTTAAAATAATTTTATCCAATGTGGTCACTTGGCATTACTCGTCTACTATTAAGGCATCAACCCAATGTTTGTGAAAGGGTAAGGACAGAAGAGGTCCAAACATTTGGTATTTAAGAAATGTGAGATAAGAAAAACTTGACTACGATGCCTAAATAAGGAAGACACTTGTGACCTAGAAACTCTCCATAAAGAAAACTTTTAGAAGAGAGGCCACTTGCAGCCTGAGATATATTTTTGAGCCTCACTTCTCCAAATTCCTTAGTTACTTTGCTAGGGAAACAAAACATGCTAAAATGTCCATTGTGATCAGATCTGAGTGGTCGAAACTGATAGCAGCGGCACTAACTCTAAGTGCTATTGGCACAACGACTGGAATGTGAAAAATAACACAGGTGAAAATCATTTGGTGGTGACCCAACTGAGTGAGTTCAAGTGATGTATGGGAAAAAATACCCAGATAATTTTTTTTTAACAGTAATAAGTCTTTACACTATGCCAACACAGTCTTCAGAGAATGCAGTTTATATTCAGTCCAACAAAATGGATTGAATTATGCCTGAAGGCAGCATATAAATGTATGTATTTACACTGACACTTGTTTTATATATTTTTCCCTGGGGAATGAAATGTTCTGGATGAGAAAATTTTCAAGTTAACTAAAATATAGCCATTTAATTATAAAATGATATTAACAATGCATGCTTTGACATTTTGGGTGGCAATTTTTCCAAAATGCATTGAACACTCCACTGATTTAGCCATCCAACTTGGTAATATGTTGCACATAATCTATCCTATTTTTGATGATATGAGGGTCATAACTATTGCCCTTTATTTAAGAGAATGAATCCCCTCAAAGGTACTGTGTGGTTTGAATGTGCTGGAGCACCCACTAAGTGCCTTTTGAATTGCTGTGTTTTTGTAAATTCTGACTATTTCATCTCCTTCATCACTGTCAACCATCATTTCTTTAGTATGCCTGGTTTAATGATTTCCCTTCTTGTCCTTGCCACATCTAAACTGTCTTCCACTAAAATGAACTAAATCATTAGAGGGAATCAGACAACTGAGATATAAAACCTAGCAGTCTTAATTTTCACATAAACACCTAAATCAGTAGACTCTTTTTTGTTTTTCATTATCTCAGTCCTGGCAGTACTTTCTCCTCCTTGTTTAAGGGATAAATGCAGAGCTAATTCTGGATGAGTATCACTGTAAAAACCTGGCTTAATAAATATCGTATATATGGACTTGCTTTTTTCACCTTAAACCATCCAGAATATAATATGAAAAAAAAAAGTGGTACTTATTACATGGGGGCTAATTAGAAATAAAAGCTCAACACCACTGTCATCCCCAAGACCTACTGAATCATTATTTTGACAATATCTCCATATGATCTTTATGCACATTAGTTTTTTTAAAGATTTCTTTGAGAGAGAGAGAGTGCATGTGCACACACAGTGGGGAAAGGGCAGAGGGGGAGGGAGAAGGTGTCTTAAGCAGATTCTGCACTGAGCGTAGAGCCTGATGTGGGGCTCCATTTCATGACCTGTAATCACGACCTGAGCGGAAACCAAGAGTCAGAGACTTAACCAACTGTGCCACCCAGGTGCCCTTATGCACATTAAGTCTGAGAAGCACTGATTTAAAACATAACACTCTCCAATAAAAGGCTCTCCAACGATTACTTTCATTACTGAGAAATCAGGATTTTCTGTTCTTGAATCTGAATTTTTCTGTTTAATGCTGTTCAGTTTACCTTCATGGAATATCTTCATTATATGACATACCCTTAGCAAAAATTTGTTTATCTTTGTGAAAAAAAAATCTGGGTTTAAGTAAATTTGTTGTGGATAAATAGATAACAAATAGATTCAACTCAATTTAGAACCATGCATAATGGGTTTTTATCATCGGGGTCAAACTGCTCCTTTCCTTTTGCAGAAGAAAAAAACTGCAGTCCAGAGAGGTGAAATGATTTGGTTTACCACAATAATCAAGCATTAATATGATTTATTCTATCTTAATCACACATCCACATGTTCATTGATGGTAACTCAATTCTTTTTTTCTTTCATTTTTTTTCTGCTGAAATCCATGCACTCACTCCTTTTCCACACGTCACTGTCAGAGGTATCAATGGGTTTATTCTCCCTTATATTTCACTCTACAGATCTTTATCAAAACTTGGAATAGGGTTCCCCTTAATTTAAGCCTCACACTTAGCTCCATCTTTGCTACTGGGCCTGGGTCTAAATTAAAGCTTTATTCATTTTCCTCTGCAGTTCTGGTCTCCATTTCTGCCTAGATTAACCATCACTTTTAGGTTGGTGGCCCTTAGTGCAAGAAGCTCCCTGAATTTTGCTGGCTCAGTCTAGGAACTCTTCTTAAACCAGCAACCTAATCTTTCCCTGTTTTGTTACTAGCTCTCCTGAGCTAGTCTTGTTCTCCACTCTGTACATCTTTAGTTTCCTCTCTGGGGTTAGCATAAAAACACTCAACTCCACCTCCTCCTCTGAAACCATGCTTCACTCTTAAGAACAAGTACTAATGTTAGTACTCATGGCAAAGGCAAGATTGTAAGAGATCATGTGTTCTAGTGAAAGAAAAAAAAAAATTAAGAGCTCTTCTGTTTCCAGTGTCCCTTTCTTGGGACTTGCCACAGCTCTTAGATTGTTTGTCCTCTTTGCATGGTTTTTCTCTTCGTCCTCCTGTGTACTAATAGGGGAACATAAGCAGGAACACTTCATTTCCTTTTCACAAGCCTATGACATAAAGCAGGGAAAGGGGAGCAGGAGTTGACCCCACAAATTACATTTTAGTCTGGGCCTTATGTTAGATGTACACTCCATTAGGCAGAAGTTCAGCTCAGCTAGCCAAGAGCAGAGATTGCATAGGGATTTAAGTTTAAACCCTAATTAGTAATAAAAAGTTTTAATTTGCCTGGAACCTCCCTACGCATACCTTTCTATGTGGATCTGGGAGATGAACGTGACCGGAAGAATAAAATGGGAGGTGGCCCTTTCAATGGGCTCTCACAATTTTATGGTTAGACTTTTTAAAATTGTTATTCCATTTCCAAAATACATTGACTCTTGAATCTTAGCTGGTTTCCCCAAATGAAAGCTTTCCTCTTTATAGGGCTTATAGGTAAAACTCTTGTAAAATTAGGCAAAAATCTTCTTCCTTCTTCACTAGTAACCTATTTTGAATCTTAGCCTAGCATAGCAACTAAATAAATAAATATGTTTTGTACTCTGCTCAGAGAGATAGCACAAGAATAACTCACTGGTAAAAATAACCTAATTTTTAATGCAAGTGTTTATTTAAATCCATCCATTTTAAAATTAGACTGTATGCTAACCAATTTGAAAATTAACGTTGAAAGATAAATGGAAGTTATTTCCTGAAGCAAGTTTTCCATCCGTAATGCCTTTTAGGAATGCCTTTGGATTGGTTAATTGTCAGAAGCTGACCTTCCTAAGTGCCCCATATCTAGTGAATTAATTTAACTATATATACATCCTGCCCTGTGGTAAATTATATAGTAAACCAACAGTGCAATTAAAACAGACGCATATTTGCCAAGATGCACGAAATGAGAATTCAAAATGATGTAGAACACATTTTCCTCTTCTTAAAGACAAATGCCTATTGTCCCTAATAGGGACTTTGTCAGACAACGTGCTCTCTTTCTACTCCTCTCCGCCTTAAAGAATCACCAAGTTATAGCTAAGTGTAATATAAGAACACAAATGATGTTTGTTGAATGCCAATTTGGAAGGTAGAAAATATATTGGGGCTTAAAAGCTGGTATAACAGTCTTACTCAGAGAAGAGCAATTTATGTGATAATTCAGTAAGTGCCACAACATCTCAAATAGCTTAGTAGAGTAAGCGACTATGCATGAAAGCATTTTTTAAAAATCAAGCTGAGCCTTAGAAGTATCTATCACAATATTAAGATCTTCATTCTATAAACTGGACTGGTGTCTCTCCCAGTAGGACTGTCACTGTAATGACACTGCCCAGCAGAATGCTGCTTTATGAAGCATGGGAGGATCAGTGATTTTATTTAAAAACATTAAATTTAGAAAAGTTCAGAGTTGC
This sequence comes from Taxidea taxus jeffersonii, assembly GCA_003697995.1. NCBI lineage: Eukaryota > Metazoa > Chordata > Mammalia > Carnivora > Mustelidae > Taxidea > Taxidea taxus. The sequence goes on from ML106755.1 coordinate 661,092, forward strand.
TACAAATAGATTAACTCTTTCAATGTTTCAGTTAAAAGATACTGAAACAACTATTTAATCTAAAAAGGTTTACGGGGCGCCTGGGTGGCTCAGTGGGTTAAAGCCTCTGCCTTCGGCTCAGGTCATGATCCCAGGGTCCTGGGATCGAGCCCCCGCAGAGCCCCCGCATCGGGCTCTCTGCTCAGCAGGGAGCCTGCTTCCTCCTCTCTCTCTGCCTGCTTCTCTGCTTACTTGTGATCTCTGTCTGTCAAATAAATAATCTAAAAAGGTTTATAGGCAATAACCTTCTAGTAAGAAAACTTATCTTGTTATTTTGGCAGTTGATTAACCATCAGGAGAAGCTAGTCCTCGCTTCACTTGGGTTTTTAAGAAATAGTCTTTTTGATAAATTGACATAATTTGGGCTAATCTGTATGCCAGAGACAAAGCTTAAATTCACACACCATTATTTTGATTTATAAAAATTTGTGCTTTTCTTAAAATGCCTATACATGTTGTCATTAACATTTATCATTACTCAGTGATAAATACTAAGTTCAAAAACATGAAGTAGCCTTTTCCGAGGTTAAAAAAAAATGAGCACATATTGGCAATTTCATAGTTTGACCTACGACCAAGGTTGGTAGATCTATCATTTCATTAGTACTATGATTATCATTTAATAACCCAGATAGTTGGTCTGCATTTATGTATTTATTGAATGAATGAGTAAATGGGGGATAGTAGGCATAATTCATCTCTCAGTCTTCTTATATACTTAATCTTATATTGCAACTTTTGGGTTTAAACTGTATTGATTTAGTGTGCCTTTTGCATTCTGGGAAGCATAGATTGCAGGTGGATTTCTTCTGTATATTTTGGTTATATGCACTGGTCTTATCATGTACCTCTCTATTCTTCCTCTTATTTTTTCTTCTCTTTTTCTCTCCCCTCCCTTCTTCCTTTCTCCCCTTCCCTTCAACTCGCCCCCCAACACATACACACACACAATGTAGTCCTCCTATCTGGGGTCTCAAAAATAAGCTAGATTATCTAAGATTCCTTTCAGGACTGTAATCATAAGATTTCTTTCAAACTTATAGCCAAAGAATACTCAAGGCAAAACAAAAGTACATTTTTGACCAGGAGCAGTCTCTGTATTGATGCCAGCAGTTTGGACACACCATCTATAGGTTTCTTTTTATGCCACATTAAAGATACAAGATTAAGTTTTGTCAGAATATCGACTTTTATTTTTATCTCCATATGTAAAGAAAGTTTATTTTCATAACTCAATATTTAACTGTTAAAAACTGAACAATGAATAAAAAGTTACATTTTAATTTTTGAGCAAATATTTATGGAACACTCAGTAACACTGAGTATGTTTTCAAGATTTCTACCATTTGGCAAAGAACTCCTGCTTGGTTTTAATTTTGCTTATGGGCCCAGCGAAAAGTATTTGCTTTCCTCAGGTATAAGTACATACTGGTTCACTAGCCTCCCAACTGTTTCTCTGGCTGAGCAAAGCTTTCATTTTGGTGGCACATATCCATGACAGCTGTTTATTCCACATGTTTCCACTGAAAGCATATTAACCTGAGTACTTGGGCATAATTATTATCATGTATAAAATGCCTTTGGATGTTAACGATTCATCTTCTTTCCTCTCCCTTGATTGACTTGACCCTGGTATTACTAATACCAAACTCTTTGGGTTGTCATGGTCCTGATAATTCAAAGTCATCTGCATTGCCTTTCATTAAGAAAGCTAGAGACTGGGTTCATATTTTTCAGTTAACTGCACAAAATTCAGTTAATAGACCTTTTAAAATATTTCCCATGAAGGTATTATTAATAATGACTAGTGATAATAATGTGATTCACTGACCTTCATCTGGAATCATCCATATTTAACATTTTTCCCTTTGGATATGAGTGTGTCAATCATGTAAGATGCATTTGGGTTAAGTTTGTGAAGGAAAACATCACCAAAACCCTAATTATAGATTTTCTTGATTTGGTTTCCCAATTGTCATATAATGAAAATAACTCATCCAGTAGAACAAAAATGGCAATAGCCGTTCTGTAACTTTCCTATTTACATGATTTTAGTATTTTCTTAGACGGTTGATTTTTCTGATATACAATATGAACTTGACATACGATGGCTGTATTTGTCTTTTATTCCCTGAGAAATTGCTTTCAACTATGAGTGTTTTGCTGCTTTTTTCCAATGCTGTATGCAAAATATTAGAGGGAGCTTTCACATCATTTTATTGAATTTCTAAATTTTACAAATGAAAAAAGATAGAGGCATTGAAACTTGTTTAAGAACACACAGCTTGTTAAAAAGCTACTTGTAACTTAACTGGGTTTGTAAAATCCCGGACAGGCTACACTCTGGCATTCAGTATATACCAAACTATAACTCTAATAAAAATTGCTCATCATTGTATGTAGTTCATTTCACCCCTTTCACCACAATGTAACTTGTGGTCAATGTACTCTATAATACACATTCCTTGCTTGACCTCAGGGTATCTTGCTTTCCTACTACTCTACCCTCTCCGGGTGATCCTTCTTTATCCCTTACTGCCTGGCTGTTTAGGTTCTCTGAACTGCATCCAATTGTGGGGATCTCTCCAATTGTACATAAAGCCCTGACCAGGCTCCTAGGATCCAGATCCATATTTTCAGTTGTTCACAAGTCCTCTTTACTTCAGTGTTTCACAGACACCTTAAACTTAGTATGGCTCAACCTGAATTAATGATTCTCTTAAATTTCCTTACTCTATCATCCATAAGCTTCTTCTCCTCTTGTATTTTCTACTTGATTACTAATTCAACAATCTGTATAGGCAATCACATTGGGCAACTGGGTGTCACTTCAGATTTCTCTACCACCCTGAGCTCTCTGTATTTAATAAGTCACAAAGTCATCTTAACATCTTACATGACAATATTTGTTATCTGTCCCCTCCTCATCTTCCCCATCCTACCATGACTCATTGTAATGCCCAAAACATAGTAAGTGCTCTATAAAAATTTATTGATGAATGAACAGAACAAGAATGAACACATGAATAGTGACTAAGACATTGTTGCTACCCTCATTTAGCTCACTGTCTAAAAAATAGAGACAAAAAGATATTTACTTGATAAGTGCTATGTTCTAGGAAGGTCATATATAAAAATAATCTTATCTAAGCTGGGCTCAAGAAAGTCTACCTAAAGTATGAAATGGATAAATTTGTTTATTCATTTAAATTCTATTTAGTTTCTGTTCATTTCTTTAGCTTGAGTAGCAGGAGAAAATTGGATGGTGACAAGGGACATTCTGTGATTTCCACATAGACTAATTTGGTTTTTCTACTCCTCAGGAAGCCATGACTGCTTAGATGATCTTGGGTAAAATTTTTCCTAAAGGACTTCAGGTCTCTGTTTTACAAAATTAATAACTCAAGAGAAAGACTTGGCTCCAAACTTCAGTCACAAATCATGAAACATGGGATTTCAATCAAATAGCCTTCTTCAATAAGCGATTATATGAATTCAAATGAACCTTATGTTTTAATATGAAGTATGGGCCAAACAAACATACTAATAGCTATAGTAGGAACACATTCAGTCTCAGCCTCCTGGTGAATTCTGCTCCAGTTCTGAGCTTGACTCAGCTATGTGGTGACACTCAAAATGAGCAGGGTTTTCCAGTGGTCTCCCTAGATTTATTTGTTCTGATATGCACAAAATATGCACTAATAAGAACAGTAATGATAACTGTCATCATCCAACTTTCCTTAACACATTCTCTGTAAATCAAATTACCTTTGAGAATTTAGAAACTTTCTTTATGACATGAATTAATATCAGTAAAATGTGATGAAGTTTCACCTAGTATTTCTTGACTCTTGCTTTAAAATTTGTTTTCCAGGGACGCCTGGGTGGCTCAGTTGGTTAAGCAGCTGCCTTCGGCTCAGGTCATGATCCCAGCGTCCTGGGATCGAGTCCCACATCGGGCTCCTTGCTTGTCAGGGAGCCTGCTTCTCCCTCTGCCTCTGCCTACCACTCTGTCTGCCTGTGCTCTCTCTCTCTCTCTCTCTCTCTAACAAATAAATAAATAAAGTCTTAAAAAAAAAATTTGTTTTCCATTACACTTTCTTTTCAGGGTTAATTAGTCTACAGTTTTAAAACCTATCAAATAATAACTTTATATATCCTTTAATTAACCAGATATGATTCAGAAAATAGTGAAGAAGCCAATAGATTTAACTCTCATTTTGAAGTTAAACATATAATCTGTCTTTAATAAATTGATCAAACAACTCAAATAACTCTTTATGATTTTATACAAACAAAGGGGAAACATGGCTTTATTTTTTCTCCATCAAGAAAATATCTCATCCCTAAATTTGTGCCACTCCATGTCTTAATTCACTTTATGAAATACATGGGGAAATTCATTAAACCAAAATTCTGCTCTATTGGTCCCCTTTAGTAAAAGTATCACTTAAAGTCTGTAATTTAGTCCAGACTGCTTACAGAATTAGTCTTCCTGAAAAAAAAACAAGAATAACCCACTAATTCAGATTATCATCTTTTCACTTACTTTTAAGTTTTCTTAATGCTTAACATCACATGTTTCAGTTGGTAACCTGTAACTTGTGTTTGAAATCTCTGTCCTTCAGAAAGAAAGGAAGGCCATCACGTCCATCAGTGAAAAATAAACTTCCAATTTTTCCCAGTATGGGAAGTTGAACAGCATTAAGCTTACACAAGCTAAGTCTGCTCTGGTTCCCCTTGCAATCAGTGAGTAATGTTGAAAAGGTGATTATGGGCTATAGTTATAGGCTCAGTTTTTTGGTTGGGGGAAAACAGAGTATGTTTTCTATAACTGCCAAGTCTAATGGCATTTGCTTTGTTAGCCCCATTAAGCAGCCTGAACTCACCAATTTTCTCTTTACTTTCTGGCTTAAAAATACATTCCATGTTCCACTAGCATGGCTGCTGATGGTTCCTATTGTTGTAAACAGTGATAGAAAAAAAAAATTGAGAACTTTTTATATCCCAAGTTTGTGCTATTCTCAGCCTCTCTGGGGGTCAACAGATAGGGCAATGAGAGGAGTTATGCACTGTCACAGCCTGAACAAAATCTCATCAATCAGACAACAGGATTTCACTCTCTGGTGCCTTCCTCCACCAGAGTGGAAACAAAGGAAAGAATCCCCAAACAAGCAATTCTGTTGAATTACTGTGTAAGACCAGGGAACAAGTGACAGCACTTGTATCTCTAGTAAGCATTTTCCAACATAAATAAATTGTTTCAGAAAATACATTTTATGTGAAATTTTATTTCATAAACACAAGAGGCTCAAAATAACTGCACACAAAAGTTGAAAAAAATCTAAAGTCAAGCTTTATTCTATGTATGGAGAAAAGAAAATTCCTCACCCTGACGAAGATCTTTTTTTGAAGCATGTTAGCCCAATATGCCCCTTCAACAATCCCAGAGGACTACCATGTTCAAGCCATGCTTTGGAGGGATTTGGATCTGAGCTCTGTGATTTTCTGGGAAGCCAATGGCTCAGAATTCTGCTCCCTTCTCAAACCACTTCTTAGGAACTATTTCAAAGATTTCACAGTGCACACACACACACACATTCTCTCTGTCTTTCTCGATCTCTATCTCTCCAGCAACCAAAACTTTAAAAAAATACTAACTAGACCAGAAATTTGAGGTCAGTGAATGAAAAAACTTTCAAAATATTCTTACGTCTACGGCTTTTTTTTTTTCCCCCTAGATGTCTTTCTCTGTTAACATATTATACCAAATTGTGTATATTCCTATCATGAGGATGAATAGTTTGGGATGTAAAGAGATTATGAGTAAAAGCAGACCTTCTATTTCAGGTTGTACATGATATGGAGTAGGAATAGACTAGCCACACGAATAGAATCCTCATGGTATATGATCTGCTTCAAAGCTTTGCAGATACAGACCATAGGTCTGATAGGGTTTTAGGAAGTCAATACACACCATCTAATTTCATAAGGAATGGCTATTTGATCCAAATACAAAGAGACGGATCATTTCAAAATAGCTTTATGGAAAAAATATTCACATGTTAAGAGTGAAGATAAGAAATTACAGTGGCTATTTTAATATCAGATAATATAGATCCAAACAAAAAGTACTGCTAAATATAAAAGAGGTATTTCATAATGATAAAAGAATTAGTAAGGCATAGGAATCATCAATGTATATGCTCCTAATAACAGACCTTGGAAGTACATGAAGCAAAAAGTGATATAAATAAAGGGCAAAATAAACAATTCTACAATCATAGTTGGAGATATTTAATATCATCTCTGCAACTGATGGAATAACTACACACACACCCCCAAAAAAGTAAAGGTACAGGTAATCTAAACAGTACTATCAACTACTTTAATCTAACTGGTATGTATATAACACTACACCTAGCAAATACAAAATGTACAACCTTCAAATACACACATTACTAACAAAGTAGACATATCTGTATCATAAAACAAGTCTCAAATGTAAAAGTATAAAAATAATAAAAACATGTTCTCTGATCACTATGGAATTAAATTAGAATCAATAAACAATAAAATATGTAGAAAAAATATTTACTTAAAGTGCTAAGCTTTAGTTATTTATAAAAGGTTTATGAATAAAGTGACCTTTCCATACAATACATATGATAATGTTACTCTAGTATGCTCAAGCACTTACAGAATGTAAGAGCTGAAAAGAGCCCAGAGGTAAACAAAAGGCTAGGGTCTCCTAAGTATCTTTAGGACATTTAAATATGTGGGGTCAATGAGCTAGTTAGTAGATTTTCTTTCAGAATTTCTGTTTTTGCTTTAAGACCTTAAAAGAAAGGGATATAACCACCCCCCAAAAAACTATGAAATGGCTTACCTATTTTTGCTATACTTTCAAAAAATTTTTAATTTTGCAAAATTCATTAGTCTTTAGGATTATTTTTCATTGAGTGTGCCTATTTGTAAATCTATTTGTTGATATCCAGTCAATCTTAAAAAGAAACCTCTGCTAAATATGTATGTTATGTTGTACAGTAAAAGAAGGAAGTCTTGGGGCGCCTGGGTGGCTCAGTGGGTTAAGCCTCTGCCTTCGTCTCAGGTCATGATCTCAGGGTCCTGGGATCAAGCCCTATATCTGGCTCTCTCTCTCAGGAGCCTGCTTCCCCCTCTCTCTCTCTGCCTGCCTCTCTGCCTACTTGTGATCTCTCTCTCTGTGTCAAATAAATCTTAAAAAAAAAAAAAGGAAGTCTTTATAAATTATTAATTCACAATTTAAAATATAGTGATTGGACAATTTGCAACCTAATCAACAAAAACAGTTTTACTTCAATTCCTTAAGTGTGACTAACAGAGAGCTTTTAAAAAATTTAATAGTCAAAGCTCTAAACAATTTATTTTATTAGGCATAAAATCAAACATTATATTTTATTGTTTTAGTTTTTGAAACATTTATCTTTTTGAAATCTAAACAGAAAATTTTTATGTATTAGGTAATTATTAATTTGATAGTTGTTTTTTTTTTTTTTAAGATTTTACTTATTTATTTGACAGACAGATATCACAAGTAGGCAGAGAAGCGGGCAGAGAGAGGCTGCCTGCGGAGCAGAGAGCCTGATGCGGGGCTGGATCCCAGGACCCTGGGATGGTGACCTGAGCTGAAGGCAGAGGCTTTAACCCACTGAGCCACCCAGGTGCCCCTTGATAGTTATTTTTAAAAGTAACCTCTATTTTACATATGAGGCATTATGTCTTGAGTTAGGGATATAATCATATTCTCTGCTCTAATAAATTTTATATTCTAGTGGGGAAGTAAGACCATAAATACAAATATAAAAACAGCTAGCTACTTAATTACACCATGCTATGAAAGTTGGTGATATCAAAACATGTAGTAGATACCCTCCAGGGACAAAAAATGGAACTGAATTTTGAAGAATGGATAAAAATTAGCTAATCCATGGAGAGAGTTTTGAGTAGAGACAAGAATACATATGGCTGTGAACCAGAAAATGGAAAATGTGTTTGAGAGACCCAAGAAAAAGCCTGTCAATGGAGCGCAGGAGAAAGGGAATATGGTCTTCAAGTTTAACAGGCAGTTAGCTGAGTTTGGTACACCAAATGAAGGGGTTTTTCCCCCAGGTGCAATGAAGAGCCATTTGGGGCTTTGAGACAGGGCATTTAACATGAAAGAAATAGTAGATATTCTGGTTTGGAGAATGAAAAGAGGGCAGCATAAACAATGACTCCCAGGTTTCTGGCTTAAGCAACTGAATGGATGGTGATGGCATTCGCTAAAAAAAAAAGTTGGCGGGGGGGTAGAAATTTGTGCAAGAATTACAGAGTACTTATTGGGACAAATTGAATTTTGGTGGAGTGCTGAGACACTCAGAGGAAGATTTTTAAGTATACAGCTCGACAGATACAGAAATGGTTGTTAATTTCTCTAACAACCATTTCTGTATCTGTCGAGCTGTATACTTAAAAATCATGTTTTGGTTTTGAGGTGTAAATTTGGTCACTAGTACACAGAAGACAATGGGAACCATGGCTGCAAATGAGGACGAGAGAACAAAAGAACTGGTACAGATATACGCCACCTGAGGCTCAAGGAACTCCAACATATGAAGTATAGATAGATGAGAGAGTGAGCCAGCAGAGGAAATCCAAGGGTAGGAAAGAAGCAAGTGCCGTACAGTGTGGAAGGCAAGAAAGCAGAATCTGGAGGAAGGAACCATCAGCAGCTTGTAATACGCCAGAAGTCATGTAAAATGAAAACTCAAAAGGCCACTGCATTAGCAGTATAGGACTCTGGCGATCTTAGGAGAAATCTTTGAGGTGGGGGGGCAGAGGGAAGAGGGTCGTGCTAAGGAGGGCTGAAGCTTGAAGAAAAAGTAGACCCTGAACAGAAAGGCATTATTAGAAATATAGGGTTATGGAAATACATTTTCTAAGATGGAGAATTCTGAGCATGGTGATGATGGCAAAGATGCAGTTCAGGGGAAGAGAATATAGACATAAGAGAGCATGAAGTTTCTGAGAAATTGGGAGAAACTAGATAGGAGTTATTTAAATTTTTAGAGTTAGTCCAATAATCAGAGACAACATTTCAGAAGAGTTTTCTCTGACACTTATTCAAATAATCTGGTATTTTTGCTGAGCATGAAATTTATAAAGTAGTTACATTTGATGCTGAAAAAATTTAACTGCCAAACTCTGTGTGTGTCTGTGTGGTTAAGTCTTCTGTATTTAAGGTTTATGCCCCAGTTAATGAAAAGTTATAGATATGTTTTATCTACTCAGATAAAAGGCTATTTTAAAGGGAAATGCTAACTTAACCAGCAAATTAGTTTCAAGCAAATACACAACTGAAAAAGATGAATGAACACATATTGCAATTTAGTGTCTTATTTCTGTAGATTTACCTGAATGATTTCTCCTCAGAGCAACCAGAGTGGGTTTTTTTTTTTTAATTCATTTTAAATTTTGCTGGCATACAAGCTAACCTCACATGAAGGATATTATAAAGGGTTATCTGTACAATTTTAAAATGTATTCATTGAGGAAACTATAAATTTTAAAACTTCTGCATTAATAGACTTTGCTTGGTGATTTAAATTCAAAATCCGGGCTTCAAAATATACCCCCTTCACCTATTGACAATGTAATCAAACACTCTCAAGGACACCCTAGGTTAGAAAATGCCTTGCAGGGTTTTTAGCCACAGTAGGGGGCTAGGTAGGTGACTCTGGCTGTATCTACAAGAACAGGGCAGAGCTATTCTAGCAGTACGATTAGATGACACCACCAGCCACAGTTCGACACAGCTGCTAGATAATGAGACATTATTTGCTCTAATTGAGCTGCTATGGGGATGATCTTCAACTGGCCAGTTGAATCAATGGACTGGCTGGAACCTGGAAAGCATTTAATATGTTACACAAATAAAGAGAAATGGGTAGCCAAAGGAGACTTAAAAACAGTAATTTTTATAAATGCACTATAATAAGAAGTGAAATATTATAATTTAGAATTATAGCTTGTCTACTGTCAATGATCTCAATGTTCTTCATACCAAGGTAGCAGACAGATTATCAGTCCCAAATATGAAAAGAGAAAATGACTTTTATGTTTTAATTTTTTTTTAAATTTATTTATTTATTTTAAAGAGACAGAGAGAGAGAGAGAGCATGAGTTGGGGGGAGAGACAGAGAGACAGAGGGAGACAAACGGACTCCCTGCTGAGCAGGGAGCATGACTCAGTGCTCCATCCCAGGACCCTGAGATCATGACCTGAGCTGAAACCAAAAGTTGGATGTTTAACCAACTGAGCCACCCAGGCACCCCAAAATGACTTTAAAACATAAAATGGTAATAAAACTTCTCTTCTTCTTTTTTTTAATAAGAAAAGTCATAAGTCTGAATATTTTCATTTGTCAGTGAAAGCAGAGCTGCCTAGCAAATGAGACCAATTATGAATGAAGTTACATATGGTTGCTGTAGATCCCTTAGGTATTAATCTTATGTTCTGGGGAAATTTTAACAGACTGACCACACTCTCACAGAACAGGAGAAAATACATTCTCATAAAATTTTCCACATAATACCTCAATTTAGTCTAAGAATTACAGCGTGGAACAAAGAGGAGTACACACATCAACACATGAAGCTGCATCATGAACATCGCAGAGAAGAGTTGACATGCAGTGTACACACTAACAGTTCACTGTCTAATTACATCTTTAATTCAAAATTATGAGAGGGCAAGCTACAGAACAGCCATCGAAATTCTTGTAACAAACTCTACATAATCTATTTGATGTTGTTGGAAAAACAGCATATGTTTTGGGTAATTGCTAAAACCTCAAAGGATACCTTCCCAAATTACTGAGAGCGAAACCAAATGCTATAAAACCTAACCACTACCTGTGGTACTGATAGAACTGCAGGCAGGTACATATCCACAGTGATGGAGTTGGTAATTAGTCAATGACACTTAAAACCCTGGGTTCAACCTTGAGGGCAACCCTTTTTTTTTATTACTATTATTAACACATAATGTATTATTTGTTTCTGGGGTACAGGTCTGTGATTCATCAGTCTTACACAATTCACAGCGCTCACCATAGCACATAGCCTCCCCAATGTCCATCACCCAACCACCCCATTCCTCCCACCCCCCTCCCCTGCAGCAACCCTCAGTTTGTTTCGTGAGATTAAGAGTCTCTTATGGTTTGTCTCCCTCCCTGGATTCATCTTGTATCATTTTTCCCTCCCTTCCCCTATGATCCTGTGTCTTGTTTCTCAAATTCCTCATATCAGTGAGATCATATGATAATTGTCTTTCTCTGATCGACTTATCTGGTATGACAGACATTTGAAGACAGCCACCTTAACTTTTAAGGAAAAACTGTCTTGTTCCCATTATTATTATTAGCCTACATGGGCTAATTAATTAATTGACCTAAATACATTCCAGGGCTACAGTAGGAGAGGATGGTGTAGGAGATGAAATGTGCCATAAAACTCTATGGATAGGAGTCTTACATTTCTTTTTTTTTTAATTTAATTTTTTAATTTTTTATTAACATATAATGTATTATTAGCCCCGGGGTACAGATCTGTGAACCGCCAAGTTTACACACTTCACAGCATTCACCATAGGACATTCCTTCCCCAATGTCCATAACCCAACCACAGTCCCTACTCCCCTCCCCCGGCAGCCCTCAGCTTGTTTTTGTAAGATTAGGAGTTGCTTATGGTTTGTCTCCCTTCCAATCCCATCTTGTTTCATTTTTCCTTCCCTACCCTCCAAACCCCCCACTTTGCCTCTCAACTTCCTCATATCAGGGAGATCATATGATAATTTACAAACACAGTTCTTTGCCCTAATTTGCTTCAATGAGAAAATGTAAGCATACGAGAAAAGGACTTACTAGGGCTATATTGTAGGATTTCTGAGAAGTGGTGAATGTTCATCTGAGATTCGTGGTCATGCACTTTATATCACACTAAGCACAACAGTACTTTATATCACACTAAACACAACAGTTGTATAATTTTTCTCTAGCTATGCTCAGTTTGTATGTAAGTCCAGGGTAAGTAGATAGCTGAATTTATAGATATTCGGAGTTTGCTAGGTAAGAAAAAGGAAAGATAAAAGGCCATAAAAGTTATAGTTTCTAAGGACCTAATAAGGATCTAAGTTGTCTTACTGTAATAGCCTTCTCCCCAGAAAACTAGTCTAATGTTAAGTAGCATCCATGTAGTTCTCACACCACCAAATTTGTCTTGCTGAAGTTGTCTCCTTTTATTTATACCCATTTCCCATTTGCTGACCTTTTTATAGGATAATAATCAGGCTTTTTACAGCCAAGATGTTCTTAGAAAATGACATTGTTCCTTCCCATAAATTTCTTTTTCAAAGGATTTTTTTTTCTTTTCTAGACAGTTTGGCCAGGTTAAGATTTAAATTACAGCTTCCAAAAGAGAATTATTTAATTGTTGAACAATAAAGAATCTTATTCCCCATTCTATCAAATTTGATCTATTCCATGCTAATAAACTCTTCCAAGCAATATTCAAATTAAATAAAAAATAAACCAGTAAATTGACCTACATATATAAGAATAAATGGCTTTCTTATTTTCTTTCTTCTCCTTTCCCCAGTCCCATTCTTTTGGGAGAACAGCAAATTAGCAGCAAAGTAAATATAATAAATACTGGTGAAGGAAGATGCGGAGTAGAAGGATCTTGAGCTCATCTAGTCCCATGGACACACCATGCATGGCAATTAACTCTGAAAACAACCTAATGACTTGCAAAACATATCTTCCATAGCTAGATGTAGAGAGAAGTCCAAGTCAAAAAAAGTAGGAGAGATGGAGACACAGTCAGGTACCAGACCCCAATGCAACTAACTACAAATGGAAGAGACATCACAAGCACATTGGAGTGAAGGGATTAAGTGCCAAGGATTAAGTACACCCACCCCAGGACCCAGAGTGGGGAGACAGTCCTTGAACATCTGGTTTTGAAAACCTGGGGAGGAGGGAAGCTAAACTCCAGGGACTTTAAAAACAGTGGGGCTCAAAACCAGGACCTTTAAAAACCAGCAATGATTAACTCCAGGAGAGCTGGAGGGCAATAGGAAACTGGGTCCAAGCCTTTAAAGAACCAGCACACCAAAAAGCTCAACCCAAGACACAGCACAGAAACAGTAGTCTAAAAGTCTGAAGGAGATTTATTGACTAATTTTAGGATGTGTGCCAGAGAGGCAAGAGTCTACAAAAGCTTTCTCAGGGAGCAAAAGAGTTGGTAAGCACCACTTTTCTTATCCTCCCCTAGTCTAGATAGCCTGACACTGTGGAAGTCAGTACTAACACTCTCCATCTATCTTGCTAGTATCCAGCACCCTGCCTAAGCATTCCAAAAGCGGCTCCCACACCTAAAGGCAGCCCTGGCTGAAACTGAAGTCCCTGGGAAGTGACTCCTGTCCTCGGGAACAGGAAAGCTAACCCTACACACCAGTGTATCCACAGCTCCCATAGCTGAGCCTCTCAGCTGCACAACAGCAAACTCTGTCCAATGGTACACTACAGCTGTCCCCAAAAATAAGTGTAGACAGACAGGCTAAGTGCTAGGCCTGCCCACCAGGAAGCCTGTATCCATTGCAGCCTACCCTCTCAGCTGGCCACACAGGGGACAAGACCTGAATACCAGCGAGCCACAGCAGGTGAAGCAGGTCTTTGCAATCAGCTGAGGTAAGGTCCAGCCCTGCCTATCAGAGTACCCATGGCAATCATGATTCAGCCACAATAGAAGGGTGCATAGAATCCACATGGGAAACATTCTTGGAGCACCTGGCTCTGGTCACCAGGGGGAGTTGCTCTACAGAGAGATCACAGGGCTCCTTCTCCACAAGACTACTATTTTTAAGACCAGAGATATAGCTGTCCTTCCTAATACACAGAAATAAATACAGAGAGTTATGCAAAATGAGGAGATAGGGGTATATGTTCTAAATGAAAGAATAAGACAAAACCATAGAAGAAGAGCTAAATGAAACAGAGATAAGCAATATCCCAGATAAAGAGTCCAAGGTAATAGTCATAAATTTACTCACAGCACTTGAGAGAAGAGTGGGTGAACTCAGAACCTCAAAGAGAGATACAGAATTTTAAAAAGAACCAGGCAGAGCTGAAGAATATAATAATTGAATCAAAAAAGACACTAGAGGGAATCAATAGCAGATTAGAGGATGCAGAAGGATCAGTGCTCTGGAAGACAGGGTAATGGAAAGAAACCAAGGTGAAGAGCATCTATTTTACATATGCATTTATATCTATATGTATGCTGAAGGAAATCTGCAACATCATCAAGCATAACAACATTCACATTGTAAGGGTGCCAAAAGTTGGAGAGAGAGAGATAGGTGGGCAAAAAACTTATTTGAAAACATCATAGTTGAAAACTTCCCTAATCTGAGGAAGAAATAAACATGTCTGTTCAGGAATCAAAGAGAGCCTCAAACAACATGAATCAAAGGAGGTCCATACCAAGACACATAATAACTAAAATGACAAAGACTAAAGATAAAGAAAGAATCTTAAGAGCCACAACAGAAAAGCAAATAGTTATATGCAAGAGAAACACCATAAGAACATCAGTTTATTTTTTTGGCAGAAATTTTGCAGGACAGAAGGTAGTGGCAAAGTGCTGAGAAGAAAAAACCTACAACAAGAACATGTTATCTGGCAAGGCTATCATTCAGAATTGAGGCAGAGATAAAGAGCTTCCCGGACAAACAAAAGTTAAAGGAGTTCATCACCACTAAACCCTCCTTACAAGAAATGTAAAGGCCGTAGATTAATCACTCATAAAGTCAGTAAAAAAATTTAAAAACAGGGGCGCCTGGGTGGCTCAGTGGGTTAAAGCCTCTGCCTTCCGCTCGGGTCATGTCCCAGAGTCCTGGGATCAAGCCTCGCATCCAGCTCTCTGCTCAGCAGGAAGCTCTGCTTCCTCCTCTCTCTGCCTGCTTCTCTGCCTACTTGTGATCTCCATCTGTCAAATAAATAAAAATTAAAAAAAAAAAATTTAAAAACAGTAAAATCAATTATACCTAAAAATATTAGTCAAGGGTTATACACATTTAAAAATGCAAAATATAATATCATATACATAAAACATGAAGTACATAAAAATTTAGTGCTTTTATAATGTGTTAAAACTTAAGTGACCCTCACTTTAATATAGACTGCCATGTACAAAGGATGTTGTATAATATCCCCATGGTAACTATAGACCAAAAACCTGTAATAGATACACAGGAATGAAGAGAAAGAAATCAAAGCATAACACTAAAGAAAGCCATTAAACCACAACAGAAGAGAGGAAGAAAAGAAAAAAGGGACAGAGAAGAACTACAAAAACGACCAGAAAACAACTAATTGGCAAACAGCACATACCTATAAATAATTTAAGTGTAAATGAACTAAATGCTCCAATCAAAAGACACTGAGTGACTAAGTGGATAAAAGCAAGATCCATCTGTATGGTTCCTATAAGAACTTCACTACAGACCTAAAGACAAATATAGACTAAAAGTGAATAGGCAGAGGGACACCTGACTGGCACAGTCAGTTAAGCATCTGCCTTTGGCTCAGGTCATGATTCTAGAGCCCTGGGATGGAGTCCCATGTCAGGCTCCTTACTCAGTGGGGAGCCTGCTTCTCCCTCTCCCTCTGTAGCTCTGACTGCACTTGATCTTTCTCTCTCTCTCTTCCCCTCTGTCAAATAAAAAAAATCTCAAAAAAAGAAAAAAAAAATGGATGCATAGAAAAAAAATACTCATGCAAACAGAAGTTAAAAAAAAAAAACGGGTAGTAATACTCATATTGGACAAAAAAGACTTTAAAACAAAAACTGTAACAAGAGACAAAAAAGTTATTACATAATGGTAAAACAGTCAATCCAACAAAAGGATATAACATCTTTAAAAATATTTAACACCCAAACAGGATCACCTAACTGTTTAAAACAAAGATTAACAGATATGTAGAGAGAAATTGACAGTAATACAATAATAGTAGGAGACTTTAACACCCCATTTACATAAATAGATAGATCACTGAGACAGAAAATCAATAAGGAAACAGTGGCTTTGAATGACACATTAGATAGATGTACTTCACGGATATATACAGAACATTCCACCCCAAAACAAGAGAATACACACTTTTCAAGTGCACATGGAACATTCTCCATGACAGATCACATTTTGGGCCACAGAATAAGTTTCAATAAGTTTAAGCATGTTTTCTCTTCACAACAGAATGAAACCAGAAATCAATTGCAAGAAAAGAAAAAAAAAACAAAAACTGGAAGAAACACAAACATAGGGAAGCTGAATAACAACTTAGTAAACAACCAATAGATTAATGAAGAAAGCAAAGATAAAATCACAAAATATATGGAGAAAAATTAAAATGAAAACACAATGGTCCAAAATCTTTGGGATACAGTAAAAGCAGTTCTAGAAGAAATTTAGAACAACACAGACTTATCTCAAGAAACAAGAACAATCCCTTTAAAAAAGTCTGAACTTACACATAAAGGAGAAAGAAAAAGAAGTAACAAAGCCCAAAGTTAACAGAAGGAAATAAATAATAAAAATCAGAACAGAAATAAATGAGATATGAAAAAATAGAAAAGATCAATGAAAAAGCCTTTGACAAAATTGAACACCCATTCATGATAAAATCTCTCAACAAACTATGGTTAGATAGAACATACCTCACCATAATAAAGGCCATATATGAAAAATGCACAGGTAAGATCACACTTAAAGGTAAAGAACTGAGAATTCTCCCTCTAAGGGCAAGAACAAGACAAGGATGTCTACTCTTGTCACTTTTACTCAACTTAGTATTGTAAGTCCTAGCCACAGCAACCAGACAAGAAGTTAAATTAATTACTGGTAAAGAAGTTAAGAAGTTACTGGTAAGAACTTAAGCTATCACTATTTGCAGATGACATGACACTATACATAGAAAACCCTTAAAAACCCCACCAATAACTATTAAAAGTAATAAAGAAATTCAGTAAAGTGGAAGGATACAAAATGAATGCCAAAAAATAGGTAGCATTTCTATACACTAGTAAGAAAATAGCAGGTAGAATTTAAAAATTCTTTATATATGAATCATACATACAATGCTCATAAAAAGGGATGTTCTGACTAACTTTTCTTATGAACTTAAAGTAAACCTAGGAGACAAAACATTTTTAAAATTTGGGGTGCCTGGGTGGCTCAGCTGGTTAAGCATCTGACTCTTGGTTTTGTTTCAGGTCATGATCTCAGGGTCCTGGGATCGAGCCCCATGCTGGGCTCTGAGTGCTCAGCATGGAGTCTGCTTGTGACTCTCTCTCTCCCTCTCCCTCTGCCCCTCCCACTCATACTCTCACTCAAAGAAATAGATAAAAATCTCAAAAAAAATTTATTTTAATCTTTTGAAAATGATTTAATCCCTTCCTTGGGTTATTAAGTATAATCTGTGGAGGAGAATGTACATGTTTGATGAGTTACATCATGTGACTCAATCATCATTACGAATAACAATTCTCATTGTATCTTTCTGGGATGGTATGGGAGTCAGAACTGATTATATATAATCTTTAAGATATGCCACATCATATTCTCTTCTGAATAAATCCTGTTTATAACTTGCTTTTTTCCCCTCACTTTTTTCTTTCTTTCAAATGTGAGTATTACAAAATTATGATAAACTAGACTTTTTATAAGAAATGTAAACTTTACATACACATGCTTTGATTTTCAAAATATGAATTATTTTCATATTTAATCTCTAAATACTTGTTCCCTAACTTCCAGTAACATGGTTGCTTATCCTATTAATTATTCATTTGACACAAATACAGATATGCTTCAGAGATACTGTGTTCCGTTCCAGACCAATGCAATAGAGTGAATACAGCAATAAAAGCAAGTAATTGGGGGGGTCCCATGCATGTAAAAGTTATGTTTACATTATATTATAGTCTACTAAGTGTGCAATAGCACTATGTCTAAAAAATGTACATGACTTAATTTAAAAATACCTTTGCTAAAAAACATTAATGATATCTGAGCTTTCAGTGAGTTATAATTGTTTTGCTTGTGGAAGCTCTTGCATCAGTGTTGATGGCTGCTAAATGATTAGGGTGGTGGTTGCTAAAGGCTGGGGTGGCTGTGGCAATTTCTTAAAATAAGACAACAATAAGGTTTGCTGCACTGATTGACTCTTCCTCTCATGATATCTCACAATGTTATCTGTATAGCATGAGATATTGTTTGAGAGCATTTTACCCAGAGCAGAAGTTCTTTCAAAATTGGAATCAATCCTGTCAAACTTTATTTCTGCTTTATCAATTATGCTTATGTAGTACTTATTGTCATTTCAACAATCTTCACATCTTCACCAAAGTAGATTTCATCACAAAAAAACACTTTCTTTGCTTCTCCATAAGCAGCAACTCCTCATCCATTTGGGTTTTGTCATGAACCTGATGTTTCATAAGCTATGTAGCTTTCCTTAAAAGTCAAAGACTTTCAAGTTACTTGAAAATTTTCAAGTTTCAAAATTACTCCTTGATCTATAGACTGCAGGATGGATGGTTTGTTAGCAGGCATGAGAACAATTAATCTAATTGTACATTTCCATTATTAGGGCCCTTGGGTGACCAGGCACAATAAGCAGTCAGTTTTGAAAGGGATTTTTTTTCCCCCTGAAAAGGAGGTCTCAAAAGCAGGGTGAAAATATTCAGTAAACCACACTGTAATAGCACACCAACAACTGTGCTGTCATCTGACTTTGTTGTACCATTTCTAAAGCACAGGCAGAGTAGATTTAGCACAATTCTTAAATGCCTTGGGATTTTCAGAATGGGCACTGGCTTCAACTTCAAGTTAGTTCCTACAAGAGAATCAGCTTGTCCTTTGAAGCTCTGAAGCTAGGAACTGAATTTTCTCTAGCTACTAAAGTCCTAGATGACATCTTCTTCCATTAGAAGGCTATTTTGTTCTGCATTGAAAATCTGTTGTTTAGCATAGCTGCCTTCATTAATGACTGTAACTAGATCTTCTAGATAACTTGCTGCAGCTTCTAAATCAGCACTTGGTGCTTCACCTGACACTCTTATGTTATGAAGTCAGCTTCTTTCCTTAAACTTTGTGAACCAACCTCTGCTAGCTTTTCTTCTGTAGCTTCTTCCCTTTCAGCCTTCCTAGGACTGAAGAAACTTAGGACCTTGCTCTAGATTAGGCTTTGGCTTGGGGGACTGCTGTGGTTGGTTTGATCTTCTCTCCAGACCACTAAAACTTTCTCCGCATCAGCAATAAAGTTGTTTTGCTTTCCTATCATTTAGGTGCTCACTGAGGTAGCACTTTTTTCTTCAAGAACTTATCCTTTGCTTTCAGTTTTACTGTTTGAAGCAAGAGGAATAGCTTTGATCCCCTCTCTCAGCTTTCACCAACTTTCTTCACTAAGCTTAATCATTTTTAGCTTTTGATTTAAAGTGAGAGATGCGCAACTCTTGCTTCTCACTTGAATAATTAAAGGTCAATATAGGCATACAAACTGCTCTAATTTTTATATTGTGTTTCAGGGTATCGGGAGGCCTTAGAAGAGGGAAAAATGGCAGACAGGTCAGTTAGTGGAGCAGTCAGAAGACACACAATATTTATTGATTTAGTTTGCCATCTTATATGGATGTGGTTTGTGGTGACCTAAAACAATTAGAACAGTAACATCAAAGATCATTGATCACAGATCACCATAATGATATAATGAAAAAGTCAGAAAAACTGAGAAAATTACCAAATGTGACACAAACACACAAAGTGAGCAATGCTACTGGAAAAATGGAGCCAGTAAATTTGCTAGAGTTTGCCAGGGTTGCCACAAATCTTCAATGTGTTTATTTAAAAAAAGGTATCTGTGAAGCAAAATAAAACAAGATATGCCTATGCATTCACCATTTACGGCATGGAAGAACCTGGAATAAGGGCTCTTTTGAGTTACAATTAAGTTCTTTCTCATCCTGGTGAAAATATAAAGCGCTTTTAGGATGAGAAAGGTTATATACCTTCTTAATCTGAAGTGTACAGAGATGGAATGCTTATGTAAAGGTGAGGACAGGAAAGCTACATAGTAATCTAGGTTTTTCTTAGAATGATTTTCAGTTTACCTATGTATTAGATGATGCTATTAACCTAGTTTGTACAAAGCAATATTGAATTTTGGTATCTGGTTCCTGCTTTCTAAGACTTTGGAGAGTAATTAAAAAATGCATAATTTTCAATTTAGATAAAAACTCTAGGCATAAATTAGACTTCATTTTTAAGTACTCACTAATTACCAACCACAGTCAAATATCATATATGTGTATACACACAGCATACACACATATCTAAACACAAAAACATACACATGCACACATATATATAGCATTAATAAATTCATAGTGCTTACTGAGACAAAAATTAGTTCTATATTTACAGATATGAAAACTGAAGCTCCGTGAGGTCCAAAAGCCAGGGAGTTTATAAGTTTATGTTCCAATATGAGGTAGAAATCACACTGTCAGCTGGAACAGTAAAAAGATAATTCCTTCAGGACCAGAATTAGTTCCTAAAAACGTTGCTCAACTCAGAGAATACCAAATAAATTTGACAAATACTAAAAGGTAGTATTCTAGAAGATGTAATAGAGTTTAAAACCTGGAGTAGAGTTCTAATTCTAGTTCCATACAGACCAACTTTCCTGAATATAAAAATTAAAATTGACAAATTGTGAAATGAAATATTGCACATATCTTATTTATTCGTGCGGCCCTCAAGCCAGGGGGCCTGTACAAACCAGAACCTTGTTTGAATTCACCCAGTGCCATTCTCTGTTTCTTAGTTCAACAATCAAATCCTCTCTGCTTTCTGCTTTCTTTTGGTTTCTCTCCATTGTCTTCAAGTTATAAATAAAAGACCCAATTTCTTACTGGCTTACTAACTGAGTATGGGGATATAATAGCATCTGGAGACCGAGGAGGAAAGTCTTAGAAAAGAAAGACCTGGACGAAGGAGGGAGACAAATACTGTATATAAACTCTGCCTAATACCTAGCAGAAACCTGACCTATATACCTAAGCTTTGGAGATTCTAAAAAGCCCAATTAAGGCTAAAATTTCTGAACAGAAATTTCAGCTACTACCCACGGCAATGGATATAAAGTTTGGAACTAACTGCCTCATAAAACAAACAAACAAATAAACAAACACATTCTTCAGGAGAATATAACAGGATCCAGAGTCTCTACAATGTATTAATCACACATCCAGTATATAATTCAAAATTACCACATATATAAAGAAACATATATAAAGAAACATATATATAAAGAAACAGCATAATGTGGCTCACATGTAATGAAAAGATAATCAAAGGAAATTGGCTATCATAACTATGATGGAAGACATAAACACTTATGCTAAAGATCAATAAACAAATAGAAGTAGCATCAAGAAATAAGAAGGAACCAAATAAAATTATGGTTCTGAAAAATATCGTATCTAAAGTAAGAGGCCAAAGTGGACATACAGCATTCGCTTAGATAAACATCACTTTTTCAGACATGCCAGATTCACATTTTAAGGATAAACACATTACAAAGTGGAACTAAATATTATTTTTATGTGCTCTTGGTAATTGTTTATGGTCCTGTTCAACTCTGTTAGTGAGGAATTAAATTTTTCAGAAAGGGATAGTGATGTCAAAGTAAATTATATTAGTAATTTTTTACCTGTGCTACCCATTGTAGATATGGAACCACAGCCTTCTCTCAATGGGCATACTTATTTGTGGGTTCACTTTCCTGCAATGCTGACAGGATGTGAAAATCAGATTTTCTATCCCTTTATGAAAAATTAATATAAAGGGATGGATGCTGGTTAAATTTATAGATACACTCTAGCCATAAAAAAGAGTTCACTATATGATATTACTTGAGAAGGGTACGAAGTAGTCAGAGCTATGCTATTAGATCTCTCAGCGTTACTATCTAACCAACCACAGTTGAGCAATCAAATCTCTTGTTTTTATTAATTGACAATTAAAGTTGTTTTATTACATATTTTATAGGTATCCTGGTCTGTAACAATGGCAGAGAAGAATGGTAGTAAAGCAAAGAGTTTGGTAAAATGTATCTATTTATTTCTTGGCTAAGCTTCAGATACACATTCAGTCTGAATCACTCTTCCTCTTCTAAACCTGCACTTTGTGCTCCTATCACACCAGATACATTGCTCAATAATGAAATTAGCACATTCTATTGTAATTGTCATTTTATTGCCTACATGCCACACCATACTCAAACTTCTTGAGAGTGGGTATAAATTACTATTACTTTTCTTGCAATAGGCAAGAATTCCCACATTGATTCCTACTTTCAGACCTCAACAAAGCTGAAAGATTAAAAAATGAGAGATGAAAAATGAGGAAAGAAGTTTTACAAGATGTCTGAGATGGTGGTAATCATGAATAAGATTTTAAAAACTACAGTGCTATTTTGCAAAATGAGATTCCATTCATAACCAAAATTGTTACTGGGTACTGCAGGCACCAAGTAAGTTTTCTCATTTCAAAATGAGGGCTTGAAAATCATCTGAAACTGAAGTTAATAAGAACCAAGGGGCGCCTGGGTGGCTCAGTGGGTTAAAGCCTCTGCCTTTGGCTCAGATCATGATCCCAGGGTCCTGGGATTGAGCCCCACATTGGGTTCTCTGCTCCTCAGGGAGCCTGCTTCCTCCTCTCTCTCTGCCTACTTGTGATCTCTGTCTGTTAAATAAATAAATTAATTAATTAATTAATAAATAAAATCTTTAAGAACCAATATAAATTTGTAGAAACCACACCTCACTCACTCCTGATAAATTTAAGGTATCTTTAGACCTGTCTGAACATCCTAAAATATTTGCCTAATCAAAAATGCGTCACAAAATATTAGGAGCCCATTAGCTAAGAATGTCATCTTCTAGTAAAGATTACAACATGAGAATTATGCATTAATAAGGAATATTGGAAAAGGAGAGTTATACAGGAAAAAATTTTCCTATGTGTTTCTCACAATCAGCACAGATGAGGCTTTTTAAAAAGGATTTATTTATTTATTGTAGAGAGAGAGAGAGGAAGTGCAAGCATGGCAGGAGGGGGTAGAGGGAAAGAGAGAATCCTAAGCAGACTCCCTACTGAGCATAGAGCCTGACTTGGGGCTTGATCTCACAAACCTGACATCATCCCACACAGATGATACTTTTAAGATTAGGGTCCTTGGGTGGCTTGGTCAGTTAAGTGTCTGCCTTCAGCTCAGGTCATAATCCCAGGGAGTCCCACATCAGCCTCTCTGCTCAGCAGGGAATCTGCTTCTCCCTCTGCCTCTGCTGCTATTTCTCTTTCTCTCTGTCAAATAAATAAATAAGTAAAATCTTTAAAAAAAAGATTAATGTCTAACATTAGTTGTCTAACTAGAAATATTCCTAGATTGCAGATCAATTCACTAAGCTACTACTAGAAGAAAATATTACCCTTCATGTAATTCTATGTTCATGAAATAATTGTTTAATTTGTAGACTTACTTTCTGAAGGAATCTATCTACAAGTGCAAACTTTTATTAGATACACATTTCTCAACAATAGTGAAGGGAAAAAAAACCCAATATTTACCAGGCATGTGACAGATTCCAGGGAAGTTGCACTTCTCATATACAGTCTATGTACGTCTCAGAAGAGCCCCTGAGTAAGTATTATACTCATTTTACAAACAGAAAAATTAAATTCAGAGGGATTAAATTATATCTCCAAAATTACACAGATGTTAAACGGTGAGGATGAAAATTAAAGCTTGTTCTACTCATCCTCCATGGGACTGATAAAATTAAATGTCTAACTCATTCAAGCTGTTGATACTAGACCCTGGATCTACTGCTAGAAAAATCCAAGGGCCAGGCTTCTAGCATCTAAGGCTACAAGTCAAATATCTGCTTGCTCACTTGACCTGGATCTAGACAGAATCAATTCGGGTTATTTGTCACTAATTAATATGTGCTGAAACAATGTTCTAAACATTCAGGGTGTATAACCTTTTCATTCTGTGTGTCTCAGGGATAGCAGAGTACAATCACCTCTTGATTAAGCTGGATGGACAAGTTAACCTTTAAGCTGCATCCTGGCACATGAAAAAAGAATGACTTTGATAACTAATGGAGCTGGGAAGAGACAATTTTTTTTTAGTACAAAAAGAACAAATGGATATAAGAAAAGCACTTAAATACTTCTTACACAAGGAACAGAATATTTAGAACATACGCAACCTTAATAAATGAGTAACCATTAAATAAAAATGTGAAGATGGCACAATCTTAAAGAAAGTTTTTGCTGATCTCTGGCCCCTGATTCATGAAATGGCTGTGATTTGCACTTAAGAGTATAGTCACCCTGGCCTTTTCTTCCATGCTTTTTGGAGAACACTCAAGATGACAAGAAAGTCACTTTTTAGGTATAGAAAGCACTGAAAATTAGGAAAATCTGGGTTTACCAGGGCAAAAGCTCCCCCCAAAATGTTGAAGAATAAGAAAGGATAGTCATAGGGCAGAGATAACAAGGCAGCTATCATCACATTCTTTGAA
Source organism: Taxidea taxus jeffersonii (assembly GCA_003697995.1). Taxonomy (NCBI): domain Eukaryota; kingdom Metazoa; phylum Chordata; class Mammalia; order Carnivora; family Mustelidae; genus Taxidea; species Taxidea taxus. The sequence goes on from ML106755.1 coordinate 685,872, forward strand.
TTAGAAATTATGGACCAAGAAATAAATAAATGGTGTAAGAAAATTTTTTTAATTAGGTATCAGGGACTGTCCATAAAAAATGTTTTCAGTAAAACATGAATGTAAAATTAATGTTTATGGAATAGATGGCAATTTAGAAACTGGCATCACTTTGATTGTTAGTGAAACCATTGTAGAGCTCAGTTTTGAAAGATAGCTGCCTTCTTCCTGGTGTTTAAAGTCAGAATCTATTTACCTCTTTGGTAGTATACAGTGGTATAGATTTCTGGGCAGGTTTAACCTGGGATCCGGATATTTTTTATGATTAGAAACTACAAAAATTTCATATATTTTGGAAGGATTTCATCAACAAATGCATTTTTATGTTTATCTACAATAACAGTAGGAGTAGAAACCAAAATAAAAAATTTCCTAAATTTGCTGAAGGATTATTAACCATGCTATGTTCAAATAAACACGTTGCCTCTTTTAAGCTAGAATAAAAAAAATCAGTATAACTGCCAATAGCTACTCCCCAGACATTATGCTAAAGTGGTCACAAGCTTCAGATCCCAAATAACCAGTGGGTGCAAATGTCTCACTCATAATAACCACCATTTCCTTCATCCTTACCAATTCTCGATAGATGGACACAGACACACACACACACACACACACACACACTCTCTCTCTCTCTCTCTCTACTCTAATTATCATTACATTTTTTATTATCTGTTGAACCCATCTTGCCCATAACCAATTCTGGCTAAATCATGTCTTCCAATTCCCTCGAACCTTCTCCTTAGCAGCTAATAATTTCCTGGAAAAAGTAATGTAACAGTGTTGACTGACACCATTATAAATTCAGGTTTACATATTTTCTTATTATCTCCAGCTCAGGAAAGATATGTTTCTACTCTTGGAAAACCACACAACTTATGCCCTCTATAATCTTCCAGCTCTTTCTCTACACAGGTTCTTCTCCTTGAGCCCATGAACAATATAAATAAGTCTCCTCTACCTTGACAAAACCTTTCTGGCCTCTCCTAATGACTAGGTGTAAGCATTTTTTTCTCAGTTCTTTCATTATCTAAATTTCCTAACTATGTACTATATTATTTCATGTATAAGAAACTCAAGAAGAGATGAAACTAATCTGTGATGATAGAAATTGTAATACTGTTCTTGGGCAGGCAGTAGGAGAGACTGACTGGAAAGGGACATGAGGGAATTGGCTGGAGTGATGGAAATGTTCTATATATTGATTAGGTTGCTGGTTGCACTGCTGAATGCCTCATTAAAACAGAGGGTTAAGCCTCTGCCTTCGGCTCAGGTCATGATCCCAGGGTTCTGGAATCGAACTCCGCATCAGGCTCCCTGCTCAGCGGAGAACCTGCTTCTTCCTCTCCCTCTGCATGCTGCTCTGCCTACCTGTACTCTCTATCTCTGTGTCAAATAAATAAAACCTTTAAAAAAAAAAAGCTCATCAAATTGTACAATTAAGATCTAAATGCAAATTATGTCTCAAAAAATAATTCAGAAAGTATAGCATGTATTTTCTGGTATTCCTCCACCAAACTACTCTCTTACACTTTCATTTCTTGTTAACTATGTCCACCACAATATTATTTTGTAGGTATTTTTCCAATGACAACCAGAGTCCACATATTAAAACCTTATTAGTTGGGGCACCTGGGTGGCTCAGTGGGTTAAGCCTCTGCCTTCAGCTCAGGTCATGGTCTCAGGGTCCTGGGATCGAGCCTGCTTCTTCCTCTCTCTCTGCCTGCCTCTCTGCCTCCTTGTGATCTCTCTCTCTGTCAAATAAATGAATAAAATTTTTAAAAAATAAAAAAAATAAAACCCTATTAGTCAACAAATGTTGTCACCTCTTCTGGGAAGGATTACTCCTAGGTAAGGCTTTTTTTTTTTTCTTTTGATGATAAAATACAGTTTCCTATAAAGTAGAAAATATATTCTTATTAATCCAAGGGCATCAAAAGCAATGAAATTTATTTTTTGTCTTGCTGTGCCTACAATTATGAAAATATAAAGAAAAGGTAATCCTCACTCAAAGATAGTTATAATCTCTTTGTGGATTGAGATTTGCCTGCTGTGGGTAAACAAGAGTCCCCTATACATATTAGCTAAACAGAAAAAGTTTCCTAAGAAAGTATTGTTTTTTTTTAACTAACTAAAAGACCTATACACAGGAGTTTTATGTTTGGAAAACAGGATTATGTGCAATATGAACAATTACTAAATCGCTAAATGTTTCAATTATTGCTCCATTACATTGAATTTCACAGAGTCAAATATTCCTCTAAGTATAAGTTTCAATGAAAATTTGGGTTAAAAAATTTTGAATTTACTGCAACTTTATAATATTATAATCATGCATTTAACTATTTTTTTTAAAGATTTTATTTATTTATTTGACAGACAGAGATTACAAGTAGGCAGAGAGACAGTCAGAGAGAGAGAGAGGAGGAAGCAGGCTGTCCGCAGAGCAGAGAGCCCGATGCGGGGCTCCATCCCAGGACCCTGGGATCATGACCTGAGCCGAAGGCAGAGGCTTTAACCCACTGAGCCACCCAGGCGCCCAGCATTTAACTATTTTAGACATGACTGTTTCATGCACTCCCTTGCACTGATTATTGAGGTTAACAGACTGACTCTTTTGAGAGCAGTAGATATTCTAAAGGCACTAAATATGACAAATAAAACTGCACATTTTGTTACCTTATTTTAATCTTGCTTGCAGTGAAAACCGTATCTGTGCAATAGAAAAACCTTCCTTAGGAAAGATGCAAATTTCATAAATTGCCAATGATCCAGATAAAGTAATTTGCAGTCCCTAGGAAATTGCTATTCCTTCTATTGACTTAGTGACTTCAGGGAAAATATTTCAGTAACAAACAAAATCCCCCCAAGTTTCTAAAACTGCTTTTTGAATCTCTGAACCCATGGCCTTAACATTCCACAGTTACATATTACAATACATTCACCATGAAAAAAACATAGTGCACATCTGTGTTATCTCTAAAAGTCAACAAAGGATTTTTTTAGAGTTATTGCAAGTTTTAAACTCTCCAGGAGAATTAGGCTAGCCTTATGATGCAGGTGGTATCCATTGAATAAATCCTCTTCTTCTCAAAACCCTCCAAACTCTCAATTCTTGTAGACTGCAAAACAAAAGCCTTAACAAGAAACTTTCATGTTTTATCAAAATGCCTTAAGAAAAGTGTATGGAGGGGCGCCTGGGTGGCTCAGTGGGTTAAAGCCGCTGCCTTCGGCTCAGGTCATGATCCCAGGGTCGTGGGATCGAGCCCCGCATCGGGCTCTCTGCTCTGCGGACAGCCTGCTTCCTCCTCTCTCTCTGCCTGCCTCTCTGCCTACTTGTGATCTCTGTCTATCAATTAAATAAATAAAACCTTTAAAAAAAAAGAAAGAAAGAAAAGTGTATGGAGTCGTTCACTATTGGAAAATTCTGTTTTAAAGTTAAATAACTTAAAGATTTCTGCACCTTTATCTTCTTACCATACAGGCTTACTGGACACAGAAACAGACAAATGAGGAAATATATTTGTGAAGATTAAATTCCATCAGAGCAAGCAGTAAAACGTATATGAGAGAGCCAACATTAAAGAAACAACCACCCTAATGGCTGCTGCCTGAGATAACGTTGTGCTGACACAGCAGAAATCAGACTGAGGGCGGTGAAATATTAACTGAAATTCAAATACTGGGATGTTCCTTTTGGGTATATAGTTTTTAATCAAAATTATTAAGTGATATTGATTTATATTCTTTTTCATGATTGAAATATGGTTTTGTGAAAGATATGCAACAAAGTAAGGTTCAATTGCATTATATTTGTTATGTAGTGTATCAACTGTGAAGAAGCAGCTTTTAAAAATAATATCCAAGATACAGATTTAAGATGGTTATGCTGACACTTTATTTTTCTTGTACATATGGATTTGATCTCTCTCAATTCTCAAGTTAAATTTAAAGAGTGCACAGCTAATATTCTGTGTGTCTTGGAAATATGCCTGGGTAAGAAGACTATGAGAAACAGATAGAAAGGTTAGGCCAGCAGTATATTCTTGAACTAAATGTCACCAGGCAATACAAGCTTCGTAAGTACGTATTTTATATTAAACTACCTAGACTTTAACTAATGCTTTGGAAATGGCTTTCAACTGTTTGATCATGTTTTAAGAGTGAAACTGAATTTGAAACATCAACACAGACTTTTGTTAGCTTTATGTTCTGCAATTTACTTTTATAATGAACAATGAACACGAATGAATTTTTCCCCCAGTACTTATTCATATTCATTAACAATGTGATTATTTTTTAAATCCATTGTATTTTACACTGCTAAATCTGAGCCTTTTGATATATACTTCAACTGTAAAAACAGATTATCATCATACTTTTCTCCAAATTTTTAAACTCTAGTTATTTTATATACAGTGTAATAATTAGTTTCAGAGGTTACAGAATTTAGTGATTCATCACATATATTACATATGTGACAAGTATATGTATAAAGGCATTTGTTGAAGCTAGAAAGCTAAGTAACTTTTATACTTATACATGCATAGTATTTTTTTAAAAAATGAAACGTTACATATAACCAAAGATTTGGAGGGGGTGGGCTATCAGTATTGGCCTCTCCAAAACAGTTATTCTTTCTTTTTTTTAATTCTCTCTGCTTCTCTCTCTGAAACTCTATTACCTCCTTCTCAAAGGGCATGAGAGGCAAGAAAGCAAAATATAAAAATTTTTATACTGATTTTAATATTTGTCCTAATGGTAAGTATTCATGTGATGACTCTTGAATGGGATGTATTCATTAACTGACCAAGCTATTATGTTGGTTTGGCTACCCACTACTAATTTCTTATAAACTGTTGAGGAAAATGAGAGTATTTTATACTCATTTGCATCTAGAAATATTTGGTGTTAGTATTTGACACTTAATATAGAATCTCATATTCAGAATATTTATTTTTGGTTATACTTTCCCAACATTATGGAAATTCTCAATTGATTCCTCTTCCTTCTAGAATAATTAAAGTATACTTAATATGACTGTCGATTTGCAATAAAGTTGGATTTGATCTGTGTCCATTTGTAAGAGAGAGTATGTATACATCACGTATACACAGCACTATTGTCCAGAGCCTGGAGTAGTGCTTGGCATATAACTGGTATTCAACAAATATTTACCTAATTTATAATTACCTCTATTTTATCCTAGGTCAAGATAAGAGATGCCAGAGCATGGTAGAGAAAACAATGGACTAGGAGTTAAAAATATGGTTCTAGTCCTTCCTTTGTTCCCACTTAGTATAAGTTATTCACTGTCCCCAAATTACCATCTCTAGGCTCCATACCACTTTCCTTGCTTCAAATACTTTCTCCCTTTCTTATTGCCACTGACAGGCATCCATTCTTCAAGTTTAGATGACATACCACATCTTCACATGATTCTGTTTTAACTTCAGCCAACATTGATCTCTTCCTGTCTATACTTAACAAGTTTTTCAATTGATACCTCATTCTATTTAACATCTAATTATGTAATGGCTTATACTATGCTTGATTTACTTAACCTGTTATAAGTCTTCATTCACCAATAAAAGTGCAACCCAGAGATCTCAAATTTGTAGCTGAATTTGTCTCCTGTGTTTTATGTGACCATCACAAAATGTCAATGTTTCAATAGTTACAGATATTCATGTGAGATTTTACGTACAACAACAAAAAAGGTAGTTTTCTAGTTTCTCTCATAAAAAAAATAAGATCTGTATTCTTATTTGGCAGTGATCAACCAGAGCTGAATGGCTACCACTCCTTTAATCCAGGCACACATTTCCATCAGTCCCCACCTAGCACGCTTTACTTATGTTCTCTCCCTGGAATCTGTGCGATATGTGAGATTTTAACCCCTGCATGATAGTCCATGTTAATATATCCACCCCAACACAAACACACACACACACACACACACACACACACCCTCCAAACTACATGTCTCTAAAGAGACCTGAGGTCTCCTTCTATATACCTCTGAGGCATTTCATACGCAAGATGCTAAAATTTCCACAAACTATCTAAATTGTCAACTTCTCTTCTTGTTTTCTTTATATCTATAAAGTGGGATTCGATGAAAAGTGATGTCAACCTACTTGTTCTTTAATCATATCTTCACTAATGGCATGTTGGACAATTAGAAACTGAAAAGCCATTTTAACTTCCTCTACACCTCTGTATGCAATGGTTTCTCAAGTTCTGTCAAATTTATTGATAGAAACAACAGTTAGGATGGTGGAACAGGGGTTAATTTCCTTCTCCCCATTTCTATTGCCTTTGCCCTCAAAGTCTGCATTTGGTGAGGTAGTGCCTCTGTGTGAAGATACCTGTCCTTTAAATTGTATAACAGAGCCCCAATAGAAGACTCCATTTAGCTTTGACTTAAGGTTGTAGAAAACAGAGTCAATTTATAGTCAACAGTAAAAGAGTTGTTTTAGAGCCCAAATTCACTTTCATGGAGCTTGCAAAATGGTACTTGGAAACATTTACAATGATCTAAGAGATGATTGGTGAAATATTTTGGCACCAGCAAGTCTGGCATGCAGCCCTCAAGACAAGCAGCATTTCAAGTTATATCCTACTTGACTTTCTCTATTAGAAGCACTGTATGTGAGAGAAACAGGAAATTTGCACAGCACTTTTAAAGCAATGTGGTGAATTATAAATTAATGAGGCTTTAGTATGGGAAGAGAGTAACATCTGCAGAAGAGCGGATTTCATAAAGACAAAAGGGAAAAAGGTTTCCCTTAATAAAACATAACCTTTCTGCATGCACAATCAATTCTCAATTAGTCATACCAGAGAGAGTGTCCACCACAGACTGTCAAAACTGCCTCACTTTGACTCCATCCTTCCCCCTGACACTGTTCTCTGTTTCAGTCTCCTCTCACCCTAGATGCTCCTTGAATTAGTATTTCCAACAATTTCCTGCAATCTCTTTCTGCCATCAAAAAATCCAATCGACTTCTGTGGAGCCTCTATTATATGGTACAGCTTTTCCTCCCAGTTTTGTGCTCCTTCTCTGCTCAAGCATAATGCTTAGTCAATCAGAGTGGGTGAGAAGCCAGAAGAGAACAGGAAGTAAGAGGAGAAATGATTTCCCTAGGAAGTTCTGCAGTTTCCTTCTTTGTACCTCTTTAATGAGCATACAGCAATGAAGTCATCGTTTTGGAAGTTCAAAGACACTACAGGGAAATTTACTGGAGTGATTTTAAAATTAATTCTACAGTTATGGACTAAGTGTTTACTAAGAGAGAGAACTCCCTGCCTTGAATGGGCTTATGATCTAATTGGAAGAGAAAGAAGACAATTTTACAAGTAACCATGGTTTGGATCATGGTAACACCATCAATTTATTACCCATCTAAAGCAGGCAGGTGACCATTCTGCAACTTTTTCAGAAGATGTTAACTGGGGTGCCTGGGTGGCGCAGTGGATTGAACGGCTACCTTGGGCTCAGGTCATGATCCCAGGATTCTGGGATCATGTCCGGCTTTGGGCTCCCTGCTGGGTGGGGAGCCTGCTTCTCTCTCTCCCTCTTGCTCTGCCTACTTGCACTCACTCTCTTTGTCAAATAAATACATAAATAAATATTTTAAAAAATAAAAAGATGTTAACTGAATATTCACTATTTATTAGATGCTGTGTAAATCCCTGGGGATACCAAGATGAAAAGGTAATACCCCTGGTCTTCCCAGTCTATTAGGAAAGTAATGCAAGGAAACAGTTACAATTATGATTAAAATGAGGATTTAAGTCTAGAAAGCATGAATATAGGGGCACCAAAGAGAATGTTCCTATATCTGCCCAGATATGGCAGCAGTGCAAAGAAGTCCTCACAGAGCAGGAGATACATCTTGAAGGGCAAGGGAAAAAGGGCATTTTACACCAAAGTACCAGGACATACAGAGGCTTGGAAGTAGGAAAGAACATTCTGCATTCAAGAAGAGTTTGTAGTTCTGAAAGAAAAAAGAAAAAAGAGTTTGCAATTCTGAAGGGTAAGTGTACTTTCAGGATCTGCCTAGGAAGATGCTAGAAGATGAAATCAGGAAAGAAATTTGATTCTGGAAAGCTTTTATATGTGTTTAAGTGCCTACAGCAGTGCCTGGTACATAATTAGGTGTTAAATTTTTCTGTGAATCCAGAATGAATTAGGAGTTTGACTTTTATCCTAAGGATGTTAGACATTTATAGAAGGATTTGCACTTGGGAAAAGTCTCCAAGAGGTGAGTGTAACGGTTAGATTGGAGGGGCTGAGATAAATGATAAAGAGACCAAATACAAAATTCCTGCAGAGTCCACATATGACAATATGAGCCTCAAATAAAGGGATAGTTGAAAACTGGAGCAGAGCTATTTCAGAAGCGAAATAGCATAGCTTGGTGAATAACTGGATATGAAGGAGTAAGAGAAAACTGAAACATAAATATTTCAGCTTCATAATTTGGATAATTCAGTAGACATAGTGAGCCTCATCTAGATAGGAAATCCAGGAGGAAAAGTAGGCTTAATATCCACCTTAGTTAACACATGCTTAGCAAAAAGTTCTCAGGCATCAACTGATGTATGTATTATTTTTATTTAGATAATTTAAAAATTAGCTTAAATATTCAGTTTACCAATACAACTTAAGCTAGAAACTGAAATGTTTTGGTAGGTAGGTGTTCACAAAACAGTAAAAAGTGATAACCAATAGCTTAATCAAAGAAAGAGACAAAAATAAAATTAAAAATTAAAAAAACAACAAGGACACTATTTCTGGCATACTTAAGGATATTTAACATTTCTCTATGTGCTGGAGTAGAATCCTGGGTTGGCCCACATATGTGTGGCTTTCTTACGAAATTCAATAGTATACTCAGTTTCACTAATGGTTAAAGCATATGGCTCCCCACTTAAAGGAGCAGCAAAGAACTATCGCACTCAAGGAAATTTCCAGAGAAAATAACCTTGAACTTGTTACTGCTTAAAATATATCAAACATTTCACTGATATAACTTCTTAAGATTATGACTTACGATCAAAGCATTCTTCCAAAATTTATCTTTGAATTAAGTGAGTCCCTCTCGTTGCAGATGTTAAGCTGCAATGTGCTGATTCGACTATAAAGTTATGCTTTGTTTTGTTTTGTTTTTTTTTCTGAGCAGCATGTTCGGTCAGGAAAGCTGTAAGAAATAGCTTCAAGAAAGTAGCATTTTATCTTTATAACAATATGTCATTTAGAAGGGTTTATTTTGGGGGGGTGCCTTGGTGGCTCAGTCAGTTAAGCATCTGCCTTTGTCTCGGGTCATGGTCACAGGGTTCTGGAACTGAGCCCCGCATCGCACTCCCTCCTCAGCAGCCCCTGCTCCTCTCCCTCTGCCTGCCGCTCTGCCTACTTGTGCTTTCTCTCTGTCAAATAAATAAAATCTTAAAAAAAAAAAAAAAAGAAGGGCTTATTTTTTTAGCACAATACCATTCAAGATATATTTATTGATTTATAATTTTCCAGATGCTGTGCTAAGTTTTGGAGATTAAAAAATGATAATACATAGGCACTGCCATGAAGGGGCTTTGAAACCATGGTGGACAAAGATGATTAAACAAATCATTATAATACTATAAGCACCATGATAGCAATATGTCTCAAATGACAGTATTACAGAGGAGGGCACCTAAGAATGCCATCCCAGGGATGGATGAGGGACTTGTGAAGTGTTTCAAGTCGGCCACGTGAAGAGTGGCAGGACATTCCGGGCAGAATTAGAGAACATACAGGAAGACACGGAAACTTTAAAAGTTTTTCTCAGTACCTGATTCTGATTCTTCTGTACATCCAAATCTGGATACTTGGAGCACATGTGACATCTCTCCGTTTTGGGGGGTCGCTAGTCACTTGTCCCTTCCTCTAGCAAATGGACAGCACCTCATAACACATACTTTGTACTAGTATCATCCCCAGCCTCATCTTACTGGTTTTAGTGAATTCATCGGTGTTCTGATATCCTCGCTTTCTTAATATTTTTTAAAGTCTTTTAAAATATATTGTATAAACAGCAATAAGTCCTTCCTTTGGCATAAGCAGGAGATATACATAAATATATATAAAGGAGAGTGGGGGCGGGGGTCACAGTAGTGATATTTAGAACAAAGCCAAATAATCCCAAATTGGACTCTACTGTATTCATAGTAAGAAGAAACGTGACACCTTTCTGCACTTGAATGAGTTCGGTTTGACTGTATATCCACATGTAAAATACAAATAGGAGTCCAGGGAAACCCCCACTTAGTTGCTGGGCAAGTCTTAGTCAAGCTTGAATAAACAATTACTACAAAAACTATGAATATGCTTTTGCTGAAAATGCATAGAAAAACAGCAGGAAGGGATTCTTTGTTCCCAATATTACACTGAAATCATCTAAAGGGCATAAATTAGTGAGTGACCGGTATCTATTTGCATTTTGTCTCTGGCAATTTGTGACTTTTTTTTTTAAGATATTATTTATTTAGAGAGAAAGAGAATAAGTGAGAGAGAGAGAGAGCATAAGCCAGGGGGAAAGGCAGAGGGAGAAGCAGACTCCCCACTGACCAGGAAGCCCAACTCTGGGCTCGATCCCAGGACCTTGGGATCATGACCTAAACCGAAGGCAGATGCTTCACCGACTGAGCCACCCAGGTGCCCTAACTCAAATATTTTAATCTCTTCTTGAAAAGCTAAATGGACCTATGAGAGAGGTAGTGTTGGGAGATGAAAGTTGGCCTAGGACATTGGGAAGACAAAGAACATGGTATGAGATCTGCATACCAATTTTGGTCCAACTTCTACCAAAATGCTTCTGTTATGTAGAGCAAAAGGGAGTGACACTGAGGGATAATATGGAGTCTCGGTCAGGATCAAGAGAAAAGAAAGGAAAGAGAAGGGAGATTCCAAGTGTGGGGAGCAGATAAGAGAAAATCCTGTGAACCTGTGATTTAATTGGTGGGTTATCTCAACAATTACTTGGGAATGGCTACTCTATGCTGTGAACAGAGTAACTTCAAACCGATTATTATCTGATAAATATTCACAGGACTATTATTGGGATGATTATTGATAGCATTTGGGAAGCAATAAATAGTGCCCAGAAGGCAGTAAACACATAGAACACTAATTTGGGTTCAATTAGCACTATTTTTTACATTCACCATTTGGAAAAAAGACAAGAAAACAATCCATTTGATGAAAGGAGAACACTGCCCTTGAGACACACAAACATGCCACGGTTCTCTTGATGATTTTCCTCCTCTATTCCTCATTAGTTTCAATGCATTAATAATTTTTGACAAATGTAAATCCTCTAAGGCTGATTGGTTTGACTAACATAATAATGAAAAAGTAAGTCAGCCACTTATCAACCTTCACCTGACATTGACATAAATTCTTTATATGGCACAGTTCCTGGGTTTTGTCATTTGAAATGGGGCGAGGAATTGCAAGTAGAATGAATAGGGTTGCAGTGCAACAGATTAATTAAGCAGCTCTCAGGAATGATATTGAAAGGTAACTGATTAATTGAACATTGAAGCCATCTAATCAAATAGAAGACACAATAAATACGTTTCTTCAGAGATAAATTATGCCCTGATTAGCATATTCATTTGTACAGCTGAATTAACTCTTTATGTGCTGCTTAAGGTTTGGACAGCTAGAAATAGCCACCTGCTACAGATTCTCTTTAGTGTCATTCTAAAAATGCCTGGTGAATATGCCTGCATTCCTTCAAGATTTGAATAGTTTATTCATTAAATATGCAAATTTCTGTTCACAGAAAAAGGTGAAAAATCCACCAAATATTATTATTCCACACAACCTGCAGCAAGGCAAACCATGCAACAGTATTGAAGATGAATCAACAAGAATTTATTTCATGCTGAGCCCAGGGTTTAATAAGGTGAGGATACACAGTAGTGAAAATATTAATGCCAAAGATTCACAAACCTATTCATCTATGAAATTATGTCCTTTTAGGTGTGAAAACACAATAGTAGTGTTTTATCTTTTGTCTTTTGTTTTTTTATATGAGCCTATGGAAAAGATGGCCAACTCTGACATTTCAGTAAAACAAAGGGTGGATCTTAAATCGGGGCAACTGGAGGACTATAAATTCAGAGGGCCTGAAGTAGCTCATTTGTACTTAAACGGTCTTCTCTTTTGCTTAAACTGAAGCCCTGCCCCCAAGTTTTGACACCCGGGCAAGATCCAGTTGCCACAGCTGTGCAGCTCAATGAATAGCAAGAGTCTGCTCCCTGTGCCTGTGGACGCTCATCATCAAAGGGGGTCTGTCACCCTCTAGTCCACAGGCAAGCTCTCTGCCAGCCTACAGGAACAGCTTTATGGGGGAAGGGCAGGAAATCTCCAAGATAAGAAACATGGCCTTGTGAGCATCTGAACCCAGGAAGCTTCTAGTCATAATGCAGAGTCCTGACTGATTCCTATGTCAATGACTTTCTTACAGAAATTCAAACTCCACCTAAGGGAGAGCTCTCCAGGAGAGAAGTCCTGTGAATGCCTCTACTGCCACAGATGTCATGTGGAAAATTGGATGGAGCCATGGTTACTCATCTCTCTAAGTTGGAATTAGCTAACATGGCAGTATCACGTGTCAAAGCAAGATGTTACAGAGCTGTTGGCTGAAAAGGGATTCAGGAGATTACTAGAATTGTTTCTTTAATGGAGACTAAAAAAACTGCAAGTGATTTTTTTCTTTTAGCTTGAAGGAATTTAATCAGATCAGTGACTTACCAATAATATTATGCTACGTAAGGCTTCTATATTATTTATTTCTGCTTATAAAACTTAAACTTTAGAATTTTATAAATTTTAGAAATGTATATTTAACATATATATATTTCTACATACTTATAAATTTATTAATATATAGTTAAAAGAAATATATATGGATACCTGTGTGTGCATGTGTGTGTGTACATATGGAAAATGCTTTAAATTGATCACAAAAAGTAGGTCTCTGAATTAGAACCAAAATGCTTTCAGGACTCACTAAAACACTAACAGTTCAGCTTCAAAATGATCTTTAAATAGCTGACCCACTCCACCACCAAAAACAAAGCATCTCTCATACTATTAGAACTTCACAATTGCAACTGCTTTTTGTGGGTGGTGTTGATGGCTCTCTATCAGGGGTTAATGTTAAACACATCCAACTGCAGAAATCTAGATATCTATATAAAAAAATAAAATAAATTCAGAGTTTTCAAACTCCTTGCTCATATTTTTTGTCTACTCCTAGAACACTATAAAGACAAAATTAAATACATCCTTTAATTCTATTCATGTACTTATTGGTAACACTCTTACAAGGAAAAATGAATCCTATTCCACTGCCAAATATCAGCATTATTTGATAACAAAAGCAAAACACTTGTCAAAAACATGCTAGAGTTTTCAGAATTTTATTTTTAAAAATATAAACATAAATTTTTCTCCCTTTTAATGGACAGGTGGCAATTTACCTTTAACAATACAACTCAATCTCTTTGAAATTCTGAAATCTACTCCTTCACTGAAATTAAAACTCTTCACATCTTTCCCTCTTAGCTAATCCTTTCAAATTTTAAAGATAAAATTATCAGTTCATGTATTACTTAACCAACATTTACTGTATATAACTATTTAGAAATTGTGTGGCAGATTGACTTTATTTTATAACTTCAATGTTAATTTCTCAATTTTTTTTTTAATGTTGTTGTTCTCTGAGCTCATTATAAATACTACTATTACCTTTTAGGCTAACATATATAAAAGTCACTTAAGTAACTTGTTTAATATACGATATGTCAATGAAACGTCTGGTTGTCTCCTGAATGTACTTGGAATATATGAGCCATTAAAAAAAATTATATATACACACACACATACTTAGCATAAGTATATATTTATATTTTTACATATATAACTTTTTTCCAGGAATATTTTAAATATTCTCAAAGGAAAGACCATTGTTCATATTTGCTAAGACAAAACAGTAAAACAGACTGGTATCATAATTTATTATAATATAAAACTACATCAGTGATTGCTTAAACAGACTGGTATCATAATTTATTATAATATAAAACTACATCAGTGATTGCTTACCTGTTGCCTATCTTTTTTTAAAAAAGAAGATAAAAGGACAGGAAGATAAAGAGCATAAACACATTTTAAAGGTATATATAAACTTAAATAATATTACTAAGCATTTTGGTTCTAATTGTGAAGATAAATACCTTGTACAATGGAGCATCCTGATTTAGACAGTTACAGCACTTTTAATTATTTTTTCACCTTTCAACCAGATTTTAAAAAGTATTTTGGGGCTTTTGTGAACTGATTTTGCATTGTGTTTGGTCAAAAATTTTGTTTACTTACAGAAAATAAATCACAATACCATCTTAAAAATAAACATGACCACCTCTATTTTGAATGCACTATAAAAATGGTGTACCTTGTTCTATGATGAACAAATCATGCTGTTCTTACAGCCAATTTTTTTAACGTCTCTGTAGGAAATTAGTGGTAGTTAAGTTTTATTTGAAAGGTATAAAATGGGTTTAGCAGTTCATCTTGATATATAACTACCCCAGATTCTCTTTATCATATGAGGAATGTTATTAAACGTCCAGTACATGTTTTTGTCATTATTGACAGCAGTCCCTCAAAATTGGGTATGGATCAAATGAAAGTAGGCATTAAACAAACATTTGATTTTTCTCTCTAATACTGTGAAAATAATAGAGTTTTGAATTTAGTTCAAAGAATGAAAACTATAACTGGCCTGATTTGAAATTATGCATATCAGCAAGTTTATATGCAGAACCATTTGAAATTTGTCTGTGCCTATTTTAAATAGCAAAGACATTTCATTTTATTTTTGTCCAGCATTTAAGGCCCAAGCCTACATATATATATTTTATTACAATTTCAAGAAAAATTATTTTAAATCATATATATATGATTTATATCATATATATGATATATATTTATGATATGATATATCATATCATATACATATATGATATCATATCATATACATATATGTATGTATGTATGTGTGTGTGTGTGTATATATATTTCCTAGTTTTAAAAGTCTATTATTTGGGGGGAAAAACCCAGCTATAGTTTTAATTAATGAATATTAAATTCTATTGTATACCTCTTAGTATTATTCAGTGTATTTTAGATAGGCATGGTTTAATTCATTGGTTCTCAATATTTTCTCAGCTTTTAAAAAGCTCACTTGTAGAACATATTCCACTCAGAAACACTGCAGGTGCACAGTATGATTTTCAACACAGAAGAAGTAAAGGGAACAGGGAGGAGGCATATCAGATCAGGAGGTAGGAAACTGAAAAAAATATCTCTGAGGATCAAGGTTTAACCCCCACCAGGGGGTTGTCTTCATGGTATGCTTGTCTTCATGAGAAAATCAATGATTAAATAGATAATGTTTCAATTTTATTTTCCAAATAATACATATAATATTTTAATTGTATATTTGATATCTTAAGAGTACACTGAAAATAGGAATGAGGAAAAAAAACTTGAAAGAATTATTTTTATTAATGTAATTTCTACCTCTTTTAATAGTAAGTTTTTATGTATTAAATGCCTCTTCCAACCTGAGCACTTAGAGTTAATTTATTTCAAAATGAACTTTCTTTAAAACAAAGTTCTTTGGGGTGCCTGGGTGGCTCAGTTGGTTAAGTGTCTGCTTTCAGCTCAGATCATTGATCCTGGGGTCCTGGGATTGCACGTTGTGTTGGACTCCCTGCTCAGCGGGGAGTCTGCTTCTCCCTCTTCCTCTGCTCCTCCCCAGTGTTTGTGTGCTCACTCTCTCTCTTTCTCAAATAAATAAAATCTTAAAAGAAATTTAAAATTTAAAAATTTTTAAAAATCCTTTTTCCCTCAAATATTAGATATTTTTCTCCATTATTCAAAGGAACTTATTCCCTTTTGGTGAAAGAAGCCAGTTTTACAAGTTACTTAGCCAACATCCTGCAATGTTTTAATATACTTTGAAAATAGTAAAGTTCACTCTACTTAAGCCCATGGTGTCTCTGTGAGTTAGGATGGCCCTAGGTATGCCCTGATACCTCACAACCAAGAGATAAAAATAGCATCAACCCATCTCTAATCTTCTACTTTTTCTAATACATTCACAAATACATACAGAGAAAAAATATACTGCTGTGTGTTCAATACCCTTGGTTATTTTTTAAAAGCTGATGAGGAGAAAGTTTCACTTGAATAAATAATGACAAGTAGGGCTTACGTATAAAGTATTGAAGCTTGAAATAGATTCTAAATGCCATTCCAAAGGAACATCAATAACATACATGCAATGGGAACACCCTTAGAATAAATATATTGCCACTCAGGGTGACTCCTTAGGACACAGCATTTATTTAGGTATTTGAGTGGAGTTAGATTTCTTAAAATGCTGATACTGTTAACTCATTATTTTAATCATAACTTAATATTGAGGAGAAATGCTAAGTCTTTTATGAAACTTGGAAGGTAAAGAGAACTGGTGCCTGTTACAAAGGGGAAAAAAAGTTTTACAGAAGCTTAGATGATCTGTGGGAAAGCAGACATTTGAAGGTGAGTTGTGAAGGCAATGAAATACTATTTCATTTATTGATCACGGGATTTACAAGAGGCAACTTGGGAAGGATGCATGGTCAAGGTCAGCTGCACCTTTAAATGTAAGTTCACACATTACTGATGAGCTACAGCTCCATATGTTTCCTACTGAAAATCTGTGAAGCCTTTTCCCTTCAATTGACTAAAAGCAAAGAAAAGTTGACAAGGGAACTAATGAGCTATACATAACGAAAAAGGCGGCAATGTTCTCTTCTAGTCAGTTCGGGAGCTTTGTGCTATCACTCAATAAATTTACTATCACTCAATAAACGTTGCTTTGCTGCCCACCACTCTTCATCTGGTCTACCTCTTCATTCTTCAAAGTGGCATGACCAAGAACCACAGGCACTAAAGGAAAAGAAATCTGCAACAAGACCATTTAGATACCATAGTTAAATAATATGTGTAAACATGAAAAACAGAACCAATGTTAGTCCTGGACTGAAAAATGTCCACAGGAAAAGTCAAATATTTAGAACTTACATCTCCTTTTATTCCTGCTTGGTCACAAAGTGTCAGAGGCCTTTGGCAAATGTTCAAATGATATCTGGACTTCTGTTTATTACCCAGTGATTATGGTTGCTGTACAGAAACAAGTCAAACACTTCGGTCTTTTTATTTTACATTAGCTCTGGCATCAGGAACTTACAACAAATGTTCTTGAAAGGATTTTCTAAATTATACATCAATACTAGATGAAAATAAAACAAAGAAAGTTTCTTCTCAGTTCTTTCTCTATTTTACCTTCACCTTTCTCTTGTGTTTCAATGCCCTCATTCTATTCCCCAAGCAAATACACCAAGACCCAAAGGGCCATGACTCCCAAAGAAACTTACACCTCTCCTCTACTGGTTGAAAAAAATATATCCTGGGGAGGAGATATGAGACAACATAAAAAGAAAAGCAATTTGTTAGATTATCTGATGGAGGTAATTTACGTAGAAGTGTGAATGACTTAAATTTCCTGCCTGACTTGCTTTTTTTAAAACAAAGGGGATTATTAACATAAATGGATCTTGATTAGTGACAGGAGATGGTAGGCATAGTAGCTCTTTGCTAACTTCTTCCCCAGGGCATGTTGGAGATAAGAGGTCAGTAACTTGGCAAACCCTTTAAAAACTGTACCAAGGGACGCCTGGGTGGCTCAGTTGGTTAAGCAGCTGCCTTCGGCTCCGGTCATGATCCCAGCGTCCTGGGATCGAGTCCCACATTGGGCTCCTTGCTCAGCAGTCTGCCTCTGCCTGCCTCTCTGTCTGCCTGTGCTCTCTCTCTCTCTCTCTAACAAATAAATAAATAAATAAATAAATAAATAAATAAATAAATAAAATTTAAAAGAACTGTACCAAGTTTTTTTTGTTTTGTTTTTAAATTGAAGGTTACTAATTTGCTGGTCCTTGAGCTTAGTACTGAAAGCAGAGACATGCAGGAGATATTCTCCAGCCCCTAACCTTGAGCAGCTGTCACATGTACACGTTTTTCTCCCAACCCATACTCCTCTTCCCACCACAACCATCAAAAATTAAGCAAAACAAAATACAGCAGATCTGAAAATACCTGTTTTACTCCGGAATGGACAGTAGATAATCAACAACTCATTTGCATAAGGCAAATGGCTTATTTATTTTTCTTATCACAAGTACTACCTCCTAACTGGAGTTTTCCTTTCCTGTTTTGTGTTCTCTTGATTTTCCTGCCCTGAGGTTGACTTAGGAGTTGACTTAGGTGCTATTCCTTATAAATCCACAGCTAAGCAACTCCTACCTGTGTTCTCTCCTTACCTGTTCAAGAGTTACCGTGATCACTTTAATCTTCATTGATTAGTAGAGCTACGTGCAAATACTAAGTGGCCTTTACATACTGTGCGAATAAATGATATATATAACTGATATTTTCCCTATAAGGGTAAAATAATACTGTGTATCGAAATAATCTTTAGAAAGAAATAGCTTACTCATGTCACAATCACATATGATTTTTTTAAGATTTATTTATTTATTTTAGAGAGCATGATCGAGAGGGGCAGAGGGGGAAGGAGAGAGAATCTCAAGCAGACCCCATGTGCTGAGCACGGAGCCCCATGTGGGGCTTGATCTCAGATTCTGAGATCAGGATCTGAGCCAAAACCAAGAGTTGGACACTTAATCAACTATACCATTCAGGCACCCAATAACATATCCTTTGAATGCAAGATAAGCCAAATGCTGCAATCTAATAAAAAATTATGTCCTAATTTGTACTAAAGTGGAAATAAGGATAAAACAATCATTACTGAAAGAAAACTATACAAGTTTTACTGAAACTTCAACTCAGCAAGTTGATGAGTTAGTTATAAGGCATTAACATTTAATATTGTTTATCTGTACAAAGGCACCAGTGGAAAAGAACATCTTCTAAATTTTGTCACTTTTGGTTTTTTTCTTTTTAAAGGTTTACAAATGAGACTAAAGACTAAAGGACAGCACTTCAATCAACCACAACAGTGCTTTCTAACAGAATTCATTTAAAAATTTCTGCTGTTAAAATATTGCTAGAGGGGCATCTGGGTTGCTCAGTTATTAAGCGTCTGCATTTGACTCAGGTCATGTTCCCAGGGTCCTGGGATCAAGGCCTGCATCGGGCTCCCTGCTCATCGGGGAGCCTGCTTCTCCCTCTCCCATTCCCCCTGTTTGTGTTTCCTCTCTACTGTGTCTCTCTCTGTCAAATAAATAAATAAAATCTTTTTAAAAAATGCTAGAACCACTTTATTTACAGGGCTAACGACCAATTATTTTATTTTAGAATCATAAATGAAGGGGAAAGACCATGATAGTTTGTTTCACTTGGTATTTGAACTTCTAAAGCTAAATAGGAAGTAATTACCATCTTTTTATTTTATTTTATTTTTTTTATTTACTTGATAGACAGAGATCACAAGTAGGCAGAGAAGCAGGCAGAGAGAGAGAGAAGGAAGCAGGCTCCCCGCTGAGCAGAGAGCCCGATGTGGGGCTCGATCCCAGGACCCTGAGATCACGACCCAAGCAGAAGGCAGAAGCTTTAACCCACTGAGCCACCCAGGTGCCCCTAACTACCATCTTTATGATGGCCCATGCTATAGGTTGAGGGGTTTTAATTCAACATATTGATTTATGCCTTGAACTAAATAAGTAATGAAGTGAGAGAACAGAAATAGCATGCACCTTCAGAAATTACTGAACGTAATATAAGGATCTGAAACAAAACTGCAAAGATGCTGGAATAAAATACTTTTCTTTTTAAGAATAAATAGTACCATATAAAAACTTATTCTGAAGAAATCTTTTTAAAAGTACCTGATTATTATTAAAATTTTTATAGTAAAAAGTAAAATGTAATTTATTTTTATTCATTTCTTTCCATCTTTGTTTAAAAAAAAATTAGAAGTGATGTTATCCCCGTAACCTTATCTAGTTTTCCTTTTACTTATATTACTTTCATTAACATGTAATCATGGAAACCTTAACTTAACTTAACATTTCTTATTTTATTTTTTATACAGTAATTATTGATATGCATTTTCTTCTTACGTAGATGTAGCAGAATAAAGAAGAAAACTAACAAAAAGAGAGTAGACACAGGGGCGCCTGGGTGGCTCAGTCGGTGAAGCGTCTGCCTTCAGCTCGGGTCATGATCCAGGAGTCCTGGGATGGAGTTCCACCTCGGGCTCCCCGCTCATTGGGGAACCTGCTTCTCCCTCTCCCTCTGACCCTCCTGCTTCTTGTGCTCTCTCTCTAGTAAATAAATAAATTCTTAAAAAAGAAAGAGAGAGAGAGTGGACACTGTTCTACAAATTCTGCTAGGAACTTTCACGTAACTAATTTTATTTAAAGATAAACTCAAAACAAAGAAGGAGAATTACTGTTATACACAAAAACAGCACATATTATTTCAGACAAAATAACTAAGTTGTAATATTTGAATTATGATATACTAACATATATTTACTTGTTAATGATACTCACAGACTAGAACTGTAAAAACACGCCCATAAACACACTTTTCCATGATATAGTCGAATATTAGCTATAAGAACAACAATAAACAATAAGAACAACAACAAAAATATCAAGTTCTGTGACCACAGGGACTCTGCTCTCTATGAAGCAACTGTACTTTTTGCCCTGACCTTCAGACTGGAAGACTCCTTCAGGAAATACAAAATACATCACAGAAGTTACTCACTCTGCCTTGGGATTGAATTCATTCTGTGCTCTGAATGCTTGTTTCCAGAATGTAGTGCACCTGACCTTTTAAATTCTAGATCAACACTTACTCCGGCTTCCATTTTAGAACACAAGAAGCTCAAAATTCCATACTGAGCCTAAATCCTTCACATCCCCAATTGCCATTCATTTGTGTTACTTGTATTATGACTTCTCAAAGAATCATAAATTCATATTAGAAAGAGACCATTTCTTTACCCAGATCATAGTAAGTATAATTTATTAAGTATTTACCATGTGGAAGATAAATTCCGTATGATTTTTATTATATACAAAAAAAACAAACAAATAAGGTGTTGTCGTTTTGTTTTTCCACTTTTTTTTAAAAAAGATTTTTATTTATTTATTTGACAGACAGGGATATAGGTAGGCAGAGAGGCAGGCAGAGAGAAAGAGGGGGAAGCAGGCTCCCCGCTGAGCAGAGAGCCCGATGTGGGGCTCGATCCCAGTACCCCAGGATCATGACTTGAGCAGAAAGCAGAGGCTTTAACCCACTGAGGCACCCAGGCGCCCCTGTTTTTCCACTTTTACTGATAATGAAACTGAGGTATACATCAACTGCACAAGGCTCTCAAATGATCTATGTGGTCTGCGATTATACATGTTTATAATAATTAATAAATAACTACATAAAACCTCTGAGACCTAAGGATTCTAAAATTCTTTTATTTCTGACTATTGAGAAGTACAAATTCTCTGTCATTCATCCTAATTTCTCCATTCATTACCCTAGCTACTAGCAAGCACAGAGCCAAAGTCTGCTTTCAACATTTGGCTGCTCACCATCTACAACTCTCCAACCATCTCACCCTGGCATGAAGAACAAACACTTTCACCTATTTTGCAATTGTCATATAACATCCCAATTCTATATACCTTGGTTGATAATATAACATTATTTGTATATGTTTAATGTAGTATCTTTAGTACATGAACATTTCATCATACAGACAGGAGTTTGACATTTTTCTCATTAATCTACACTTGTCAGATAGTTAAGGACTGATGTAATATCTAAGCACTGAGAATTGAAAGAAAATAATAAAGCTTATTATATTTAATAAAATGTATGACATAGTGTAGGCTTAAAACTCCATTAAATTTTTAGAGGTTTGTAACTATTATAGACAACGATCAATTGTTAGGAGAATAAAATACATTCCTTAGGATTTGTCCTTACAATTATATTGGATAGAGGTGAGAAAAGAATTAAGTAAGCATATGCAGTCCTGAATGAAACTTAAATCCAAATAATTCCCATACTATGAAGTGTATTACACTAATTATAATGGACTGAATGTGTGTGGGTCCCCAAAATTCCTATGTTTTTTTTTTCCTTAAGATTTTATTTATTTATTAGAGAGAGAGAGAGAGAGCACAGGCAGACAGAGAGGCAGGCAGAGGCAGAGGGAGAAGCAGGCTCCCTGCCAAGCAAGGAGCCCGATGTGGGACTCGATCCCAGGACGCTGGGATCATGACCTGAGCCGAAGGCAGCCGCTTAACCAACTGAGCCACCCAGGCGTCCCCAAAATTCCTATGTTTAAGTTCTAATCCCCAGTATGACGGTATTAGGAGGTGGAGAAATTAGAAGATGATTAAGTCATGACGGTAGAGCTCTTATGAATGAAATTTGTGTCCTTTTAGACTGACTATAGAACTGAAGAGATCACAGAGGGCTCTCTTGTCCCTTCTGCCCCATGAGAACACAAGGAGAAGATGTCCATTTCTGAAATAGAGAGTGGGCCCTCACCAGACACCAAATCCACTAATGCCGTGATCTTGAACTTCCAGAACTGTAAGTGATAACATTTCTGTTGTTTATAAATCACCTTGTCTATAGCATTCTGTTATTGCAGGCTGAAGAGACCAAGACACCAATTATTTCACTAGAGGTCAACATACCACACTATCTCTCTCACCAGAATAAGCAACACAGGCAAGGACTTCTGTTTTGTTCAATTCTGCACCCTCAGTGTATAGGACACACAGTAACACCCAAAAGATAGCTGTTGAAAGAATGGTGCTTTCCTTCCTGACTTCTCCTTTTCATATTCTTTGACTCTATTGAAATGGGTATCTACTACTTGAGCCAGCCCAGCAGTCATTCACTCTTCTAAGAACAGTAACTTGATTGTCATTACATCCTCACTCCCCGCTGGTCCCCAAAATCATGTAATTCAAGTAGGTTGACATTGTTGCCACTCCCAACCTCAACAGGCTCCAGAGATAAGTACACCCATGATTTGGTCAATATTAAGAGTCTTCCAATTGAACCATACAAATGGTGATTTACACCAGGCCAAGGAGATTCAGCTAAAGAAATCTTACAGAAACTATTAAGAAGGAGCTTTTTACACTACAGTTGCTGAGAGGATGGACTACTGTTCTGGCCATCTTAACATACCATGGCAAGAAGCTGTCCAAATGAAATCAAAAGAACATCAAGCCGAGGGATGATAAGATGTACAGTTTAGCATCATCTAAGCTCTAGAGTCCAAGACCTGAAGCCAGTTTTAACCCATTATTCTGAACTTATGTGTAATTCAAAAAATTTCATTTTTATAAAACTCACGAGATGCATTCCTATTATTTCCAACTGAAAGAATCATAACAAATATATCCTCCAATACCATTGCACTGATTACTTGATTACTTATTCTCCCTATACACAGAAGAAATTAATAGTACCATGCTGATGTTGAGTCATATAACAGCCATGGGAGAAAAACAGTGACAGTCATAATATACTCTTAGAAATGTCTAGTGGGGAAAAATAAAATCAACATACAGAAATCTGTTGCATTTCTATACACCAATAATGAAGCAGTAGAAAGAGAAATCAAGGAATTAGTCCATTTACATTGCACCAAAAACCCTAAGTTACCTGGGAATAAACCTAACCAAAGAGGTAAAATATGTTTACTCTGAAAACTTTAGAACATGTATGAAAGAAAATGGAGATGACAAAAGAAATGGAAAAACACTCCATGCTCATGGACTGAAGAAGAAACAGTGTTAAAATGTCTATACTACCCAAAGCAACCTACACATTTAACACAATCCCTATCAAAATATCACTGGCATTTTTCACAGAGCTAGAAAAAAAAATACTAAAATTTGTATGGATCCACAAAAGACCCCAAATAGCCAAAGCAATCCTGAAGAAGAAAAGCAAAGCTGGAAGCATCACAATTCCAGACTTCAAGCTATATCACAAAGCTAAGGTCATCAAGACAATATGGTACTGGCACAAAAACAGACACACAGATCAACGGAACAGAATAGAAAACTCAGAAATGGACCCACTATATGGTCAACTGATCTTTGACAGAGCAGGAAATAATACCCTATGGAAAAAAGATAATCTCTTCAACAAATGGTGTTGGGATAACTGGACAGCAACATGCAGAAGAATGAAACTTGACCACTTTCTTACACTATATACAAAAACAAATTCAATATGGATAAAGGACCTAACTATGGCGCAGGCAGCAATCTCTTTGACATTGGCCATAGCAAATTCTTACTACATATGTCTCTGGAGGTAAGGGAAACAAAACAAAAGCAAAAATGAACTACTGGGACTTCATCAAGATAAACAGCTTCTGCACAGTGAAGGAAACAATCAAGAAAACTAAAAGGCAACCTACAGAATGGAAGAAGATATTTGCAAATGATACATCTGATAAAGGGTTTGTTTCAAAATGTATGAAAAATTTATCAAACTCAACACCTAAGAAACAAATAATCAGTTAAGAAATAGACATAAGTCATAAACTGACATTTCTCCAAAGAAGACATACAGATAGCCAACAGACACATGAAAAGATGCTCAACATCACTCATCATCAGGGAAATGCAAATTAAAAGTACAATGAGATATCACTTCACACCTGTCCAAATGGTAAAATATAACTACACAGGAAATAATAGATGTTGGCAAGGATGCAGAGAGAAGGAAACCCTGGTACACTATTGGTGATAACACAATCTGGTGCAGCCACTCTGGAAAACAGTATGGAGGCTCCTCAAAAAGTTAAACCCAGCAACTGCAATACTAGGTATTTACCCAAAGGATACAAAAATACCTATTTGAAGAGGCACATGCACCCCAATATTTATAGCAGCATTGTCAACAATGGCCAAATTATGAAAACAGCCCAAATGTCCATCAATTGATGAATGGATAAAGGAACTGCAGTATATGTATACAATGGAATATTACTCAGCCATAAAAAGAATGAAATCTTGACATTTGCTACAACATGGATGGAGCTACAGTATATTATGCTAAGCATAATAAGTCAGTGAGAGAAAGACAAATACCATATGATTTCGCTCATATGTGGAATTTAAGAAACAAAATAGATGAATAAAGGGGAAAGAAAAAGAGAAGACAAACCATAAAATGGACTCTTAACTACAGAGAACGAACTGAGGGTTGCTGGAGGGGAGGTGGGCAGGGGGATGGGCTAAATGGGTGCTGGGTAGAGTGCTCAGTCTGTTAAACTCAGACGTTATGATGTTTAACTTAGTCAGTTAAATGTCTGCCTTGGGCTCAGGTCATGATCCCAGGGTGCTGGGATCAAGCCCGCGTCAGGTTCTCTGCTCAGCAGGAAGTCTGCTTCTCTCTCTGCCTCTCCCCCTGCCTTTGTTCTCTCTGTCTCTTTCTCCCTCAAATAAATTAATAGTCAAATAAATAAATAAATAAACAAATAAATAAATAGGTGGTGGGTTTCAAGGAGGGCACTTGTGATGAGCACTGGGTATTATATGTAAGTGATGAATCACTAAATTTTACTCCTAAAGCTAGTATTATACTATATATTAACTAATTTGAATTTAAATTTTAAAAATTGTCCAGCAGTGTTTGTGTCTTCCTTTTAATTTACTCAGATAAAATTTCAGAAGAAAGAAGAGCATATATTTTGGTGCCAAAAACAGCTCTAGATGGTATATTTTTCTGTGTGACCTGCTACTGTTTTCAGGACTGCTGACTATAAAACTGAAGTAAGTGATACCTTACCTGTGGAACATAAGGAATAACATGAAGGACATTAGGAGAAGGAGGGGAAAAATGAAGGGGGGCGGATCAGAGGGGGAGACGAACCATGAGAGACTATGGACTCTGGGAAACAAACTGAGGGTTTTAGAGGGGAGGGGGTGGGGGGAGGGGTGAGCCGGGTGCTGGGTATTAAGAAGCACTGGCTGTTATATGCAAACAATGAATCATGGAACACTACACCAAAAACTAATGATGTACTGCACGGTGACTAACATAACAAAAAAATGAAGTAAGTTATAATTAATCATGACTTTGTGTCAATAGCTGATAACCAAATGCATGGTTTAAAAACAAAGAGAATACTTCATATTTTAGAAAGAGTTACAATTTATTATATCATATAGAAACCTAAAATGGCTTCAGAAATCATCAACACAATATGCTTTCATTTTACAGTTGAGGGAAGCTAGAGGACTTGCCTAATGTCCTATACTGACTAATAGCAGAGGCAAGAACTACAATATAGCAAACCATACTATGATTTTACTTATTCATATACATTCATATGTATATGATATATATGATATATACATATCATATATATGTGTTATATATATATTCATATCAGTTTATTTCCAGACACTTCCTTTTAAATCAAATACACAAGAGTTTAAAGTACTTATGTAAGCTTAGAATGCTATTCACATGCAGAAAACTGGTTCACAATTTTTGCATACATGTATTATCACTTGGATGAATGATAAGGATTTTCATAGTGTGCTCTACAAACTAAGAGCTCATTAAACAATGATTTCATTATTACCCTCAAAATTCCAACATAAACTTACACAAGAGTTATGAAATAAACTGCTTAATTTCTAGAGAATTAGTTATCTTTTAGGTCAATGGAACTTAATTTATCTAATACTACTTAAGTGTCCTAACAAATTTAATCTATTCCTACATACCAGGAAGAACAGGACTATGAATTACTTTAGTAATTGCCCAAGAGGATTAAAAGGCCAATGCAGAATACATTTACATATATTAAGATATGAAATTTTTAGTGATAGAAATTCAAAATCTGAGACGAAATATTCTCTGTATTATATTTTTTGAAATAAGGACAAATCATTTTAAATTAAAATCTAATTTAAAAGAAATAAATCTTAGCAAAGCTAACTTTTAAGTAGAAGCACATTTCTGAACTATAAAAAACTAATACAGTTAATTAAGATGAGATCTTATATATTTGAAAGTTTTCCCAAAATTATGTTTTGTGTTTCTTTTCTCTCACTTCAACATCAATCATAAAAGATATTTAAAGTCATAGGAAATAACCATAGTATGTGACAAATAAAAAGTGCTTTCAAGTTTCTGGATGAAAGGCTTTGTGTTAGTGCAACACATTATTAATTCCCTAAGTACCAAAGAATTTAAAAGGGAAAGTCATTTCATGGGGAGAATAGATTTTAAAGTTGATATAAATCATAAGGAATTCTTAGTATCAAAAGCACCTGAGTCATGTTTTAAGACCACTCCATCCAATAATTGAGACCCTTCCATATATCCCCACTGGCAGGACAATGAAATAAATGATGTTGAGGGAGAGAAATGAGAGTATCAAGAAACACTTTCATTGTTCTCACTCACTTAGTCTTCTTTCTGGAGCACTTTTTCACAGTGGGATACAGTCCACCGGGTAGATTTGCTCATCATAGGCCCATCAGAAAACTTAAATACACTATCTACAGGCCAGTTTTCAGTGTGCCAGCTTGTCTGGGAATGTGCATGTATTTCTTACCGTGATGGAAGTAATGTCAAGCTCTGCTGGAGACCTAAGCCTTCTCCTTAGCACTATCTGAACAGGTAAGGGAGGAATATGGTGGCTTAGACACAACTCTTGTTCACAGATTCTATGCAATATGATATTCAGGCTCTTGGAGTGAAAAACCCTGGCTGGGATACCAGAATGTTGTGCTGAACCAACGGGAAGCTCTGATTTGAAAACTACAAATTGAACATCAACTAAGCCTGTTTGTATCTTATACTGATTTTGGTGTTGAGGACCTGGCATCACCTAGGATATCCTGTGACAAGCGTATGGCCACATTGAAAGAATTAAACTAAGAACAGTTCTTAGAAATGTGTATCACAGAACTGCCTGATTATTATTGCCATAAGCAAGAGTTTTCAATGTCTCTGGAAAGAGGAAAAAGTGATATTGAAACTGAAGTTGAATATTTGCAATTCTATTTTCTTACCTATGTAGATATTTCTCAAAGCTCAAATTGTTCTGAACAAAATTCTCCAGCTTCCTGTGTGTGTGTGTGTGTGTGTGTGTGTGTACACACTCATATATATGAAAATCTTTTCCATGTTGGTATTAATGGGGTAGACTGGTTATCAAACTAATTAATGTATGCCCCTGTTAAGTTTCAGAGAATGGGATTAGAACAAGAGTGTATATAAATACTTGTTTGTGCTAGTCATTGGTTTTGCTTAGACTCTGAGGATGAATTTCTTCCTAGGATACATTTTCCTAAGCCTGCATTTGCCTACAAAGTGATCATATATGATAGATAACCTAAAAGTGAGAATAGCATCCCAGCATATGACAAAAAACTTCTTTAAAGGTAGGTATTTGGATGTCAGGTAATAAGTAAATGTAAATGTGTGTTATCTTGGAAGTCAGTGATATCAGAATATTAATAAAGTGCTTTTTATATGTGAAGCACTGTGCTAGGATTGACATTTTATATATCAACAAATTCTCATTAAAAATCATATGAGAGGGGCGCCTGGGTGGCTCAGTGGGTTAAGCCTCTGCCTTCAGCTCAGGTCATGGTCCCAGGGTCCTGGGATCAAGCCCCACATTGGGCTGTCTGCTCGGCAGGGAGCCTGCTTCCTCCTCTCTCTCTCTGCCTGCCTCTCTGCCTAGTTGTGATCTCTGTCAAAAAAATAAATAACATCTTAAAAAAAAAAAAAGAATCATAAGATAGACACCACACTTCCTTTTCACAGATAAGGAAACTGAGACTCACAGAGGTTAAAAACCCCTGCTAAACCAAAAGAGAGAATCAGGATTGCAACCCAGATATCCGTAGATCTGAAGTTTCATCTTTTTTTTTTTCCTACAAAGTGCTGCCTCAAACATACGCAGCTTCCTAAGGGAAGTGTAATAGAAACTGCTTCTTTCAGGACTATATTTAGCATATAAGATATAAACATAAAAGTTTATGTTTAATTATAGCTTATACATTATTTTCAAATGGCTTTGAGAAAAAAACATTTATTTCAGCTTGTTTTACTTCATTTTTTCTAGAGAAAAAATTAGGATTTGACATGCATGAATTCTTAAAGGCTTATCTTATTTTAAACAAACACTAAAACAACAAATTTGCAAGCTGTATATTTTGCAATTGTCAATAACTATTTGAAAGAGCATTTCCATGGAGACCTCTTTATAAGTAAGGGTTTATCCCTTCCTAAATATTCACTACGAATAGATTATTCATATGTCTAATTCTGGCATAAATGTATACGGAAGAGATTTATTGGCTTAGCTAATACTTTCATTTTATAGACCTGTTCCTTATTATACTTCAAGTTTTGCTGCATGAAGTTCTCATTCATATTGGAAATACACCCCATTAAAAAGCACTTGTTCAATAAGATTTCATTATAATCCAAGATGTGTATGGAATTGAAAAGTAAATTACCATCTTATACTTTTAAATGATTTGGTCGTCAGTTTGGAAAGAATAGCTTTTGAAATATGACAGCTAATGATAATGCTGTACTTTTACTTACTGTCACAATTCATAACAAAAACAGGGTGGGAACTTATTTCAGAACCAATAAACACACACCCAAGAGAGTTTAGACATTTTCCCTTGCATAGTTATGAATGGTAGATTGATTGCTTTAATAGACCTATTCTTTATCCCTTCTTTTTACACACATACCATGTGACTTTGTAGTTCTTCTTACTAAGGAGGCACAATCTCTTTCTCCCCACTTCTTAAATTTGGGCACAGCTGGTGCCTTACTTTGGCCACTGAAATGAAAGTGGCTCGAGCCTTTCAGAGGCTTGAGAAAAGCACATACATATCTCTGCTCACTGTTTTTTGTTTTTATTTTTTAATTTACTTATTTAACAGAGAGAGAGATCACAAGTAAGCAGAGAGGCAGGATTTCTGCTCACTCTTACCTTTATCTATCACCATAAGGACATACCCAGGCTATCCTTCATGATGAGAAGCAAAAAAGTGGACCAGAGCTTTGTGTCCCCAATTATGCCACATGAGGCATAACTAGGGCCAGCTGATCCACACCAACCACTCTCCCGTCCCTCCCACACCTGCCACATAAACATATCTGTGAACCCAGGCAAAACCAGCCAAACTCGTCCCAGATCAGCTGAATCCCACAGACTCATGAGCTAAATGAATGTTTATTGTTGTTTGCTTCTAAGTTTTGTTGGTTATTTATAACATGCCATTACGCAGTAATATCTAAGTTTTATACTATGTCTCCTTTCATTTTCTTTTTCTTTCCAAAGGCATAAACAGAGATCTGTAATTAAGGATTAAGTTCATCTCAAATAAAGTACATATCTATTTCTTAATTAGGAAATAGCCCTTGAGCATATTTCTACATTTAGGTTCACAATAAATTACCATGTACTGAGCATTTACTATGTTTCTGGCACTGCGCTAGAAACTTCCAAATCTAAATAAATAGTTCAAAAGATACCGTCTGAAACTGTTCGAGCAACTGAATAAAATAGTAATGAACTATAATCCAAAGCATAAAATAAATATCCACGAGTCCACAATTAAGCAAACAAAAAAAATTTTAAAGGGAGAATAGATAAATCTCCCATGCAGAATAATTCCAAATGATTTACGTAAATA
Source organism: Taxidea taxus jeffersonii (assembly GCA_003697995.1). NCBI lineage: Eukaryota > Metazoa > Chordata > Mammalia > Carnivora > Mustelidae > Taxidea > Taxidea taxus. The sequence continues at coordinate 716,781 of ML106755.1, forward strand.
TTCCATCCTCAAGGAAGTGAAGCATAAATACCCACTTCTAAGTGTGGGCTGCACACAGTGCCTTCCTTCCAAAGATTACACTATAGAGAAAGGGGAAAAGAGTGATACAGTGGAGAAATCTGACACGCCACTCAACCAGGTGATCAAGGCTAACAGCAGCAGTAATAAATCATGTTGACAGTATTAACCTTTGACACAATAAGAACTGCATTTTGCCTGTGTGGTTTTCCTCCCCAAAACCCTTAACTCTGATCCCAATATTATCATAAGAAAAACATCAGATGAATCTCAATAAAGGAATATTCGGTTAAATACTTGACCAGTACTCCTCAAAACTGTCAAGACCATTAAAACAAGAGGGGGAGGAATCTGGATAACTGTCACAGCCAAGAAGAGCTTAAAGAGACATGATGACTGAATGTAACGTGGCATCCTAATGTTCCAGGAAAATGGGTAAAAATTAAGATAGCTCGAATAAAGTAGGAACTTTAGCTAGTAATTATGTTATAATTATCAGCTCATTAATTGTGCCACAGTGCATACTAGTATAAAATGTCAATAATAGAGGAAACTGGATGTGGTCTGTATAGGAACGCTACTGTTTTCACAATTTTTCTACAAACTCCAAAATAGTCTAAAACCAAACTTTCATTTAAAACTACAGTGCCCATTAAGAAATATCAATAAATTATGCATTTTTTGGTAAATGATCATTCACTGTTGTACTGCACAGAGCAAAAGTTTTGGTTGATTTTACACAATTTTTTTGTTTATATATTGTTGATCTGCTTTTTTTATCTTTCATTATCTAGTTAGGTTCTATCAGACTTTCAGGCATGGTTTTTTACAAAATCAGAAAATCTGTAATTCCTCAAACAGTATTACAGAAAAATTAATTTTAACAGAGTGCTAATTTAATTTAGATCATTAATAAACATATAGTATCTCATTCTGAAAGATAAAATATATTTTGTAGGTTAGAATAATTAGTATTAATTCTAAAATGAATTTAAATTAGTAGATCGCATACTATTTTAATACAATACTGAAAATAAAATACAAATTGCATAATCAATTGATTTTCACTATCATTTTCTAAAACTACTGTCAAATATCACTTCTTGTCACACTTTTTGGAAAAGATTAATGGTAGGATCACAGAGATACCAGCTGTTTAAATACTCTTTTTATTTACAATGCTAGCTTAATAAATAACCACTCTGCCTAGCAACTATAACCTTTTTTCAGCTAAGAAACTTTTGTAGAGTCCCCTACATATAGAACATTCCATGCCATTATCCTTAATAATTTAATATTTTAAAACAAGTGTTTAGTGCAGTGACAAAAATAACCACTAGCTCATAGGCCTTGTGGCTTCAAGAAAATTAAGGATATCCAATGGGCTTTGGTAAACAGGTCTAAAAGATGAAGGAAGCAGGTGTAGAAGACATCTAATAAAATATGCCTCTCATTTTTATCCCTTTTCTGTTTGGTTTCTTGGGAATCTCTGTTTGGCGATGAACTGTAGTGTATTTGCTTCAGGCAGATGCTTTTATTCTCCTCATCTACTGATGTGGCAGCCAAAGGAAGGGTGGTAGAAAGTATGATTAAAAACTAATATTAAGTTTTAAAAAGCAAAATAGACTTTTTGCAGATAGAATTATAGTGTTGAACAATTTACAATGTTGGTTTACCATTTACTGGCTGAAGTTGAGCATGATATGAAAGCAAAGATTACAGATTCCAATGGTCGGTTAACATGGAACCACACTACGTTGGATTTTTTTTCTGTAAATAAGAGTATCAATATAAATTCATTGAGAGTGTTTCTTTTATGTCCAGTGTGAAAATTTTATTGATGATAATTAGAGAAATATAAGTTACTAAGCCATGAAGATTAAAGATTCCTTCCTTCCCTTTCTCAGGGTGTATTTATGCCAGTTCCAGTCTGGACACCAACCTCAGTGCCCTGCTGAGCTGCTCTGTTTTCTTGCATGCCCTGGTGACCACATTTTCCACTTTTAATACAATTTCTTGGTTAACTATATCAGATGCTAGTAATAGTAATCTACCTTTACTTTGCATAATGGTCTACATATCAGCCAGCAGTCTTTCATAAATAAACTTTGAAAATACTTAGTTAAAATGTTTATCAGAAGTCAGGACTATACTTCTATTCCTTGCATACTGCTTAATATCTAATTTCCTCATTAACAAGATTAGCAGAAAATTAAATAATGGTGTCTCTATGCACATTCCTAGTATTCATCGATAATACATCCATTACATGCAGTACTTTAAAAATATGAGTACTCACCTAATCTCTTCCAGTGTCTGAAAACATGAACATCACAATATTCTGGAAAGAACTTTTGGGAAAAAAAACTTTTTTTTTTTTTTTCAGATAAGAAAAGAACGTGGTTCAAGGATGTAAGGGTGAGAATTTAAGGTACAAAATAGAAAGAAAACTCTTGATGTGAATGGCTTTCTTTTTCGACTTTATTGTCTCCAGTTTCATTAAACCTTAAGGGAAACTTTCTGTCAATAGGGCCTTTTAACCCTGGAAAATCTTTTGGTCAAAAATCTAAGCTTCTAATTCGAGATTTGTCTCATATTTACTCAGCCATGAGGAGTTTACAAAGGATATGTATGAGTAGTGTGATCGCAAAAACACATAGCAACTCCAGGTCTTTCTAGGCATTCAAATATTGAGTTCAGATGCTTCAAGATTACAAATGAAGGATTTTAAAATATCTTTCTTTCTTTTTCAAAATTCTTGTGGGCAGTGGGGAGAGAGGATGAAACACATATTACTTCAACACAGCATTTGGTCTCCCTCCTATTTTATTTTAAATGATATCATAGGTTGTCTCTAATCTTGAAATGCTTTGTCTGGAAACTTGTGTATCATTTGCAGACATTTTCCAATGGAAACAACTTAGTGCATATGGGGTTTCCAGAAGAGCCCGCAGAAGCAAGGTAAGGGCTGATGAAGAGTTGGTAAGGAGAAGCCAAAGAAGAGTTAATAGTCACTTGTGGGTTAGGTTATGCTGAGCCAAAATGAAGTTTAGAACGCATTTAAGAATCTGATAAACTATAGGCCTACCCTCCAAACCCTCAAAGACACTCCAAGCTTTGCCTACATTTCTACGAAGTAAAGATCATTGTGAAGCACAGGAATAAGGATAAGGAGTCTCAGGAGCCCCTGTTCTGGATAAGGCATGGGACAAGGCAGGGAAACAGATAAAGAATGGTGGATATTGAAGGAGACTATAGAGTTTTCGGGTCTCCAGATTCCCCTTCATTTCCTTCACCACTTGAAGGCACTCTTCAGCCTAAGATGTTAAAGCTGTGGAGACAAAGGGCAAGAAGTGGCAGCAATGGAAGTTTTAAGGTGACCTAAATTAGGGTGCCTTTCACCCCACTTTTTTTCTCTGCTTCCCAGCTCTTCCTTCTTCCTTCTCTACCTCTTTACTACAGATGGAAGAAAGCTGCAATAGGATCGGGGCAGCTGAAGTTTCTCAGTAAAGGAGAAAACAACCAATGGGAACACTTTGGTAAAAGAATGATAGAGGTTCCCTTTGCCAGCCATTCTGCTCTCTCAGTTACACTGATTTCTTTCTCTCTCCCTATATCCTATACTCCTGTGTTTTCTTTCCCTCCATTTTCCCAATGTGCAAGAATTACTAAGAACTAGAGAAGGTCCTTTGGAAAGTATGGACAGTGGTGACAATAAGAAAATGATTTGCTTATTCCCCCCTTTCTTCTCCACTCCTTAAGGATCCCATCTAGGACAGGACAATCGCATCTGCCATCGAAGAGGTAGCCAGGTCTCCGTATCTCTCCAGAAGGAGATGTTAGAGAAATATCCCAATCATTGTATATAAAGTGCAAAACTGCCTATATTTTGTTATATTGTGCTTTTATTTAATCAATAATAAAAACATTAAAAATAAGTTTAAAAAATTCTTTCTAATGATTTTTTTTGTTGTTAATCCTAGCCATATTTATAATGTGGGGGTGGACATTCATATGCTAATTCACATTTTGTATTTGAAGTGAGTCCTGAGTCTACATTGCCCAGACCTCCTTTACCATAACCAAACTCAGTTACGACCCTGTGGAAAATCCTTTTCAAAAACATGAAATGATATATACTCTTGTCAGCTGATTCAGTCTTTCTTCCATTTTTTGTTAATCCTAAAAGTAACCAAAAATGTAAATAATCATCGTCCCAGTATATATGTCCAGAGATTGGATCTAACTCTAACTGAATTCTGGAAGGCTTATGAACTTTATGGTATTTTGCCCAATGAGATCAAAGTGTAATTCAGAAGAATCTTGGTTGCTTAAGCAGGTAACAAGCTAATATGCATAGCTGGAAAATGAATGTTTTGTTTTTTTTTTCATGTCAGTATTGAGGTTTTTTTTTTAAAGGCTATATTTTTGATTTCTAAGATAATATTGAAAGAACTTAGGTGCCAAGAACCTTCAAAAATAAAATGGGTATAGAAATGATTCCTCCGATTTAACACTAACTATAAAAATAATTTGCTTTAACCTTCTAATTTTACCAATTAGAAAACTAAACCAGAAAACTTAAATGCCTTGCCCAAGGTCACTCAGCAAGTAAAAATCACTAAATATAGACTGAAAAAAATACCCTCTCATTCAAATTAAGTTTCCAGTTTATAACCTTAAAATGAGGAACATAGACAGGACAGCTCCTACAGAAATAGTAGAATAGAGCTTAGTTTTGCTATGATCCTAGGGCTAGTGTTCCCTTCAACTGGAGGAATAGATCTCCTACTTGAAAAGAAAGAAGTCTTCCAACGATCTCATTTTGAAAGAGAGACTCCTCGTTGTCTAAGAGATCAACAAATCACCAACTGCACAGGAACTACATAAGACTATTGCCCATGTTCAGAAAGAATATTTGCCATTCCAATTATCATGTGTTGGAAACTCCAACTCTACAGAACCCACGCTCATTTACAGTAAAAGTATCAAAACTATACCAGCAAAAACATCTAGTGGCTACAGTGTTAATCTTTTTATCATGTACATATTAGTGGCTATTTAATTTTTGCATACTTACTATAGGGTACTGCATGGTACATTTAAAACATAAGCTTAGGGGCATCTGAGTGGCTCAGTCCTTAAGTGTCTGCCTTTGGCTCAGGTCATGATCCCAGGGTCCTGGGATCAAGCCCTGCAGTGGGCTCCCCACTCTGCGGGAAGCCTGCTTCTCCCTCTCCCACTCCCTGTGCTTGTGTTCCCTCTCTCACTGTGTCTGTCAAAAAAATATATAAAATCTTTTTTTAAAAAATAAATAAAAATAAATAAATAAAACATAAGCTTACAGCTAATCAGAAGCTAATTAAAAACTTTACACTATAATTTTCTGTTCTTGCTTTCATGTGTAGTTTTACAGGAGTAATTATATGATTTTTACAGTGTAATCTATTTAATTTTTATGATAAATTATTCTTTAGATCATTGCTGGAGAACAAAAACCAGTTCTCCAAAATCAAAAGTATTCAGCAGAAGCACTAAAAGTGCAAGAGTCCTCTAATGGAAGCTTCTCCTCTGATAGACTGAGAAGGCCCAATCTGGAAGAGGAGGGAATACTGGCTTCCCTATCCTACTCAAACCTAGCTAGCTGCTACACACACACACAGACACACACACACACACACACACACACACACAAACACTCACACGCACAGGTCAATGTATCACCAGTGTGTCACCAAACATGAGTCTACAGGACAACCCAAACTTAAGTAAGAACTTAATTTTTTCAGAGAGACTATCACTTATGCTAAAAGAATTGTAGAAGATTTTAACAATCATGAAGAGCAGAAGACTGCAAAGGTTCTAAATTTTAGTACTGATTCCTTCATTTTATTGATAAGATAACTTGAGGCATCTTTGAGCCTCATTCTTCCTGTCTCTAAAATGAGACTCGAGGGAGCTGATGCTGCCACCCACAGGTTGGAGACAGTCCAGTGAAACAGAGTAGAGACATGTAAAAACACCAGGGTTCAAGGTCCAGCTCTACCACTCATTTCACTGCACTTAACACAAGGGCAGGTGCCTCGCAGGTGGTCAGTTTTGATTTGTTCATTTTAAGTGAATGAAACCAGTCTCCTGGGTTAGAAAGTAAATTACACTTTCCCCTTCTTCACCTATCATAGCCAGTCTATCAACAAAGCATTTATTTCTTTGAAATGTCTACGGTATTCTGAACATGGTTTCATTGTCTGATGCCATTTTAGTCTGGCTGTCACTTCACATCAAGATTTCTATAAAGTTACCCTCACTTCACTTGCTAACTTGTCTTAAAAAAAAAAAATTGCCTTTTTCTGTCACCATTAGGAATATCCAAATGTTATCAATGCCTTCAAATACCAGCCTTAACAGATCCCAAATTATAACACCAGTCTTTTAAGATATTCTCTAAATTGCCCTTACAACTATTCAATATTATTTATCCACAACTCCAAAATCAAGCAGCTAATTCTTTCATATAGTACCGTAAAAATTCCTATTCCTAGAGAGGCACGTTTTTGCTCTGAAATGCCTTCTCACGTTCAGCGTAATATAAAGAACACGATTTTGGATTTAAGAAACTTTTGATGTTAACCTGAATTCAATACTTAACTAGATATGTAATTTAGGATAGCTTGGCTCCTTGTAAAATGGGAACAACTACTCGACAGGCTTTCTGTGAGGATTAAATGACATAATACTAGTTAATAATATATACATATAATTTAGTGAGAGCGTACTGTGGCTCAGGCCCCATTCTAACGTTGCTACAAGAACCCTGTGAAGTATAGAAGATACTATTTCTCATGCATGAGGGGACTGTGGCATGGAAAGCTAGAGCAGTTTCCTAGTACACAGTATGTGGCTTCCAAGCTCACCCTCTGAACTACTAAAAAAAATGATGTATTTAGGGGCACCTGGGTGGCTCAGGTCATGATCCCGGGGTCCTAGGATCAAGCCCTGTGGGGAGCCTGCTCCTCCCTCTCCCACTTCTCCTGCTTGTGTTCCCTCTCCCGCTGTCTTTCTCTGTCAAATAAATAAATAAAATCTTAAAAAAAAAAAAATGATGTATCTAAAACAGTGTACCTGGTAACCAGAAATGTTACTGAATAAATGAGCAATCTGAAATTTAAAAGAAATGCATTTCTTTGGGAAAAAAAATACAAGTTATATTTTCCCCCAACTATGTAAATAAGGGTAGTTCATTTGAGTCAATTTAAAACAGTCACCAAGAATCAGTTACTGAGTATGTATGTAATTAGGCCCTTACAGGCTCTACTTTCCCTCTCTGAGAAGTGCATGAACTCTTCACTATGACCTCAAGGTTTACTAAAGTGGTGACTGCTTTGGACTTCAGATAGTTAAGGATTTTTTTTCTCCTTTATGTTACTGAATGAGAGCAGCACCAAACTAGTAAAATAAAATGACATGTTTATATACAACTTTTTACTTAAATGTGTGACAATACCGGGCTACCAACTAAAATAATTTGATTAATACTGGACTAATACAAATCTTAGTTATTAGAGAAATAAACATAGTCCTGGCAGAGAGTAGACAGAAGCACAATGTACAGAATTTAGGAATACCTGATCAAATGCTATTGTTTTTTTCTGAAAGAACAGGTGTTTAAAAAAAATGCCCAACAAGATGTGATTACATATTTCCTACAATTAAAAAAAATTATTCAGTACTGAAATCCTAGGATACCTGATTCAGCCTAATGTCTTTATTAAATCTTTGTTCATGTTTGTACTCCAATGAAGGAATATGTACACAAATGAGACTCCACAGAGAACGCTGACAATCACTTGTCACAATATTTATTTCTTTCACAGGCCTTAAAAAAAGTGCATTACATATTTTTATTCAAATTGGGTATTTGTGGATGGGAGTGGGATCTGGCGAAGAACCAAGTATACTATAGTAAAGAACAAAGGATAGTATAATACAATGTCATAAATTATCACAATAAAGTTATTATTCAAAAGACTTTTTGATCACCATCTATAATATAGAAATAAAGATCTTGTACAAGATTTCTATTTCATACACCTTTTTCAAAAATGCACTAGCTGCCAGCTGTTGCTTTCATTACCAACAGCAGAAACTTACATTAGAAGAGTCAGAAACTTACATTAGAAGAGTATAGTAACACTATATGACCTACTATATACAATATTGTAAAGTGGGATAGCTACCATATTTTCAAACAGAACTAGTACAACTGTTAGATATGAGTCTAATAATTCCTGGAAAGTGTATTCAATTGTTGAACTAGACATTCGCTAGACTAATGACTACTCTTGCTCTTTCTCCATTAGCACTTTCCCCAACTCAAACACTTTGTATCACACTGACTCTTTAGGAAGTGACTAGAGAAAACACAAGCTCGTCTGGCATCATTTCATAATTCTCAGTGACTAGAACACCAGTCGTTTGAAAGGCTGTTCTATCTTATTATTGTTTGATATTTTGCTCCATAATATAGCAAAAAAATCCAGTACCTACCATAATGATAACACCCAGCATTTTGCACACATTAAATGATTGCTACAGCCTCCATAAAGGGAAGAAAGGCATATTTTTTCCATTTACCATTTGTGGTTTGGAAGAGTGCATATTTTGCCTAAGGCTATAAAATACCTCAAAGGAAAATCAAAAATTGAGAAGCATTAATTCATTAATCAGTCTCCATAAAGTACACTGAACCAAGTAAAAACAGGAAAGTCAACACATCCTGTCTCAAGTGCAACACCATTACCACTAAAAATGATTTTGAAATTACTAGTTGTTTTAAAGTACTGTCACCCTGGAAAGGCCAAAATTGCTCAAACTGAGGTCCTAGAAGTGGAATAAAACAATCTATCCTCATCAAGCTTTTCACTCAAAAATGAACAAAAATCTCCCAGGAATTTTTTCAACTAGAGCACCTCTTTGGAGCTCCATTTTAAATGCCACAGATTGGGCAAGGTTGTGAAAAACCAGGATTTCTATGGGTGACAAGTCCTAATCCACTCTTCAGAGCGGCACATTTTTATCAGACACCATTCCCTTTTTGATCCTTCATTAGGCTAGAGGAGGCTGACACTATTTAAAAATAGTGAGAAAAATAATTCTTCAAGTTATCGATTTTACTGGCATTTCATGATGAAAGTTTATTATAGATAGATTATGTGGTCGTTAAGATCTGGTATTTTCAATGTTGTGTTCAACACAAAGACTAAGTTTATTTTTTATGGACCTCAAAAGAAACAGCACAGATACTATTTTTTCTATCAATTCTATAATCTGTGCCCTCATTTTTATAGGTTCCTCTCTTACATTTAATTCAATCAGCTAGAATGTTAGTAGTGACTATTAACTGTGTAGCCAGAACCATTCTGCTTATTCTCTCCAAGGCTACTTTTCTCTCTCTCTAAAGTAAAGCTAACAAGTCTTACCTCAGAGTGTTATTGCTATTATTAAAGGAGATAACTAAGTAAAACACCTAACATCTAAAAATATGTTTTAAGTAGAGTCTGAAGAATATAAACAAACAAATGTCTACTAAATCATTTGCTCACAGGTTGCCAATCCCAGAAAAAAAAAAAAATGCTCCAGATTAAAGTTACTACTAATCCATCACTGATTTCCTAGTTTAAAATACAGCAAATTGTGCCTAAAACCTTTGACTTCGTACTCCCACAGGAATGGTAAATCTCCCTCCTTTTACCTTCCTCTCTCCAGCCCAGACACCTTCCACACCTCCACTGATATATTGCTCCCTCATCTATGTTTCCATAGCAATATCCCCATTATAACCCTCATTCCCAATGCACTGTAGTTAGTTGTGAATATGTGTGTCACTTCAGTGGTACTGTGAGTACATCAAGGGAAAAAAACCCGTACCTGCTTCAACATGCTAGGCTCTCCCTAAATGACTGGCAAACTCAATGCCCCAGGAGAGGCATTAAGAAATAGGTGCCCTGTGTACTAAGAAAGACTGTTACAACAAAAAATACTATTTAATGAGACACATAATTTCCAAACTTCAAGTATATAATTCCAAATATTCCCATCCAGCAAATCAAATCATTCAGCTCCCAGGAGTTTTGTTTGTAGCTAATTCATTTTGACTGATGTTTAGACACAATATTTCTTTAAGGCAAACATTCTTAGAGCCAAAGGGGTTCTTTTATAGCGGATACCAGCATGTAGAATTCTTCCTTGAATTTCTGTTAAAATGGTCTTCTCAATATTTTGCAATTAGAACTGAGAATTATATAATAAATGACATGACATATCTAAGGACTGAACACTTCTGAAGCACTTTATTTATTTATTTATTTATTTTAAGAACAGTGGAAGTGTTGCACCAGAAGCTACAAGTATTCTACACACAGCAAGTTGAAAAGGAGAAATATGCCCCTTCTGGAGCAAAAAGAAAGGGCAGACTTCTCATTTTCCACATTTGGGTCCTGAGTTTCTGCACTCCTGGTAACTCTTTTCTAGATCGTATGCTCTTCTGGAATGAAGGAACCCCAGGGACTCTCAGAGAACACAGCCCCAACTCAGCTCTTACTTAGCTAGTTCTTCCTGAAGTACAATTCGTATCTGGTGTTTGAGAGAAGAGGCCACAGAGATGTGTGAGCTGTCCCTTCCTCTCAGAGCTTTAAGCTCTATGATATTGCCTTTCCTCCTTTCAGGGGTAAAGGCCCTTTTGAAAAACGAAGAAAAGCAATAAAAAGTCTCCTCACAAAAATGCAAGTGATTAGATACCAGAGATTTTTCAAAGAATTAGCAAACACTGCAGCCTACATATGGAATCGATACGAAGAAGTCCTGTACTTATACCCCATCGGTCATCAGAAACACGTACGCATCGCATCGTTTAGATGTCCGTAAGCACGACTTAAATTGAGTTACATGTAGATGAACTGTCCTAAGCTTTTACAGAGAGCCAATATAAAAAATGTTCACTTGAAAAATATATTATATACATGTATACAAACAATGTGTGTGCATATATACATACGTATATATGGCTAAAATCATGCATTCGTGATGTTCTCAAAGTCTTCTAAATAAAAACAGGAACTAGTTTTTACATTTTCCTTAAAATTTGAACTAAATATGCTCTCTTTATGTGAATCTTTTTTCCATTTATTTTAAAAAATAGATTCTACAGAATCATTTTCTTTCTTTCCACTAGACTCAAGAAGAGAAAGTCGTATGAAGTTCATGGATGCCTTCTACAAGTTGGGCACTTCAGAAAGTGCAACCCATATCTAATTTCATTTGATTACTAAAGTAACACAAAAAAGTAGGCTTTGTCAACCCTACTTTACAATGAGAAAACTGAGGTGCAGGGAAGTTAAGCAGTTTGCCCAAAGTTACTTAACTGGCATATGGCAGAACATTTCAACACATTAAGGTTCTTTCAAGTACAGCATGTTACCTAATGACACACTGAGTGAACAAAGACAATTACTACCTCCTGGGTATCCCTGGTGCTGCGGACTGAATTGTACCCCGAAATCCATGTTGATGTCCTAAATCCCAGTGGGACTACATTTGGAGATAGAACCTATAAGGAGGTAATTAAGGTTAAATGAATTCATAAAATTGAGGCCCTGATCCCACAGGATTACTGTCCTTATAAAAAGTGATATAATAACCACAGAGTTCTCTCTCTGCCTCTTTCTCTCTCTGTCCCTGAATTAGAGAGGACATGGCTAGAAAAGCTGCCATATATAAGCCAGGAAGAGACCCCTCACCAAGAACCAAACTGGCTGGCACCTTAATCATGCACTTCCTAGCCTTCAGGACCATGAGATAATAAATTTCTGTTGCTTATGCCACCAGTCTATGGGATTTTATCATGGCAGACCAAATAGACATACACCTGGCATAATATCTACTTTTCTTCCGAATCATTTCAGATCTTTTACCCTATAGGTAAAATGTAAGTGTTAATGTCATGTATGCAAGCCACTTAAATTCACCTTCATAAGCGGTGAAAAAATAATCAGAAGAAATGAAAGGAAGAATGAAAAGAAAAAAATGGAAGAGAGGAAGGAGAACATCCAACAGTGGCTCTTTCCAAGATGCTAGCGAAATCAACTATCTATGCTAAAACTGGAGCACTTACTTTTTAGAGAATTATAAAAAGTATTTAATATTTGCTCATCTTTCTGACTTTAAAATATGAATTCATATTTGTGATTCTTTAAAAATTCAAAAAAAAGCTTTCATATTATGTGTATACATATGAAAAGGCTTTATCTCTTTCTCTGCCCCACCCATCTCCTATATACATAACCAGATGGTTAGAACAGTGCCAATAGCTACGGTAGGCACACAGTAGGCACACAACAAACATTCAACTGGGGGGATAAAATTTAATTTACCTTCACTATGTGACCTTCTTCACAATGTGAACCATGCGTTATTATACTTATTTGCATGTCATTATTATTTGCTCACTTCTCCAGGGAAATTTAATTTTTCATAACCACCTGTTTATTTTGACTACAACATACTTTTAAGTCTCAGATCGGTAGCAACTACTTCAACTGGAAAAATAAGACTCTTTGGGGACCACTCATAATTTCTAGCATGCTACATTAAAAAAAATCATTATGGGAAATTTTATTACCATCAACTTTAAGGCCTAACAAAATCCAACACTTTATATTCATTTTCCTTCTTTACCTCTGGACTCATCCTGTCAAAATGACCCTTGAAACATCACAGAGTTATTGTGCTCCTTGTAATGTAATTTTTTTGCATCACTTTGACCAATTCTCAAGGCAAATGTAATACAGCTCTCTTTTGACTTATTACCTCATTTTCCCATTAGTGCTCCAGAAGCTTTAGTGTTTCCCTGACCCTTTTTTTTTGTTTTCATTTTTATTAGATATACCTTATATAGCCCAAACTTAACTACTTGTCACAATTTTCTAAAATAAGGATTGAAAAGAAGCAGTGCCAATCTGAATGTGACTCAGAAATCAAGTTCCCTATTGAATTTAAACACTTTCCAGAATTATTGCCTAAATTCAGTTCCTTTGGCCTCACTGTAACCTTCAAGGAAGTAAGTAATAATTCAAATGTTAACACCACATCACTTTACATTTTTTTAGAGAAATGGGGAGAAAATTACTATTTTTTATATATAGGTATTATATGGTAATTTTTTATCTTCTAGCATCCTCTTTTAAAGAATTATAAAAATCAGAGGTGTGTACATGTACTGGAATTTGGGGGAAAAGGGAAACGATCTCTTTTTTTTTTTTTTTTAAAGATTTATTTATTTATTTGACAGACAGAGATCACAAGCAGGCAGAGAGGCAGGCAGAGAGAAAGGAAGGGAAGGAGGCTCCCTGCTGAGCAGAGATCCCGATGCGGGGCTCGATCCCAGGACCCCGGAATCATGACCTGAGCTGAAGGCAGAGGCTTTAACCCACCAAGCCACCCACCCCGGGAAACGATCTCAAAAGAAATGTATCAACTGTTCAAAGAAACACAGAAGTAGAAACTGATAAGAAAAGTTTATTTGTAAGAAAGCAAAAAAAAAAAGGTAGAAATGAAAGAGTAGGTGGGTGATGACATATAAGAAATGTAAGGAAATGTTTTGGGGTTTGGTATAAAATAACAGAACTTGGGAAAAACTCCATTTTCAAAAATTAACATTTTTTTTCCAATTTTTTTTTGTAGAGTGAATACTTAGAAACTCAAGAAACCAAAGATACAAGGGTGTCTGGGCGACTCAGTAGGTTAAGTGTCTGACTCTTGATTTCAGCTCAGGTCATGTTCTCAGGGTTGCGAGATTGAGCCCAATGGCAGGCTCCTGCTCAGCAGGGAGTCTGCTTGAGGTTCTCTCCTCTCCCTCTGCTGTCTCTCTCACTCTCTCTCAAATAAATAAATCTAAAAAAAAAAAAAAAGAAAGAAAAGAAAAGAAGGAGTAAAGAAAGAAAGAAGCCAAAGATACAATTGAATACATAAAATATCAAACACTAGTTTTTGTCCTAAATATGTTTTTATAACACTGCACCCCTCATTTGTATTTTGGTCACAGCTTTCTAATGCTAAAACCCTACAGATTCTGAGGCAGATGAGCCTTAATAGCATCAAATTAACTTAGTAGCAAAACCAAGCCATACCAACCAAATGAACGACAACAACAAAACCACACACACACCAGATTGGAAAAAAAAAAAAAATCCAATTCCAATCCATGCTTTTAAAAAAGTTTGCTCTATGAAGTGAACCTGAACTGTCATTAATTTTTTTAATCTCATGGTAGTGCAGACTGATTGAAGGAAGCACATCTGCTTGACTGAAGATTCAAGAAGAAATGGTGTCATACTCAACCTCTCAGCTGTTTCTTCATGGAGAATTAACTTCAAAGCTTTCTGAGCATTTAATTCTCATCTAAAGCTAGCCAGTGTACACAGCACACCGATGTGAGAAATAAAAACTTAATTTTTAAATGGACAGCTGGTTTATATTTTAATATTCTTAACACCAAGAGTTACCTCTTCAACCCTTTTATTCGGTTTTACCTTTAAAAAAAAACAAGAGATATTTTCAAAACATACCTGATTTGCATTAAAGGTGATACTCAATGAATGTAAAGATTTCTGTGAGAAAGAAAGTATAGCCATACACCATAGAAGGAAATGAGAATGAAACACAACTCTTCACTCAGGGTGAGTCAGCACCAAAGCACAATATAATCAGACCTCTTAAATTAATCAGGAAAAGAACAATTTTTTTTCAGTACTTTTAACCACTAGAGCACCTCTTCTCCTTGAGTTAGAGCAAAGAAAATAACACTCATTCCTGGAAAATAAAGGGTGAGGTAATAAAGAATTCCTCCATTCCCAGAGACACTAAAATGGTTCATCATCAATCATTCAAAGAATATGGACAAAAAGAGGGAGCAAACTGTGTTCTGTATGTCCCAGGAGAATATACAATAACAGGGCATGAAT
The DNA here is from genome assembly GCA_003697995.1 of Taxidea taxus jeffersonii. Classification (NCBI taxonomy): domain Eukaryota; kingdom Metazoa; phylum Chordata; class Mammalia; order Carnivora; family Mustelidae; genus Taxidea; species Taxidea taxus. Next base: position 731,816 of record ML106755.1, read on the forward strand.
GTTTCATACTTCAAAATCACTACTACTACTTCAGAAGAGCAACTCTAAGTATAAATGGGAAAAAGAAGAAGTAGCATTTATAGAAAATACACTGTGTTAAATGCTTTACATATGTTACCTTATTTAACTTTCATAACCATCATGAGAGTATAATTATCTCCCAATTTCCTGATTTAAAAAACAAAACAAAACTTGAGACGAAACAACTTGTTCAATATAACAGAGTCAGCAAGTCATCAAGCTGGGATTTGAGCTCAGATCTGAGTGATTAAAGTAAATCTATTATCGTCTCACTATACTTCATTAATTGCACCCAATATTTTTTTAACTAAATATCCATTACTTATCTTGTTATATATTTGGGTAAAGGTGGTGAAAAATGGAACTGTCACTGTTCTCAAGGAACTTAAGAATCAGCTGGAGAACACCAGACCTGGAATAAGTAAATACAACACAGTGAAGGTAGTGTAAAAATTCTAGAGTTAACAATAGGTTGGTAGGGGTAGAGTGGAAAAGGGGGAAGGTAACAGAACTTCTTAGAAAAGTCACTAGACCTTAAGGGTACAAGTTAGTCAGGTGAAACAGGAGCTTTAGATACAGAGGAACTAGTGTATGTCAAGGCCTTGGGTAGGAGAGGGGTAGACAGATTTGGGGGGAAATACAGCAAGTTCAATAAAGCCGAAACTTGGGTACAGAGGAGATGAATGGCATTAAGGAATTAGGCAAAGAACACATGGTGCTGGTCTTTCTTATCCCTCATATCAAGGATGTCTGATATTCTGTAAGAGGTTCTAAGATGTTATTGAAATATTTTAAGCAAAGTTAATATGATCAGACTTGAATTTTCTCAAGATCTATCCAACTATAATATAAGAATAAATTGTAGGTCTACAAGAGAAATGTAAACAATGAGTTAGGAATCTATTTGCAATAGCTCAAGTGGCTTAAATTAAGAATATGGGTATGTAAAAAAACAGAGAAAATGTGTTGAGATGTAACAGATATCTAGGAAGTAGAATCACAGAATTTGTTGTTTGACTGTGGGATATGACAGATGGAGATGGGCCAAGGATAATTCCAAATACTGGTCTAAAAATTGGTTGGATATGGTACCACTTATTAAGATTGGGGACACAGAAAGAGGAGCAAAAGGGGCAAGTTCACTACTTGTTACTATTATTAATAATAATGATGATGATAACCAATTGTTGAATCTTGTGTGGCAGAAACTGTGCTAAGTGCTTTATGTGTATTATATAATTGTCTTACAACCCGCTGAAGTAGTTATTCCCTCAATTTTTTAAGTGGAAAAATTAAGAACTGAAAAGTTTAGTAACTTACAGAGCTGGAGAGGATGTAAAAGAAATATCAAAGAGAGATTAAATGCTATATTTGGAAAAAAGACAGTTCAAGGGATGGCCAAAGTCTCCCATTAGCGGTCTAAGGTCTTATAGGGACATCCTAATGAATTTATTCTCCAATGGAAATTACTGGTAAGAAGAGTCCACACTAGCAAAATATGTCAATCGGAGAAAGACAACTATCACATGATCTCCCTGATATGAGGAAGTGGAGATGCAACGGGGGCGGGGGTTAAGGGGGTAGGAAAAGAAAAAATGAAACAAGATGGGATCGGGAGGGAGACAAACCAAAAGAGATTCTTAATGTCATAAAACAAACTGAGGGGGGGGTTAGGAGAGGGTGGTGGGGTTACATTATATGTTTAAATAAAAAAAAAAGAAAAAAAAAAAAAAAAGAAGAGTCCACACTACATCCTTGAAAAAGAGAGAGCAAGGTCAAGTTGGGAATGACAGATGGAGCAAAGAATCAGGAGCCAGGTAGAAGCTAATGGAAATGGGCCAAATTTGGAAACAAGCAGGAGAGTTGGAAGACTACCTCAAAGAGCATTACCCAGCACATCTACCTTGTCTGTTGGCAGGTAGAGAGTGCAAGCGAGTGTGTTTGTCTTAAAGAGATACAATGAAGAATATCAATAGGAAAATATTAAAATAAAATAATAAAATAAAACAAAACATACCCTGAATTTAGGTCCCAAAATATCTTAATATTATTGACTATATTTTAACTATATAACCTATAGAATTACAGTTAGAAGTACAGTAAAAACCATAGGTTGAATGTTCTCTGTAATGTCTACTGGTGTTCATTTATGGTTGCATCAAGGAAGAGCTATTGATAAAAATATAATGAAGATACGTCTTTGGACATGTATTTGTAGAGATGATTTAGAAAGATAAGAAGGGGCTAAGACAAATACCATGGTAGGAAAAATACAACATGTAATTCTATCAGTAATAACTAAAAGAATATATATTCAGACAAAACTGATTTATATATGGCCACTTTGATTCAATATACTCCGTTATATTGTTTCCAGAAGAGAACTAATGAATGTTTCCATGGCTGGCATTAATGTGGCTCTGAGGCTAATCAGCAGGTTGTTTTCTTAAGGGTATATCTGCAAACTATTGTCAGTGGACATAAATTTTCATTTCCTATGCAAAAGTTGGTCGGAGGGGCAGGGGGGGCGCTTATTATTTAGTGATCTCTGCTTATCTTTCACTTGACACAATCTCAGCCTTTTCAAAATTTACTTCCAAAGCACAGACCTGGAGACATCCATAAGATTTATTTGTTTTAGGACAACCATATGTTCTGTAGTTCTTCTTTCCAAAGAACTTTATCTCAACTAATTAATCCTTAAAATCTCTCTGAGACCAAAGTGATGAAGACAAGTAATTTATGTTTACTAAGAAATAGCAAATTTAGGCACCTTGCCCAGAGTCTCTTGGTACATAAGCATGGAAAAATGGACATCCATCAACTATTCCAACATGCTTTCTAAAGAGAACGTGGCAACATTTTCAGGCACTTACCTTGACAGTTCACACAAAATAGTACTTTAGGAGAAGTCAAAACTATCAGAGCTGACATGGATCCTGTTGATCCTCTATCTTATCAGCTCTACTCACACTGCGTAGTCAAGTTTGCCTCTTTCTCTTTTACCCTTACCATAGCTTCCTGAATGTTCTCCCTCCTTCCATTCTCTCTCTCTGAAAATAATTCTTAAATACAACCATCAAACTTGCCTTTCTAAAACACAAAGTTGGCTCTTTTCATTCCCCTGGTCAAAAAGTCTTTGATGTGTTCACAAAATTAGCTCCACGCCACTCAGTCTAGAATTCAAATCCATATTCAATGTAATTACAACTTCAGTTTGGAAACTTACCTCCCACTACACTCTTAGTCCATTTCTTATAAACAAACACAAATACACACACACACACACACACACACACACTTTTTTTTCCATTTCTGTAAATATACTCGAGTTTTCTCAAATTTGAGTCTTTGTTCAAGTTGTTTTCTAGAGTGCCCTTAAACTTTACAGCAGTCTTCCCATCCTTCACAGATCAACCCAATTCATTCTAGTTAGAACAAATCTGTATGTCTCCTCCAAACTCACAGACTTTGAATGTGCACCTCCTCAAACATTTTTACTGCTTATATTACTGTGATTTTGTCCATCACTGGATCTTAAGTCACTAAATAGCAGAACTGTACCTAATTTACACTTATCCCCCTCATCAATATTGGACATAATGTTTTGCATATAGTAGACACTACGTTTGCTAAATTGAACTGAAAAATGTTTGATAAATAACATCATAGCCCATGTCCATTTTAGGCCTAAGTAAATTGAATTATGTACTATACCACCATTTTCCTCCACTTAGTGAGTGCAAAATTTCAGCCAAATATATTGCACATCCAATTTTCTAATTACCTTTCTTTTGTGTTACTTCAATAAAAGAGGCTATAATTAAAAAGTAGCCTACAATGACCAAACATATGTTGCAATAAGGAGGAGCTACAGACACATATCTGTTCAGTATTAAGCCTGCCATGTGTCAACAATAGAGATACTTGACATTGTTACATGTATAATTTCAAACAACATATTAGTTAAATATCAATTCTCTCATTTTACAAATCACAGCTGAAGGTCAGAGATGGGATAGGTGACCTCGTCTGTGCCCGGCTATTAAGTACCACAGCAGGAACTAGAAGTCAGATATGTTTGACTATAGAGTCTAGACATGTTTTAGGCTACAGCACAAATTCCCAGTTCTGCAAGATTGAAATGATGTGAGAATGTGTATAGAGGAAATGAAGAAACTATTTCGTATCCTGATTTATAGAGCAAATTTGTGCATAAATTTAACACTAGAATTACTATACAAATATACCATTTATATAACTGTTTAACTTTTTTTTTTTAAGATTTTATTCATTTATTTGACAGAGATCACAAGTAGGCAGAGGGGTAGGAGGGAGGGGGGAGGGGGAAGCAGGCTCCCTGCTGAGCAGAGAGCCTGATAGGATGTGAGGCTCCAACCCAGGACCCTGGGTTCATGACCTGAGCCAAAGGCAGAGGCTTTAACCCACTGAGCCACTCAGGCACCCCTATAACTGCTTAACTTTTAATACTTAATCTAAAGTATATGTTGTTATCAGATGTATTTTAAGTTATATAATTACAAAATATAACCTTCACTGACATATTAGACATCAGTCACTGTGCCAAGCATTTAAGTCACTAATTAATTTAAGAATAAGGTAAGTACTATTATTATATACATTTTACAGATGAACTAATGGAAACTCAAAGATGTTATTAAACCTATCCAAGGTCATAATGCTAGCTAGTGGTAGAATACTGATTTAGAATCAAGCATGCTAGAGTGGCAAGATATATTTCCTAACAATATGCACATATTCATATAACCTAGGTAAATCTTAAACATCTGAAGATGTTAAATTTAGATAAACCCTTTATTACTGTTTTTCATATAATGAGGAGTATATATGCATGATTATGACCATTTACTTTAAGATGTTTCTTTGGAGAAATTCTAATTAATATATGCATTAACACACCCATCAGCTCTTGTTGAGTATCTAATATAAAATATTAAACATACTGGATGAACATTAATATATAGTTTATATATATATATATTTTTAAAGATTTTATTTATTTATTTGTTAGAGAGAGAGAGAGAGAGAGCGAGCACAGGCAGACAGAGTGGCAGGCAGAGGCAGAGGGAGAAGCAGGCTCCCTGCCAAGCAAGGAACCCGATGTGGGACTCGATCCCAGGATGCTGGGATCATGACCTGAGCCGAAGGCAGCTGCTTAACCAACTGAGCCACCCAGGCGTCCCTATAGTTTATATTTTTATTCATATTTTTCTCCTAACATTTTCCAAAATTAGGGGGATAGGGAAATTTTTTATTAAGCTAAACAAAATCATTATTTGTTTTCTGCTCATGTTGATTTCTGGTACAATATCGAAGTCATTTTTCATCGGAAGAACATAGCAGTTAAGATTGTAAGTCATCTGATGTGTAAAGGAAATAATATGGCACCTTAAAAAATATAATTTTAAATTGAAGTTCACTATTTTCCAAACATAAAAGTATAAGATTAATAGCTTGCATGAAAACAGGTGCTTACTGATCACTAATTTCATGGTTTTAAGTTCAAAATCACTCTACTTTGTTTTAGCTCTAATAGTGTTACTGCGGAAAAGACTTGTTGGTTTTAACTTTGAGGACTACATTTCATATTAACTATAATTATACAATTCAAACATATCTCCCATAGGAGTTCACAATGAGAATAAAGCACATTTATTTCTAATGGCTTGTGACCTTCACATTATTTTCTTTGCCACAGTCTTTAACGTTGTTAAGGTAGAATGCTAAAAGAAATTGAAGTTCTAATTATTTGGACACATGGATCTCTTTCTTCCATTATGAGTACTACTCCAAGACATTAAAAATTTACGAATTACTTTATAAAATCATAAGTCTGAAAGGACTCTAGAGGTTCATCCCTTCTTTCTCCAAAGTTTATTCCTATTATCCTATACTGATGGCACTAGTCCTGACATTAAATATCTCCAGGGAAGAGATTCCATTTCCTCTTTCAGCAATCTGTTTCAGTTCATGAAATGCCCTTGCCACTATGAAATTTTTACCCTTTGATCCTGTTTACAATATAAGTTTTCATGTGTGATTAAGACATTTCTTATACTTTTCATCTTCAGGGTAAAATACGTTTTACTCCTACCTTTTAGGTTATATTTCTCTCCTAGGTTATGACACAGAGGACTGTAGAGCTTTCTACAATGTTCTGCTCTTTAATATCAGAAGCTGTCTATGTCACGTACTCTGACTCACCTGAGGACTTCTGCTGCCTTAAAGTCAGCATCGCTAAAAAGTCCTTTAGAGACGCTGACCAACCAGCATCTCTAAACTGGGAACACTGCACACCAATTTTCCCTTTTAGCCCTTTGCTGTGTTTGATGAATAATGTTCTCATGCATAATATCCCACAAAATGGGAATAGCCCATGTTATATGAACTATTGTGAGAATTGAGTTAGAATGTATACAGAGCTTAGAACCATGCCTGGCACATAGCAGTCAATAAATAGTTAATAAATGTTAGCTATTTCTCCTGTTGCCACTGATAGTATTCTTACTGCTCCAGTTACTGTTGCTGCTGCTACGACTATCTTTACTACTACTGCTACCATTAGTACCACTACTATTACTATTATTACTATTATGTCTCTGATTCCTCTCCTACTGTTATTACACCCTGATGATGAGCTTTCTTCTACCAAGTGGGGCATTCAGAGTGAACTGGAATGCCTTGGAGGGTTGGGAATCACCTCTTCCCAATTCCCAGCTCCCCTTGATTGCCCACTTGAGCAGGGTTCTCCCAGATCCTAAGACCTCTAACATAATGATTACCCACTGTTGACAAAGACAGTCCAACAAATTTATACAAATCAGGGCCTCTAAGGGTTTCTGGCCCTTCATTCTTCCTGAGATCTTTGTGACAGTCTGTCATTTTGTAAGAGCTGCATTAACATTCTTCCATTAACATGAATAATTGAAAGTTTGCCTAGTAGAAATATCCTTCAATATTATATGATGTTTACCAACTCCATTAATGGTTTAGAAGTATTGTATGCAAGTACATGGAAAATTATAAAGAGAAACCAAATATTAAATTACTCTAAAAGGCCTATGATGGGAAATATTGTTTTTCTCTGTAAGTTGATGTCAAAGAAAAATTTGAAACTAATTTATTTTTTTCATAACAATTTGTATTTTCAAAGTGTCCCACAATCATTTTAATATTTATTCCTCAAACAAATCCCCATGGGGGAGTATGGCATCATCAAACATTTTTTCACAGATGAAAAGTCTAAAGTGTGGATATGAAGCAATTTAAGGATGGGTCAAAATGTGATTAGATTTCATACTCTGAGTCACTAGCCTGCGGTTAAGTGAACTGAAGCCTGCCCACTTCAGGAAGGTAAACAGAATAAATGAGTTAGTATTCAGATTTACAAATAAACCAACAGTGGACCATAAACCCAGTTAGTAAAGCCTATTTGCATGGAGGCACAAACAATACTGGAGTACACATGCACATATACACCATACCAACACACACATACATGCACAAAGGAGAAATGAACATTAACTCTTCTGCCCTGATTGGCTCTGAAGTGAGTCTCTGATGGATATTACGGTGTTCATCACAGCAGACACTACCTCCTTTCCTCCAGCTTAAGACAACTTACCTTTATAATTTCTCTCTTTTTTTTTTTAAGATTTTATTTATTTATTTGTCAGAGAGAGAGCGAGTGCACAGCAGAGGCAGAGAGAGAAGCAGGCTCCCTGCCAAGGAAGGAGCCCGATGCAGGACTCAATCCCAGGACCCTGTGATCATGACCCAAGCTGAAGGCAGTGGCTTAACCCACTGAGCCACCCAGGCGTCCCGCCCTTGTAATTTCTAATGCAGCCTGTTCAGCGTGCCTTTTCCATTGTGCTAATTCTGAGTGACCCAGCCTGGCGACCTTGGAGACTGAAACTGCAAATGGTACTGCTGTTCAGGGGGCCCTGTTACAACACCAAAGGTGACTCTGAGGATCAAACAAAGCCAGTAGTTTAAAGTTACAAGTGCCAAATTCAAATTCATATAGGTATTATTATCTTAAATATATGGATCAGTCTGGCCTAAATCCATTGTTATCATATGGCTCCTGTTGACCGAGTATGGCACAATCATCCACTTACTGGATAGATAGGAAATGCCTGGTATGACACATTTCTTGACAGAAATTTCCACTAAGTATAAATGAAATCACTAGATTATCAAAGAGTTAAGTTGCTTTACTTTTTTTCTATATAAGAGGGGAAGTTTGGCAAAGTTTCAGAAGTATTGTTTTTATCATCTTGGTGTTTGTCATTATTCACTATCCCAGAATTATATAGTTGTTGCTCTTTCTCTTTTCTGTTTTTCTTTCTCAAGAAGTTGTTCCTGGGGCCCATGGGTGGTTCAGTTGGTTAAGTGTCTGCCTTTGGCTCAGGTCACGGCGTAGGGTCCTGGGATCAAGGGACCCTACAGGGAGCGTGGGGCTCCCTGCTCAGCGGGGAGACTGCTCTCCCTCTTCCTCTGCTCCTCCCCCTGGTTGTGCTCTCTCACTCACGCTCTCTCTCTCAAACAAACAAATAAAATCTTAAAGAAAAAAAAAAAAAAGAAGTGGTTTTCAATCATGGCTACCCATTAGAATCTATACCAAACTTAAAAAAAAAAAAAAAATACTGATGCCTGGACTGTAGGCCTCAGGGTTCTTATTTAATTGTCTTTGGTGAGACTCAGGTATTAGTATTTTTTTAAAACTCTCAAAGTGCAGTCTTGAAACCCACTGATCTAAAGGCAGTTACTTTGCTTCAGAACATCTAAGTCATCTGGTCCTATCTAATGAGAAAGGCAAAGGTCATTAAAAGGGTTCTAAGGGAGTGGCAACTTTACATAATTTCTTCTACCTAGGATGCAGAATACACTCTGAAAGAGTTGGCATGATTTTTTTATAAAAATTTTTAGACACATTATAAGTTTGTTGAAAGCGGGTACTGTAACTGTCTCGGTTATTATTATATTTCCAGGAGTAGCTCCTTATGAATAACATAATAAACCCTTGATAAAAACTTACTGAAAAATGAATGAACAAACAACCATATTGATAGCCACCATGAATGTACTGGGAGCAAAGCATATTTCTAATGACAAAGATATCTGAATATTATCTTCCCCTGAAAATTCTGTCCTGCTCCTCTTCTCTGCTGCTCCTGTCGTCCCTGAAGGAGCTTCCCTGGTAGCTGTATGCAGAAGTCAGCAAGGTTCATAAGTCTCAGTGGCACTCCATCAAATACAAGATACAAATTACAGAGAGATGACTCATATCTCAATTTGTCATTTAATGTCTATTTCCAGTCATCTCTATTCAACACAAAAGGGAATCACCACTGAATAGGATGTGGGACTTGTGAAGCCAGCAAACATCCATGCTTACAGCAATTCTTCATTATACTCTGATTAAGGTTCTACTTCCACGGGAAACATCTTACATGGGCTGTAAAATTCTGACAGTTTAGAAATTGTTCCTTTTTCCTTCATGGTAGTTTGTTCTCTTTTCTTTAATAATAAGAGCCTTTAATAAGAGCTCTCATTAATGAGTGCCCAATGCATGTATAAAATGCTTTAACACACATTTTAAAAATTTAATGATCCAAATAACATCATAAAAAGGTATTACCTTCCTCATTTTAGAGATGGGAATAAAAGGATCAAAGGCTTAAGTAACTTTCTCAAAAGCACATGGCTAGCTGACGAATGGGCAGGAATTTAATCCCAGAGCTCAGTCTCTGGCAAGTCTCTGTTCTCCTCTTGCTCACCCAACAAATCCCACCACTACCTCCACTCCCTACCACCATCCTGTCTTCAGAAAATCTTTCATTTGAGTATTTCTTCAACTCTGTCTAAGAAGACTTCTTCCTCTATATCAAACGTCTGAGGGCATTTTACTATTCATCTCTGAAGCTGTGACTGAAAACATTAAACATTCTTATTATCATTGTATTACTTTTCTGAATCTATCACATTACGGAAAATATAAATGCAAAGGGATACACCATGCTGGGTATAGCAACTATGAAAAACAGTATGGACATTCCTCAAAAAATTAAAAATAGAACTACTATATGATACAGCAATCTCACTTCTGGGTATATATCCAAGAAAATGAAAACAGGATTTCAAAAAGATATTGGCACTCCTCTCTTTACTGTAGCATTATTCACCATAGCCAAGATTTGAAAAGTAAGTAAAACAACTTCTCCTAGATAATCTAGTGATTTCATTTATACTCAGTGGAAAATTCTGTCTTAAAATATGCCAATTCTAGATAGACATTTTGTCATATAAGTGTCTGTCAATGAGTGAATAGATAAAGAAGATGTGATGTGTGTGTATATATACACATGGAATATTACCGGACCAAGGAAATCCTGCCATCTGTGACAACATGGATGGGCCTGGACGGTGTTAGGCTAACTCAAATAAGTTAGACTGAGAAAGACAAATACTGAATAGTATCACTTATATGTGGAATTTTAAAAAGACAAACTCAGAGGAACAGGGAGTAGAGTGGTAGTTGCCCAAAGCTGAGGGTAGAGGAAAAGGGGAGATGTTGATCAAAGGGTATAAACTTCCAGTTTTATTTTTTTTTAATTTATTTATTTATTTGACAGAGAGAGACATAGCGAGAGAGAGAGAACACAAGCAGGGGGAATGGGACAGGGAGAAAGCAGGCCTCCAGCCAAGCAGGGAGCCTGAGGTGGGGCTGGATCCCAGAATCCGGGGATCAGGACCTGAGCCAAAGGCAGAAGCTTAAAGACTGAGCCACCCAGGCGCCCCCAAACTTCCAGTTTTAAAATGAACAAGTTTGGGATCTAATGTACAGCACAGTGATTCTAGCTAATAATACTGTATTACATACTTGAATATTGCCAAGAGTAGACTTCAAATATTGTCATAATAAAAAAGAAATGGTAACTATGTGACAGAATAGAGATGGTAGCTAATGTTACGGTGGTAATCATTTTGCAATTTATAAGGTTACATATCAGTTATATCTAAATCAAGCTAAGAAAAAAAAGAGATATGCTTAAATAGTCTATTACCAAAATGTTCCCCTTCACCACCATTTAATGAGTAACATTAAATTTTTTATCTTAAATTTTAAAAAATTGTAGTGCCAGAATGACTATCCTTTGTTTCTGTTTATTATTTACAATTTAAACAACATTTAAAGCAGACGTCAAAAATAAGTTTCCAAAACCTAATAATAAAATATCTATTTTACCAATGGCAAATTAGAAGATTCTGGTATCTATAGACATTCTGTAAGGAAAACATTTCATCTTCTCACATGATCCAAAAGAGAGATATTTACTTTTTCATTCCTCCTTTATACTTTTACATTTACCTAAGTTAACTTTATCAGCCTTCACAAAACAATGCAGTACTCCTTTTAGCTATTATGCTTTTAACTTGAATTAACTGAAAACAGGAGTAATGACAACATGACAGATTTGATATAAGAATAAGAATAAAGATATTGACAAGCCAGTAAGAGAAGCAGGTGAAGGTAGTAGGAGATGAGGTAAAGGGATTTAGGACAATGTTTGCTACCTTTAAAAAACAGTGTTTACATAAAGGGATACAGCCTGTCTGCTAAACAAGTTAATTTTCACCAGTGAGTAAGAATACTCTGTATTTTTAGGCCAATGGCAACTCTGCTGAAAGAAAGCCAAAGTTTTCCAAACAGACTGACCCTTGTTGTCTTTGTGTGAACTGACCAGCTCTTTCAGATTTTCTAAGGAAAGCAAATTTTCATGGTTTGGGTGGTCAGAAAAATCTAACCTGCAAGGCTGGACCAAAAGCACAGAATTATCATAATACAGAGATAATTATAAGATAAAGAAATTAATATTAATGACAATAACCAAGTACAGTCTTTTGTTTATTTCATTCACTGTCTTTCTTTATACCGAAATCTGATAAGGACATTTAAAGAGTTGCAGACATAAGTCTACTTAGGTCTAATATGTGTGTATATACACAATAATATATACTTACTACAACTAAGTATTTCTTGTTAGCTACTCTAAAGTATTTTAACTAGCTATTTGGCATATGGATAATAACTAAATTGATATTCAGACATAGCATTATTTTTATTTATCTTTTCAGGTTCATAGTTTAAAAATGAAGATGAATATTGTAAATATAGTAACAATGACTATCCTAAGTCTCAGAATAATAACAGACACCCAATTTCCTTTGAAGTTAAAATGCACAGAACGAAAATAGTCAGGTCAGCAAATACATACTGAAATGCATTAGGTACTATGACAGATACAGAAATAAGGCAACCAGTGTCCAAACTTTATCTGAACAATTTCTGTTGAATCTAAGATGCATTTATTTTGGTAGTGGAAAAGACCATCAAACTCAAGTAGCATTTTTTTAAATGATAAAAGTCTACTGCTATCTGTGTTTTAAGGGCATTTCAATATGCCTTGTAAGAAATTCACATTGGAAGCTGTGTTTCTATGTACTTTGGGTGAACTGCCCAAAGTTACTTAAAATTCACAAGGGAAAGGATTGAGAATCAGAACAAAATAAAAGGAGTGTAAAGGTAGTAAAAAAAAGGGGGGGTCGGGGGGGGTATGAAGGCTAGAAGGCCTTTCCGCTGCTCTTGGCAGGAGAAACAAAGTGAAAGGCAATCTCCAGTATTAAGAAAAATGCAGACATGAATTAACAGTGATTAAAAATTGGTAAATATTACCAGCTTCTTTATAAATATGTCTTCAAAACATGGTATGTTTAATGGTTTAGGGTACAAAAGATATGACCAAATAAAGAACCATAAAAGAGGCTTTCATGCTAGGAAAATAATTTATACAACAAACACAAGTGTAGTCATTCCAGCTGGCATGCCGCTATCCATCTTAATTATTGCAATAAATGAACCGCTGGCCATCACTTTTAAAAGACTATGGAAAACTGGAGGGTTACCAAAAGATCAGAAAGAAAAGCTTTATGTTGAAATAAAGTGATGATTAAATTAGAAATCAGGCCATATGCTGATTATACATTTTTATACATTGGGATAAACAAGGTAGCTTTGTCTTTGAAAGTTACATCTATCTGACCTTGTAAATTTCTTGATAATCTGATAAGCACCTACATAATTTGTGCACTATCCACACACCAAATTGTATTTATAGAAAACATTTTTATTACTGCAAGTAAGTACAAAGGGGGTCCTGCAGTGAGTATGGGTGGGCAGAGGGTAGGCCTGCAGTGGGCATGGGTGGGCAGAGGGTAGGCTGGTGGTCAGACAGCATTGCCTTGCTCTAGCACAGCTGTTCTCAAAGTGTGGTTCCAATACCAGCAGCATCAGAAACATACGGGAACTTGTTAGAAATGCAAATTTGGGAGCCCACATCAAAAATACTGAATTGGAGGGATGTCTGGGCTCGGTTGGTTGGGCGGCTGCCTTCGGCTCGGGTCATGGTCCTGGCGTCCTGGGATCGAGTCCCACGTCGGGCTCCTTGCTCGGCGGGGAGCCTACTTCTCCCTCTGCCTCTGGCTGCCACTCTGTCTGCCTGTGTGCTCGCTCTCTCTCTCTCTCTGACAAATAAATAAATAAAATCTTTAAAAAAAAAATACTGAATTGGAAACTCTAAGGGTTGGGTCCAACAATCTACATTTTAGCAAGCTCTCCAGGTGATTCTAACGTGTGTCCAAATTTCAGAACCACCATTCCATTGACATGAATGTTCATGGGACCATACTGTGTTCACTGCTGTAACCCCAGTACCCAGCCTAGTCCAACAGCTAACCCAAAATAATAAATACTTGTTGAATGAATGAATTAAAAAGAAAAATTTTTCTTAAAAAAATGTTGACATTTTTAGTGCTAGCAAATAATTTTATTTATAGAACATAAGTTAAACTTTTTTAAAGGCTTCATTAAAATGGGTGAATTCTTACTCAAATTTAGAGTCATTTGATTAGAAAAACAAAATAATCGTTAAAAAGGTATTGTGAAAATCATTACGTAGTAGTTTTAAATTTGTGTGTGGGTAAATTCATATATACATGTGTATAAAAGATATGCTTTATTTTTCAAACTCATTGTTTATAGAAAATGAAAAATAAAAACTTGAAAAAAATAACAGATCTGTATCTGTATACTGTAAACTTATATTGCCAGTTAACTAAGGGAACAATGCCAAAAGGAAAATTTATGAATCTCAAGAGGAGAGTAATGGCCATCATCATTCCTCAAAGTATAATTTTCAAAGACATGCTTTTATTATACTTTTTGTTTGAATTATAAACGTTGGTAGAAAAATGAGAAATTGGGCAAAGTAATACACTGGAACTCTAATATACCGTTTGATAAAGCCTCACCAGAAAATGTTACTTTAAAAAATTAATTTAATTCATCTGCGATAGGAAACCTGTTGCCATGAGCGTCTGAAGGTCAACAAATAGAAAGTTAACAAACACTTTAATGCACTTGATGATATGCATTTCCTTTTTATAAATAGTATTTCGCATGCTAACATGTAACAAGAGAACTGCTAAGAAAGGAATCCAGAAGCCCTGATCTTTGGAAAGAAATGGTAACCCACAATAGGATCAGGAAGGAGACAAACCAAAAAAGACTCTTAATGTCATAAAACAAACTGGGGGGGGGGGGGGGCGGTGTCAGGAGAGGGTGGTGGGGTTACATTGTATGTTTATAAAAAAATCAAAAAATTAAAAAAAAAAAAGAAATGGTAACCCATAAGGAGACAATCTATTTCCCTGGATGTCATGTATAGGGTTAGCCATGCCAACAATCGCTGACACCATGAGCATCAAGAATAGGGGAAAAGAACCAAAGAAACAGAGGACCAGGCAGTGGGAAAATATGATTCCATGATATTTCATGTTCTAGGCAATAGATATTGGTGACCAATGTCCAAAACTTTATTAAGTCCACAACAACTCTACTTAATGACTCAACTGTTACTAATGCCTTTATCCACTGTTTGATTTCATCTTTGAAGAAGCAGCCCAACAAATTCCTAAGCAGTCTTCCATTTCTTGGTTCCTCCATTTCCTCCAACTTTAACACTTTGCTCAATCAATCCCCATTTGTTTCCAAGTTTAGTTCTGCCTCTTTGGCCTTTTTTTTGTTGGGCCCCACGCATATTTAGAACTCTTCTTCCAAAAATCTTCAAGAGGATGAAACGTCTTGTCTTCTCAACCTCCTATTTCTTTCCCTATGATCATCACCAAATCCCATTCTCTGTCTGCACCATACTTCAATGACCTGTGCAGCAACTGTCCTCCTATACTTTCTGAATACAAATACTATATCCTACTCATCTTTATCCAGCATAATAGCTATATGCAATGGCTTGCTTATAGTAGACATCCAATAAATCCTAAGTTAACTAAGTTAAATTAAAAAGTGCTATAGTAAGCACATGTTATCTTGCCTGCCTAGTCCCTTCTGTTACCACAACCTCAGTTTTCCGGAAACTGCAGAGAAATCTGCCAACTTCCCCTTCTAAAATTATAGTTGATTGGTCCTACTTCAGTCCCTGACCCAAACTGAGCCAATCAGAATTTTTCCTATGCAAATTTGAAATAAAAACTAGGCAAACCATGATGGTTTATTAGTGAAAGAAAACTAAATTCAAAAGCTATAGACCACGATATGACATTATAATCAAAATACAACAGTCTACAGAATGACAGAAGGCATGTAAAAAGGAAAGAACTGAGAAATAAGAGATAGAACTGGCAGCAGTGATTCTAATTAGTTCCCAAATCCTGAATTCTAGCTATATCACCTCACAAGGTTATAGGGACTATATTATATTATTATAAAATACATTATAAAAATATATTACTATATAAAATATATCACTATATAAAAATATATATATATATCACTATATAAATATATTATTAAATAAGATACATTATATAAAATATATATTATAAATTCTTCCTTTTTGCTTAGGCTAGATCCTGTAGACTAGATCCTAAATGTCACTGGAATAAAATATCCTAAATAATACAGGTACTAAAATCATGGGTCATATCTAGTTATTTGCTTTTAACTTAGTAAGAGAAAAGCATATTTCCAGGGGAAATAGTCTAAATAGAAAGCTAATAGGGAAAAGTCACTTGAAATCATATAGAAAAAACTTATCACATTAGCATCCACAGAGAACAATTCAGTAAGAAAGTCTATCTACATGTGAGAAGTGGGAGCCTAACCGTTGCTTTGGGAGGCTAACTGTTGCTTTGGATTTCTCTGTTTCTGTATATTCTCCAAGGACAAAAATTTCTAGGTATTTATTATACCATATAGGATTAGGATGACAATGTATGGAACATCATTCTAAAAAGGGTCCACTGAATACTGTTTCACCTAAAACCTAAAATCATACTTCCTTATGAATACCAACCATATTTTTTAATGCAAAATAGAAAAGGGGCCAGAGTAATTTTTTAAGAGCACAAATCCTTTGTCAACAAGCTGGCAGGAAGGTCATTTGATAAAGGTATAAGCTCTGGGTTTAATATCTGTGGCATGTGATACATACTTTATTTAATATGCTTCCAATTATAATATTATGAAAAACTCTATATAAACCATGATCATTATTACCTACTCTGCATTTGTTTCACCAATTATAAAAAGTACTTTCCACATTAATGGAAAGGATAACTACATAAGCCAAAACTTTACCAGCCCACTATGATGAATTCAGAAAAAGCAAAGGCAATCTCTGCAAGCTGAATTATTAAATTATTTTCCAAACTGTAGTCATTGGCTTGCCACACTTTCTGTATGGCTGCAGTTAATCTTAAAATGAAAAAAAATAAATTATTTCCCAGACTAAATAAAGGCTCACGGCAATAAATGCATGAGTTCCAGGAGGCCACGGAGCTGCATAGTTCTACGTATACTCAGTGTAACTATGAAATAAGAAAAATAATTTTCAGGAGTACTCTGTGGAATATGTTTTTTAATGTCTTGCATTTTCTTAAAAACAGTGACAACTTTTTTTTTAAGCTTTTATTTAAATTCCAAGTAGTTAACATACAGTGTAACATTAGCTTCAGGAGTACAAAATAGTGATTCAGCCTTTCCATACCTCATCCAGTGCTCAACATGACAAGTGCACTCCTTCATTCCCATCCCCTCTCTAACCCATCCCCCACCCACCTCCCTTCTGGTAACCATCCGTTTGTTCTCTAGAGTTAAGAACAAAGAGAAAAAACCTGGTAATTTTTTAAAAATCCTCTGGGACAAAGGTCGGTTTTCCGAAGTCTGCCTAGGTTGAAGGAGTCAAAGAAAATCTCTGAGGCCTTAGTAAATGCAAATGGCAGCAAAGAAGCAGAAAATGTTCTATGGGCTTCTTGAAGATGGAATCAGGGACTTAGAAAAGCCTAGGCCATCTGTGAGTGAGAGCAGTGGCTTTCTGACCATGACTCTGTGTGTCGGCAACAAGAAACCAAAAATGTTTCAAAATGTCAGTGTTTCCCCTTTCTCACACATCCAGTTATGTACTGACATCTCAGATACACAGAGACATAGGTAATGAATCGAGTGCTATGGGCACACATGTGAGAAGCAAAAGAACTAAACCCAATCAACCTACAGTCCCAAACTATTCTGTACGTCGTAGTGGGTTCAATTATCTAAGGATTACTTTTAATTCTTTTCAGTTTTAAGTGTTTTACATGCTCTTACCACACTTAGTGAAATGTCAGGATACCCTAGATACTGATGGGGCATTCCTGCAGAAATGGACTAGAACTATACTATGAAAACACACAAAGCCATTTTGTTTGCTCCTCGAGCTGCAGGATTACTACTGCAATTTGAGGGGATTCATAGTGCCCTTCATAAACTATTCATCCCAGCTCATAAATTTAAAGTACTTTTACTTAAATAGGCCTGGCTTCAAAGTTTGACAGTGAGGTCAACTTAAATACTCTGGAATTGTTGATTACTTACAAGCAGATGTTCCTTTCATTTTTAAAATTTAGAACAACAAAACAACAAAACTTCACTCCTTGTATTAAATATAGTATTTTATTCTTTCGGTCCTTTCTTTTAAAACATGTTTATATATGTTTCAAAGTCTAATGTCCTTTAAATTAGCCCTCGACTAGCTGTAAACTAAATCTCAGATACAAAGGAGGACCTAGAAATCAGAACAATTTAGACTCCTATTGCCAGAATACAATCTAAAAGTAAGACACCATCACTTGGACTGTCAGAATCTAAAAGAATCATTTTATGAGTGATCTGAAAAATGCCAGAGGTAACAGTTACAGGTAGACTGTGGCCAACGGGTGTCTTTTTAACATTTTTTTATGAATTTATACTTAAAAAGAATCAGCCTTGATGTTGCAAAAGATTTCTAGAGTTAAGTCTCACAGAACTTAACCCTGACAAATTCCTCCACTGCAACTCTAATAAAAAGATAAGACCTAGGGGCACCTGGGTGGCTCATTGGGTTAAAGCTTCTGCCTTCGGCTCGGGTCATGATCTCGGGGTCCCGGGATGGAGCCCCGCGCTTGGCTCTCTGCTCGGCAGGGAGTCGGCTTCCTCCTCTCTCTTTCTGCCTGCCTCTCTGCCTACTTGTGATCTCTGTCAAGTAAATGAATAAAATCTTTAAAAAAAAAAAAAAAGATAAGATCTAATATTATTCTACTTCTCTGAGCAATCCTTACATTAGAATAACAAAAATATTTTACTTATAGATATCTATGCTTTGAAACGTTTGGTCAGCAAGTTTTCTATATTCTGTGTAGTAAGGTTATATCCTTGAAAATCTCTTGAGGCCTCTAGCATCCACTTAGGGGATGTGAAGTATTCAATTCACCAGGCAAAAAATAATAATATAATTACTGTCTTTTAATAATACAATTATCAGTGGCTACATCCTCGAATTTAAAATTACCCATATTTAGGTAAGCATAAAATTAAAAATTTGGATGAATAAATTCCAAATCATGAAGAAACCTTACATGCATTTTCACAGAAATGAACAGTAGGTTTCTTTTGTTTTGTTCCTCTCTATTGTATTTTTATTTATAATGCAGAAATACAGTGCTAGAAGATTCCAGAATTTATTTTTTTTTAAAGATTTTATTTATTTGACAGATAGAAATCACAAGTATGCAGAGAGGCAGGCACAGAGAGAAAGGGAGGCAGGCTCCCTGCCGAGCAGAGAGCCTGATGCAGGGCTCCATCCCAGGACCCTGGGATCATGACCTGAGCGGAATACAGAGGCTTTAACCCACTGAGCCACCCAGGCGCCCCAAGATTCCAGAATTTAAATAATCCTAAATCTGGATAATATGTTTCATTAATGTAATATATTAATATAATGTATTTTATTTGTAGACATGACTATAGTAATGTTTCCTACATACTGGTTCCCAAAGTGTCTCTAATTAGATATCAGATTAAACAATGTTAAACAAATTTCTTTACGTCAGGAATGAGCAAAGCTTATTTGTATTGTGAATTCCAAGGGTATGTGTAAGTATACACCATTTCACAAATGAATTTGATCATGGCTTCATTACTGGGATCCCAAGAATCTGGGAAACACTTCTCTGGGACTACTATGCCACCAGCTGCTAATATAATCCACTCCGTTAAACACAGTTCAATAACCTTTGTATTAAAAAATTGTTACTGATACAAAATTTAAATTCCTTTCATCGTGTAAGTTTTCTTCCCATACTTACTTGCTCGTCATCACAGATGTAAATCTGTTAACCATACATTTGAGCTATCTTTCACAAGTCATCAAATAGGCTTATAATTTTACATTTGCAAATCACTTCAAAACACCAATCAGTAAGCAAACTCTGCAATCTCATCTTAAATGTGATTTAAACTTAAATGTGGACTGATATTTCTTTAAATGCTAATAAACATTAAGGATCATTTTAATTCCAGTATGTTCGTAGGATTACTATAATAAATCAGAAAACTTTCATGTGCCAAAGGAAGGAAAGAAGCAAGAACATATAAAAACGAGTATAATTGGTATTCTAAAATTTCATAATCATGGATAGCACTATATGTAATTAAATATCCTCATTTCTTGATTCAAATAAAGTCACTACTTGGGAAGTGTATCTCTTCAACAGTTCTGGCAATAGCATCATTGTTACAATTAGCTTCCCCCTAGTAGTTCATTTAAAAATAATCTGCACTTTATAAATAGTCACATCACAGGAAGAATGATCTAGTTAAAAGAGTATGTAGTTTTTTTAAAAAGGCTTCCCTTCTATTTCCTATCCCCACTCTCTCCTTTCACAGATAGCCATTTAAAGTTTCTTGTATATTTTTAAAGAGAAAGTATCAATGCATACACAAGCATGTTAAATGATTATGTCTGTTTAAATACATTTTCATGCAAATGAGCACACCATACATATTGTCCTGCCACCCCTTTCTTCTTGCTGTTCAACCTTATAAATAAATAAAATCTTTAAGTACACATTTATTTGAGTGAGAGAGAGAGAGAATCTCAAGGAGATTGTGTACTGATCATGGTGGGGCTCCACCCCACGACCTGAGCCAAAATAAAAAATGGAAGCTTAATTGACAGAGCCACCCAGGTGCCCCATCCACCTTATATTTTTCATAAGAAGCACAGAGAAAACTGTAGTGGGATAATTTGCCACTTTACATGGTAATTTTTTTTCCTCTTTTCTACTATACTTGAATATGTGTCATATTTGAGCTTTCTCTTGGAAGATACAATATATTAAAATGTTCAGTTTAGGGGCACCTGGGCGGCTCAGCCTGTTAAGCATCT
Organism: Taxidea taxus jeffersonii; assembly: GCA_003697995.1. NCBI lineage: Eukaryota > Metazoa > Chordata > Mammalia > Carnivora > Mustelidae > Taxidea > Taxidea taxus. The sequence goes on from ML106755.1 coordinate 752,701, forward strand.
GCCTTTGGCTGGGATGTTTCTGGGACCCTGGGAGTGAGCCCCACACTAGGATCCCTGCTTGGCTGGGAGTCTGCATCTCCCTCTGCCTCTGCCTCTCCCCTCTGCTTGTGAGCTCTCTCTCTCTCTCTCAAATAAATAAAATCTTTAAAAAAAAAAATGTTCAGTTTACGATGTTGACAATAATGGCAGTAATAATAACAGTTGACATTTCCAAAGCCTGTACTACTTGCCATTCATTTTGCTAATCACTTTACAAAGATTACCTCAGTTCTTTCAACAAATCTCTACTATAATTACTATTACTCCTTCCATTTTACAGATAAGATACAGATAAGGAAATTGACAGATAAGGAAATTGTGCACTTAAGTAATTTATTTCAGTTATTCGTTCTTCCTCTTTTCTTTCACAAAATCCTTACTACAATCATTTAATTTATAGTCTGTAAATCTTAACTGTAAAGTCTCAGGACATTGAGCCCTCAAGATCAAAAGACCCACAGTGTGGTTAGAACCATCTGGAATCCAATGACTAACTTCAAAATATACCTATTTTATATTTTAAAAGAGAAAGGAAGAAAAACCTGATATCTTAAACTAAAATAGATATTCCTAAACTAAAATAAATTTTCCTAGAATTATTTCTATAATCCAATATTAAGCTAAGATTTACCTTCAACGTCCCAACACTCAAAGATCATAGAACATGTGACCCCAAGTAAGTTACAGTTTCTTCCTATCACTTTACAAATAAGAAAAAGCATTTATAAACACATTTACTATCCTTTCATACTCATCTCTAAGTTGAAAGAGACATCAGAAAGTCTCTGACTAGAGTATGGAATACATATAAAAATCTCAGACAGACAAGCGGATATAACATCTTGTAACACTATCAGAGATAGCAGTTTCTGAGTCTTGTCCAAAAGTAGCAAACTCAAAGTCAAGGAACCGGTTTTTTCCTTCAGTAGTTATAGGACAGCTATCTATGGAGACAGGAACTCAAGGATCAGTACCCTCATCACAGCTAATTCACCTCTCCCCTTCCTTCTTCAGGCCTTTCTTCAGAGCATTCTGCAAGGTTTAATCAATTTTACTGTTTTTCTCTTAAACCAAATTCAGCTTCTCTGTAACTTTATTTAAAATAGGAAGACTGAAATGAAATACACCACTGTACTCTTATAAAGTTTGTTCAGTGTTGAGTTTGTCCATCATAATTTCACACTCTGTTAACACTTGCCTATACTGTATTTTTTATTTCTGTGGCTCGATTACTTTATTTATGGTCTACTGTGACTGGGAATCTCAATCTGGAAAATGTTACATGGCTAGCTCTTAATTGAGCATACTGATGAGAACAAAATAAGTATAAAGTATACAAAAAGGGACACTACAAAGATCACTTTTATTTGGCAGTGGAATAAAATCACACAATACTCATAATCACATGGAAGGACGCCACTCAGTTCTAACCTAATAACGTCACTGAATAAGCAAAGAAACAGAAAACAGGAATAAGAAGTGACTAACCAAAATTTCAGGGCTGCTGACAAAAGCAGAACTGAAACCTGGGGGTCATACTCCCTCTCTAGTCATCTGCTTTATTGAGCCAAAGCTCACTGGAGGTCAGACCTCATTGAGAAGGAAAGCTCCTGGTCCTGGTTCCTGCTATTGATTCAACAGTGATAAACCAACACTCACTATTAAATGTTTTCTAGTTTAACCACAAAATAATAAGTTAGTAGAGTGTATGGACTGTTAGAATGGGGCCTGTTTTCTATGACTTTCTTTTCATTTTATTTTATTATTTGTGAAGCAGCTATACTGAACAATGTAATTATGTGGTTAAAAAGTCCTCACTGATTCTGTTGTGAGAATTAATGTTTACTTTTCAAGTTAGTAGTACATTTTGTATCCTGCAACATCCAAAGAGAAAAGCTAATAGATTGTGCAATATTTCCAGAAGGCAAAGTAAATAACTAACAAAAAATAAAGTAAAAGATAATCTTGTGCTTCAAACTGTTTCTGGGTTTTGTTTGATGGTTTCTTAGGTTCTGTTTTGTTTTGTTTTGTAGGTGTTTTGTAGGTGAAGGAGCCTATCTTATTTTTATTTCCGCCTGCCGTTCCTATAGCAAACTCATTTGGAAGCTCAGCCTGTTTGACTACTAAATATTGCTGTGGAAAATGTAATGACTTCTCTGTTATTCCATTTCTCTTATGGAGAAATTTCTAAATTTCCATTCTAAAAATGACCTGGTGTAGGGGCGCCTGGTGGCTCAGTGGGTTAAAGCCTCTGCCTTCAGCTCGGGTCATGATCCCAGGGTCCTGGGATCGAGCCCCACATCAGGCTCTCTGCTCAGCAGGGAGTCTGCTTCCCTCACCCCTCTCTCTCTCTGCCTGCCTCTCTGCCTACTTGTGATCTCTGTCTGTCAAATAAATAAATAAATCTTTTTTACAAAATAAAAATAAAAACGACCTGGTGTAAAAAGAGGAGTCAAAACTCAAAATTCATCAGTTTGAAATATCATTAACACTTAATGTAATATTAACCACAGTGAGATTCAAACTATTGGGAAAATCCTATGTTTACTGCATGACTTGCTCACCATACCTTTGATGTTTGCTTTTCAAATTTCAAGGATTAATTTCAGAAGGATAGCATTCTAAACATTTGAAGCTATGATGGAAGAAGGAAAGATACTAATCATTTCATAGTTCCTGAGTTAGATCTTTGTTTGTGAGAAGCAAGCAAGCTTCTCATAAATGTGCCTAACTTGATAGGAAAAAATACAACATATCTTTCCACATGAATTTAATTTTTTAAAGAAAAAAAAAGCCCACAACTCACTGAGAAAGCAAGTAAGTAAAAATAGATACATTTACTTTAATGTGATGACAGGTCAGGTCTAGGCTGCCAGGAAACAGAGTCAATATCTAGGGGTAGGGATAGGAGGAAAGGGGTAGAAAAGGTAGGGTGTGAGGGTGGAGGGGGGAGGGTGTGAGGTCTTGCAAAATGGGAAATAATGTCCCTACCCAATGAAAACGGATTTCACTGGGCTCTATTTGTGAATAAACCAAGGAAAAGAACTGATAACTGGGACCAAATTTCTAGTTTGTGGCTGGCCTTGAATATTTCTATTCCATTCGCCCATGCATGAGCCATTGTGCAGTTGATTCCAAACAGATGCACAAGCAAGCACCTGTTCTAACCAGGCATTTTACTGGTTCATTCTTGTCTTCCTAACTCTGCTTTTCCAATATTCATTTCTTGTTCCTTCAAATTAATTCAGTCATCAGACTTCCCTTCTCAGAATTTGAGTAATCACCCACTTACCTCTCTCTTACACTAATTTCTCTAATTTTAACTTCCTTTACAAACTTGGGAAGTAAACTCTATTGCAGCCCTAGCCCCCAAATTTACCTCAGGCACACTGACCCCTGGATTTAGAGCAGATCACTCAGTAGTATATTAATAATGTATGGTCCACCCCTCCATGGGGGCGGAATTTCAAAAACACTGTCTTCCTACATTCTCACTGGCTCAGGAATGAACCTGTATAGATAAGACTTCTGCACTCCTCACAGATCCGAGTATACACACATATGCTCAGTTGGAAACTGATAGGCACATTGTATATTTACTTAATTTTATTATTAAATGATATTCCCTATCATTACTTAACTCAGCTTCCGTTTATCTCTAGAATTTAGCAAACTAATGCCATTCAGATTCCTAAACTTTGATTAAGAACCATGTATTCACACTGCAGACTTTGACAAGCACTGCTAAATTTGGTCAATACTTCCGAGGATTTCAAGAGAGCTTTGCATCAAAATTTATCTGTAAGAAGTTGCTAGACAGCCATTGCTCTTCCACCTTCAAGATAAGAAATTTAGTGATTGTTACTAGCAGGAGAGATCCAAACTTGGAATTACTAGAATGTATTATCACCTAGGTGTCTCAGCAAAGCAGAAAAAGAAAAATTGTTTTCTAGTATAATGCTACTGATCCACATAAATAATCTGTGGCAGTAACTTTTTTTTTAATAGCAATTTCCCTTTCATGCTAGTTTCCAGGCCTCATCTTTCTCCTCTTTCAGGAGAGAGGTCCTCTCATTTCCTCCTGTACCTTCCTCAGCAGAACAACCTGTCCTTTTAAACATCATTTGTCCTCTCCAGTTACAGAATACTTATTCGTCCTGTGATCACATCCTTTACCATAAAACTTAACTTTTTAAACCTATTTACATAGAATAAAATAAGGCTTGTTGATGATGAAAATTATTTCACATTATCCCTGGACCCTGTTTCCACTCAATTATTTATATACTGTCTTATATGTTTGTGGGAAGATTATTTTGTTGGGTCATATACTGTTAATGTTAAATCTATACTAGATGCCAAGAATCCAGGGGTACTTGTGTGGCTCAGTAGGTTAAGCAACTGCCTTCAGCTCAGGTCAGGATCCTGAAGTCCCGGGATCGAGTCCCACCCACATCAGGCTCCCTGCTCAGTGAGAAGTCTGCTTCTCCCTCTGATCATCCCCTCTCCAGTGCTCGCTCGCGCGCGCTCTCTCCCTCTCTCTCATTCTCTCTCAAATAAATAAATAAAATATTTTAAAAAGAAAGAAAGAAAGATTCCAAGAACCCAGGCAATATTTGTCATAGGAATGGATAACATTTTTTCTAGTGGTAAAAAAACCAAACAAACAGATTTTTAATTGTCATGTAGACTATGTGATTAATACAGACCTTTGACAGATCACTGATATGGTCCAACCAGTTTTATATATTTAAAGAAAGAGAAAGCTCCATTTTCTTGGCTTTTATTTAACAATACCTTTACTCTGACTACTTTTTGATGCATATGCCATGCTGCATTCAAAGTCCTATACTGAGGGACGCCTGGGTGGCTCAGTTGGTTAAGCGGCTGCCTTTGGCTCAGGTCATGGTCCCAGCGTCCTGGGATGGAGTCCCACATCGGGCTCCTTGCTCGGCAGGGAGCCTGCTTCTCCCTCTGCCTCCGCCTGCCTCTCTGTCTGCCTGTGCTCGCTTGCTCTCTCTCTCTAACAAATAAATAAATAAAATCTTAAAAAAAAAAAAGTCCTATACTGAAAAGGCTAAATGTGAGATTTTATTTTATAATTCAAAAACTAAAAAAGTACAGTTGTCAAACATAAAATTGGCAATACAAATATATTGGTAATTCTTCTGTGAAGTACTATTATACATGTAGTATAGAAGTTTTTCAATGAATGGGATCTGCCACTGACATTGTGCTAGATATATATTGGTTTATCTGGATAAGTACTCTTATAACATATTAGAAAAATATAAAAATCCCTGGGTGGGAACTCAGGAGACAACTTGACTATAAGACTTAAGAAGTAAAAAATTCCTAAAAGGATTTTTTTTTTTTTTTTGAGGAACAAAGGGATAAAACCAGGATAAAGATGCTAAAATTCAGAGTAACTGGGAGGGATACAAAGTAAGGCAAAGAAATAAATCAAGAACGCTGAACAAAGCTTTAAGAAAAAAGATTATAAAAATTAAAATTATTTTGCCCAGCAAAGAAGCATCAGACCTAAAATTACCAGATTTTCAGCTATCAAATATCATCAAATAATGAGATACAGAGATAGTTCCAATTCTGAACTTTTTAAATTAAAATCAACAATGGCCTAGTTCTTAAAATGATATATTAGTTGCAAGAGCACAAGTTTTGTTTTGCAGTAAAAATAAAAGACTTCCCTTTTTTTCAAGAATATGTCTTGAGTATGTGTCTGAATTTTAAAAATTCTTCAATAGAAAATGTTTTTGCAAAAGTAATACCAGACTTTCTCCAAATTACCTCTAATATTTTACTGTTAACAGCATTCAAGGGATAACTCACAATACACATGTATTTTCTGTGGTACAGAAATATTGCCTGCAAGACTAGTTAACCTTCTTGTGAAATCTTTTCTATACTCTTTTTCACCATATTCTGGAAAATGTCCTGATCCACAGGCTTAATCTAAGAATTAAAAATAAGAGAAATAAAAATATTACCTATCATGCACTGCCCATTGAGTGAAGATATCCTTAGGATTATCCTAGAAAAACCTACAGTTTTAAAAATAAGTCAGTTTAAATTAATTTCTATACTTCCCTAGATGATCTTACATTTAATGTTAAGTGTTTATAAGCTCCAGAAGAACACAGTTATAAAAGTTTTTATTTTATGTTAGCCTGGATTGGCACCTGGAAGAGAAACTAGGCAAACTCACTTCCATTTTTCCATCTCTCCTTTCTTTTCTTTTTTTTCCTTTCTTCCTTCCTCCCACCTTTCTTCTCTCACTGCCTCCCTCCCTCTTACTTTTTCTCCTTCGCCTTCTTATATCCTATACATTACTCAGAGCTCACCACTTTAAGTGCATTCTTAAGTCCCTTTATCTATTTTACCCATCCCTTCCCTCCACCTCCCCTCTCTCTGGCAACCACCACTTTGTTCTCTGTATTTTAAGAACCTGATTTTTGGTTTGTCTCTTTTTTCCCTTTGTTCATTTGTTTTATTTCTTGAAGTCCACATACGAGTTGAAATATCATGGTATTTGTCTTTCTCTGTCTGACTTATTTCACCTAACTTTATACCATCTAGGTTCATCCATGTTGCTGCAAATGGCAAGAGTTCATTCTTTATATGTCTGAGTAATTTCCACACAGATATAGATAGATATAGATATATACACCCCACATCTTCATCCATTCATCTGTGGATGGACATTTGGGTTGCTTCCATATTTTTGCTGTCGTAAATAATGTTGCAATAGACATAGGGGTGCATATATCTTTTCGAGTTAGTGCTTTTGCTTTCTTTGGGTGAATACCCAGGAGTGGAATTGATGTACCATATAGTAATTTTATTTTTAAATATTTTTAAGAACCTCCACACTGTTTTCCACAGTGGCTGCACCAATTTACACTTCCACCAACTGCGTGATTTCCTTTTCATCACATCCTTGCCAACACTTGTTATGTCTTGTCTTTTCTATTCTAGATGTTCTGACTTGAATGAGGTGATATCTCACTGTGGTTTGCATTTTGTGATTCCGTGACTAGTGATGTTGAGCATCTTTTCATGTGTCTGTTGGCCATTTGTGTGTCTTGGGAAAATGTCTATTCGGGTCCTCTGCCCATTTTTTTTAAATTGGATAATTTGTTTGGTTTGGTTTGGTTTGGTGTTCAGTTTATAAGTTCTTTACATGGTTTGGATATTAACTCTATGGGATATATCATCTGCAAATATCTTCTCCCAATCAGTAGGTTGCCTTGTCATTTTCTTAATGATTTATTTCACTGTGCTTTTTATAATAAAAAACTCTTTATTTATATAGGCTGACTTCGCTTTTGTTCCCCTTGCCTGAGGAGGCATATCTAGAAAAATGTTTCTATGGCTGATGTCAAAGGAATTATTGCCTATGTTTTCTTCTAGAAATTTTATGTTTTGTGTTTATGTTTATGTCTCATTTAGGTCTAATCAATTTTTAGTTAATTCTTGGGCATAGTTCAAGAAAGTGGTCCAGTTCTATTCTTTTCCATACTGTTATCCAGGCTCACAGCAACATTTGTTGAAGAGACAGTCTTTTCACCATTGTATATTCTTACCTCCTTTGTTGTAGATTAACTGACCATTTATGCATGGGTTTATTTCTGGGCTCTGTATTCTGCTCCACTGATCTATATTATCTACTTTTGTGCCAATACCATAATGCTTTGATTACTACAGCTCTGTAGTGATCTTGGAATCTGGGATTATGATACCTCTTTGTCAAGATTGCTTTAACTTTTCAGGAGCTTTTGTGGTTCCACACAAATTTTAGTATTACTTGTTCTAGTTGTGTGAAAAATGTTGTTAATATTTTGATAGAGATTGCATTATATCTGTAGATTGCTTTGGGTGGTACAGGCATTTTAATATTGGTTCTTCCAAACCTTAAGTATGGAATATCTTTGGATAGATACTAACTCAATTCCATTTCTCTTTATACTTCATTTGCACAGCTTGAGTAGACTATGGCAAATAGTTTTTGTGGGTTTTGTTAAAAACTGTAATTCAGGGGTGCCTGGGTGGCTCAGTGGGTTAAAGCTGCTGCCTTTGGCTCGGGCCATGATCCCAGGGTCGTGGGATCAAGCCCCACAATGGGCTCTCTGCTCTGCGGACAGCCTACTTCCTCCTCTCTCTCTCTGCCTCTCTGCCTACTTGTGATCTCTGTGTATCAAGTAAATAAATAAATAAAATCTTTAAAAAAAAAAACCATAATTCAGGAGACTTATCATTCTTAAATTTCTAAAAGCAACTGAAAATTTATCTCACTATAAGTATTTCTTATTCATATATGACTATATTTTCCAATTTTAAATAAATTTCATTAGGGTGCTTGGGTGGCTCAGATGGTTAAGCATCTGCCTTCGGCTCAGGTCATGATCCCAGGGTCCTGGGATCAAGTCCCACATCAGGCTCCCTGCTCCTTGGGGAGCCTGCTTCTCCCGTTGGCTCTGCCTCTCTCTCTCTCTGTCTCTCATGAATAAATAAATTTTTTTAAAAAATCTTTAAAAAATCAAGACAGAAAGAACTTTCATTAATCAAGATTTCTAATTTTTATTACTCCATTTATTCAATCATCATATATGTTCTGGGGATATGTTATGTATCAGCAGACATGGAATTAAAAAAAGATTAAAAAGACATATATCCTGCCTACAGGATCTCAAAATTCTCTAAGTGAAGAAGGGCAAGAATATATATGGGCAATAAGTGAAGTGAACTCTGAAACTACAGAGAACGGACACTTTGCAAAGATCCGAGAAGAATTTTTGGAGGTGATGGAATCTAAGCAATGTTCTGAAGGACAGGGATATTAGTTACTCAAACAAAGAAAGGGCTATGGGAGAGGGTGTGACGGAGAGTGTTCTAGAATAAGACGGTGACAGGGAACAATATACCTATAGCATATTTAGAGGTATGGCTGGGGCATGGAATTCCAAGAATGATTGTGTTGAAAATGTAACTAGAACCGGTAATGCTATGCTAAGTATTTTGTTTTTTATACTTATTTTAATGGGGAGCCACAGACTTATCTTAAGCAGAGGAAGAATCTATTCATCTTACATCATTTTGGTGGCAGAGAGAAGAGATTAGAGAAGGGCTAGAATGAAGTTTGAGAAATCCATTAGAGTATACCTATTTTTATACTTCCTTAAAATATTGTTACCATGCTCTATTTTACTATGAATCCACAGAGTCTACATATACCTGTCTTTTAAACACACATGCTTTCATAATCCTAAATTACTTCTTGCCTACTTCCACTAATGACCTAAAACAGTAATATATTCTCAGACACTGTGAACAACAGCCTGTAAGGTGTCTCATTTTCACCTTTAAATTTACCTTTAAATTTAGGTTTCAACCTCAGAATTTCAATGCAATGATGTTTCATTATCAGATGAGAATTATGTCATAAGGAATATGATACTTCCAATCAGTGGATAAAGTTTGGGAATTTGTGGATGTCTTATTTGTGTTATAAAGTGAGTAGATTCAAGGTTACATCCAAAAAATGATGATGTCACTATCATTCATGTGCCATTTCTTGAATGGGAGAAAAAAAAGGTGTAGCAAAGAGGAGCTACAGCTGGCAATTTTATAATTTTTAACAACCTGAGGGCTCTCTTTTTAATGTCCTCATGGGAGCAAATTGGATTTATAATCATATTTTAGGGAAGGTGGAAAGATTACCTGAGATTAAATAATTGAATAATACTAACAACTTATAAAGAGTTTACTATCTGACAATCACACTGTTGAATGAGCTCATCCCTACCTCACAGGTTAGGACACAAGAAGCATTAAGCCATTTGCCCAATGTCACCTGATTCTTAGGTAGAGAAGAGAAACATGGGTTTCAAAACCACATAATCTGGCTCCAGAGCCATATTCTAACTCTAATCTATAATGGAAATTAAGCACAATAAGACAATTACTTACTTGAAAGAATCCTTAAAACTATGAATAAGCTACACACCTCAATCCCAGGCTGCTCTCTTAATAACATATCTTATTTCAAGACAAAATGTTTAAAAGCTGTCTCTGTGCTGGCAATTCTTAAAAATGCCAGAGGACTGGGCCCTTTCTTTAACTTACAGTATTTTAGTAATAAGTTAGGAGATCTAATGTGTGAGATTACATAATTTTCTGTAGAACAAAAAAATAATTTCCATTTTGAATAAAAAAAAATAGGGATCATCATTTTAAATTTTTTTTCTCATAATTGGGCCTCCAATAAGAGTTACTGCTTACCATCAATTCAAACTTAACCAAATTTCTTTAAATCAATGTATAATTTTGGATCTTAGCATTTTTAAGCTTCAAAGATCTTAGAAATCATATGATACAATACTTCCATGACAAAAGGGAATCTCATAAAAGGTAAATTAATTGTCAGGGTCACACAGAGGTGATGGATCAACTTAGATTAAAAATATAGTTGGAGTACTCTAAATCAAGGGGATAACTGGGAAAATAAAAAAGGGAGAAAGATGTGAGTGTAGACAGGTTCCATGTAGAAATCTATAATCATTTGATTAAAAATCTAGGCAGAGCCATCAGAAAGGATGAATACCTACCATTTACATCAACACATATGGAACTGGAGGGTATTACACTATGTGAAATAAGTCAGTCAGAGAAAGGCAATTATCACATGGTTTTACTTATATGTGGAATATAAGGAATAGTGCAGAGGATCATAGGGGAAGGAAGGGAAGACTGAATAGGAAGAAATCAGAGAGGGAGACAAACCATCAGAGACTCTACCCTGTGAAACAAAACTGACAGTTGCTGAAGGGGAGGTAGTTGGGGGGACGGGGGTAACTGGGTAAAACTGGGTAAGGTGTATTAAGGAGGGCACGTGATGTGATGAGCACTGGGTGTTATATGCAACTGATGAATCATTGAACACTAGACTAGATCTGAAACTAATGATGTACTATATGTTGGCTAACTGAATGTAAATTTTTTAAAAAATCTAGGCAGAGTGAGGAAAAAAAACAGCTATTTCTGCTCTCCTATTCAAATATATAGATATTTCCATTTAATAGATAACACAAACGTAGTATCAAAAAATTCAGTATTTTTTCATTGGAAATAAACTTTGTTCTCCTTTGATGCCTTGCTATATATTAGAAGTATGCTTTATAGGAGTATAACTACTTTAATTTCCTCTAGTGATTTATTATCCAAAGGATAGAGAAAGCTAAAAACTAGGATTTTAAAGCATATACTATTTGTAGAAGCACTTTTGAATCCCATTAATAAGGATATTACTCAATTTCTAAAATATCATTAACATTCAAATTATAGATTCTTAATAATTTCACTATTAAATTAGATACCACCAGAAAACCATAATAAATAGAAGCACCCTACAGAGTTCATAAAAGGAAAGTAGTGGAGCTCCCTCTATTGAATTATAGTTGAGTAAATGTGCCATGTACATAAAAATCTTAATTTTATCATCAAAATTATTATACTATAGTAATCATAGAATTATAATAGTAAATTATAATAGTAAATTTTTTTCTAAGGTCTAATAGCTTTTAAATTATAGAAACACATATATAATATCAATTTCTAAGGAGAATTTTATAAACTACAGATGTCCTTATAATTTTAGAGCATATATTCTTTCCTAATAGTTTTGGCTTGCAGATATCACATTTAAGATTATAATTTTCGATTTGTGGGGGTTTTTTTGTTTCGTTTTCCTTGAGTTGATAAAACTGAAATTGCTTGACAGATGTTGGGACTACAAAACATTCTAATAAGAATATGAAGTCCAACTTTGTTATAGAAGTCCCCCAAAATGCACTTAGATGGAACTGCCATATATCTTCCAATGAGGTATTTTCACATATACATAATTATATGGTTACTAAAAATGTGATTCATAACAATTATTGTTGAGAGTCCACAGTGTCAGGCAGTAAGAAATGCTATATACTCACCTTACTGGAATATCCGTACCAAATGAACTTGGTAATATTGTTATCCTCACATTACAAATCAGAAAACAGAGACAAGAGCTACAAAATCAAATTAATACTCCGTTCCACCACCCAAGCCCTTGGACTCTGGTGCAATAGGACCTAGGCTATGTTTTGATAGTCTGTGAAATCTCTGAGCACTGACATTCCATAAAAATTAAGCAGAGAATTATTTTTTAAAAATATCATAGAGGTGGGGTGCCTCGGTGGCTCAGTGGATCAAGCCTCTGCCTTCCGCTCAGGTCATGATTTCAGGGTCCTGGGATCAAGCCCAGCATTGGGCTCTCTGCTCAGCGGGAAGCCTGCTTCCCCCTCTCTCTCTGCCTCTCTGCCTGCTAGTGATCTGTCAGTCAAATGAATAAATAAAATCTTTAAAAAATATATCATAAGAGGTATAACCACACTATCTACAATAAAATCACTATTCAGGCATTCAAATCCTTTCTAACCAAATATTTTGGATCAATTCTAAAAAATAATAACCTTTAAACCATACCCTGAAATTCTACTTTTTTTACTGTTTTATCATTTATTTTAGGAAGGAGTCATATTTCTTATCAGCAAAGAGAAAAACAGCTGAGCAGATGCAGGTTTTGTTTTAATAAACAGATACTTATTTGTCATTCTACTGTGATACGAAAAGCCATTTTATCTCATACTAAATAGTCATTTCCAAAAGAAAATTTCTATTTGAGAACTAGATTACCATCCACTGTGGTTGGGTTGAGTAAAGGATTAATCCAACAGGCTAAATCCAAATATATATTTCCTTTTACTCTTAGATCTGATAGCAAAAGCATTATTTATATTTAGAGCCAAGCCCATCTCTACAAAAATATAAAACCTATGTCTTATAACCAACATAAGCATTTTTCTTGGAAAGTGTCATACCTACCACTGGGTAGAGAAAATGCTTGCAGAATAAGGTATAAATGCCACAAGTTGAAAATAAACTAAATGCTAGGCAGAAACTGCTTTATTTTTGAAATCACAGTTTGTGCATACTAATATTAATTCCATTATGAATACTTGTTACTTTGTTTAAAAAACGTATTCTCAGCACATGCTTATTAAAAACTCTGCATAGACACATTGTTGTATTTTTTATATAGACATTGCAATAAAAATATGTCTTACTCTTTTCCATAATAGCTCTAAAAATTACAGGGTAAAACATATTTAATGACACTAAATTTTCAGATGATATTTTTTATCCACTAGTAAGCAATTCTGATGAGCCTGTTAAACTTGTTGGAAGACTGTTTAAAATATGACTTACTTAAAAGTAACTGAAATCTGTTTAGTAAGACCTATTATTCAGGGTTTACAAAATGGCATTAGTTAATTCACCTACACAATGTATATCAAACCTACAATGAACTAACAGAAATATTTGGCAACTATCTGTGTAACATAAAACAATATCTATTCTTAAGGCTCACATGCTATTGTCTTAATCCATTTCTTTAGTTAATCTGATCCAAATCTTCCAAAATGAAAGGAAATATGAACCTACATTTACATAGTTTATATTCTAAAAGTTAGCCATCTTACATGGAAAGAGCAATGATAGTAATTCATAATAAATGTACTTCTTCCACCCATTTTCAGCCCTGATACATGTGTCATAAAGTTAAGCACCGAACTATCTAAAGTTTTTGCCTAATATGTGAGCATGTGTGTGCCTATTACTCCTATAATTCTCATTTTCCCCATAGTTTTAAATAAATAAGAATCAACCTATTTTCCTGTTTTTTTTTTAAATTATACTTTCTCCATAAGTCTGTACTATTAATATGTGGAAGAGGCATCCCCATATGCTCTTGTTGGGATTTCAAAGATACACATTTTTTTTTAATTGAGATACACCATTGTATTAGTTTTAGGTGTATAACACAGTGATATATGTATTTATTGCAAAGTATATATTGCAAATTGACATAATTTGCAATACAATATGCATAATTGACATACACCATTGTATTAGTTTTAGGTGTATAACACAGTGATATATATATATATTGCAAAATGATTGTCACAAGTTTAGTTAGTCCCTCATTACCACAGTTACAATGTTTTCCTTGTAATAAGAACTTTTAAGATCTTCTCTCTTAGTAGCTTCCAAGTATATAGTAGAGTATATACTCTTTGAATTGTAATTTTAAAATTTTTCTAAATGAAAAATGCATATTCTTTGACTCTGCAATTTCACATTCAGGACGCTTCCTACCGACGTAACAGCACATATGCACAAGAACACGTATTAGGATGCTCACTACAGTCGTGTTCGTAACAAAAAAGGCTGGAAATATTCTATGTTTCCAAGAACTGAGGAAATGGTTAAATTAATTATGGTATGTACAATAAAATCCAATATACCTTCTAAAATGAGGTAGAGCTATATGGGCTGATAAGGGCTAATCTCTTATTCTTCAAAACGTGCTGTTAAGTAAAAAAGGAAAGGTACAAAATGGCATGTACAATGTATTCCCACTTGATTTTTTTAAAGGTGGAAGTATATATGCAAATATTTGCTTGTATATAAGTATTTGAATAAGATCAAAAAGATCCTCTCTGAACCCTTCAACTGGTGAATAAATTAGGGAAATCATAGGAAAAGTATTCAAAGGACTTCAAAGAATTCCTGGTGACCTCCAGGAGTTAGACGCCATGTTCCTTCCCATGTTGACATCATAACTCGTGCTATTCTCTCAGCCCATATCTTTTGCTTGATTATTCCTCAACACATAACCTCAGGTGTTACTTCCTGAAAGACCCTTTCCAAATTTTTCCTAAAGTCCAGGCCAAATCTGGACATTCTGATGTAAAATGTTCTTTAGTTGTTCTTATAGTACCTAGCAAAAGCTTTAGCAAATTATGGAATTAGTTGATTGATGTCTATTTCCCAAAGAGAACATAATTTCTTGATGTGACAAGATCTTAACTATCTAGTCACTAAGTTTATTGCAGTATCCAAAGCATCATGCACAATGCTTTGTACATACTAAGCGCTCAATAAACATTTATTGAATGGTGTTACATATGGTTAATTTCCATGAGGTTTTTTTGTTTTTATTTTTATTTTTAAAGATTATTTATTTGTCAGAGAGAAAGAGAAAGCACACAAGCAGGCAGAGAGGCAGGCAGAGGCAGAGAGAGAGAGGCAGGCTCCCTGCCGAGCAAGGAACCCAATGCAGGACTTGATCCCAGGACCCTGGGATCATGACCTGAGCCGAAGGCAGCGGCTTAACCCACTGAACCACCCAGGCGTCCCTTAAGTTTTTATTTTAATCCCACTTAGTTAACATACAGTGATGTATTCATTTCAAGTTAATTTACATGAGTTTTAATCTTGGACTGGCTAACAATGTGACACGCAGGCAAGTACCTAAGTAATTTTAAGGTCTATAGCTCCAAACCTTGAATCTATTAGTTTAGACATAAATGAAACTAAGAACATTGTTGTCTCAAAAGACTTGCTATGGAATTTTAGGTAATCTTTTAACCTGTGGCTTCATCTATTTCAGCTGTCAAATAAGAAAACTGAACCAGATAAACATCTAGGGCAATTTCTCATTTTTTCCAACAATACCTCTTCTATCACATTTTACTTCTAACATGATTTGCATGCCTTTAACCCTTCAACACTGTGTGCACTCTCTCCCTCTCTGTCCCTCCCTCTCTCTCCTCTTTCTCTCTCTCTCTCTCACACACACACACACATACACACACATACACTTAACTTTCCATAATTTTATTTCAGGAGAAGATAAGGGTTCAGCCATAGGATAGTGCTTTTATTGACACTGCTTGAGCCTCAACAATCTCTCATATTTCTTGCCAAAGGAACTAGAAGAGGAAGATATAAACAATGAATATGGGGCTAAATAAGGACACTTGCTGCTGTCACATCACTCACTGGTTGATTGATTACAAAAATGGTACTAATTCTCTCTCCTGGTCTTTATCCACACTATTTGCCAAGTGTTTTTTTAGCTCCTTCCAGTCAGTAGGAGGAGATGATTTCTCCACCCTTGAATTTGAGCTGGACTTGGGACTTGTTTTCACCAACTGACTGTGGCAGAAATGATGGTTTGCCAGAAGATTATTTCCATATTTCTACTTTTTCTTAGAACCCTGATTTCACCAAGAGAACAAGCCTAGGGAAGCCCATTAAAGAAGTCAATTTTCCCTGAACTACAACCAGTCAACTCCCAGAAGCAAAGCTGCCTAGCCTGACATGGAGCAGATTATAGTAAAATGAAGATATCTAACTAAAATCAAAAAAACACCCAACTCTCCAGACTAAATTGCCAGAATGCAAAATAATGAAGTACATAAAATGGTTGCTGTTTAAACCACTATATTTTGGAGTGCTCTATTACATAACCTAGTTATTTGATACTAGGGTTCAAAAATTTAATAAGACTAGCTACACATGTTTTTATGTTTTCTTCTTGATCTGGAACTAGGTAAATTCCATACCCATAAACCCCTCACCATTAGGGAAAATACTTGGAATGTGCTGACAAGAGTTTTAGCCACTGTGATCAATGTCCTCTCCCTTCATTCTGCCTTATTAATGAGGACAAAACCACAGCATCCTTTACTTTGTGTGCTTAGATAATATTCTCTTGACCTTTCCTACCACCACTCCCTTTTGGGGTTTTCTGAGTACCTGAAACACTTATATAGATGAACCAAATAACACATGGGTGCCTAATTAGGAACAGAAAAGCCTTGGCATGAATTGTCATAGGCATGTTGTTGGTTGCCCCAAGCCAGTTGGCCAGCTGTAACTGATACAACTGTAGTTTACATGTACAAAAAGGCTTAAGGACTTCCTTCAATTGTATAGGTATCCCTGATAACTATTTTTAAATCCAAATTAATAGTGGAGCTACCGAGAAACTTCAAAGAACAGAACTGGAATTGTGCAAATGGCTGAGAAGAGCTTTCAGGATCAGACTGAAATCAGCCTTCCCTGGTAAGAAGTATTGCTCCCAGGTAAATTTCAAACACCATTATTCTCTTGGTATATCAGGTCAATTTGGTTTCCATTCCAAACCATGGGATCCTTAATGTTTTTACATCCACTGCAATATTCTGAGGTTATAGGCTGTAACCTCACATCTCACCTATACTTGATATTAAAGGGGCTTTGTGGCCTCTTGTTGATATTTCATTGTACCTGATAAATAAAAAAAAGTTAGAAATATGCACTTTGTCAGGATGAGAGTACTTACAGTTAAGTAGTCTAAGACAGACATATCAACAAGCACGGCATTAATAATCATGGTGGCTATATAATTTATCATCCAAATTGCACTTTTGAGGGTGAAATAAGGTACCATTAATAACTGAATCAGGATATCAGGATAAACGGGACTGTCATGTGTGTACACTGGGATGTATGGCTCATGGAGTAACAAAGGAGGAAATTTTAGGGGAAAAAGGTGGTGGGAGGGGCTGGCTAATAAGCCAGAGAAGGTGGACAGGGGTCTAATTTCTGATTAATCTATTCTCCTTCAGTTTAGTTTCATTATGTTGAAATACTATAAATTCTTAGACACAGACATGTTTATTGAAATACTTAAACTCAAAGTCAAATTAAGTAATCCTTTGATTAGACCTGTTTTGGATTGGACTGATTTGATCATATCCTTGAATGTTATGGATAACTGAGAACTGACTGGATAAATAAGAGAGTAAGCACTAAAAGCTAATTTCATTCTTGGAACATACACTACAATAATGGACTATGATAATAGGTTATCATAAAACAATTACTGAATATCACAGCACATTTGGAACTAGTCCTAGCTGAAATATATAAGATATTACATCTACTAATAAGGTGGGGAGAGAAGCATAAAAATTTTGTTATTTAAGCAGAAAAATCAACTGGATGAAAATATCAGTAACTCCAAATATATAGTACTTTGTACACTATAAGGATACTTGCAATAACTGCAGGATTTAACCTTATCCAACAGACAATAATATCCTCTTTTTAAATATAGAAGATATATGTTAGTCTTGACTTTGTTCTCCATAGGGAAAATTCTGCCCCAATTAAAAAAAAGAGAGAGAAATATAAATGAACATTTTTCCAGTCCTTTTTCATTTCTTATTGAAAATAAAAAGGAGCTGATATCCAAGAGTAAATAGTCATCACCCACCACTCTTAAAGAAATTTTATTCAATATTCCACTGAATTAGCTCATTTCCTAATACGCCACATACATTCATGTATAAGAAATGAATTGGGACTTTGTGAAAATCTAACAACGAAGAATAAAATTGACTTTGAGAAAAGTTAAATACAAGTTTCTATGTGTACATGCTATTTAAAAAAATTTTTTTTGAAGATTTTATTTATTTATTTGAGAGAGAGCAAGAGTGAGAGAGATCACAGAGGGAGAGAGCCCAATGTGGGGCTAGATTACAGGAAACTGATATCATGACCTGAGCAGCCAAAGGCAGATGCTTAACCTACCGAGTCACTAATATGCCCTTTACATACTATTTTATCATAGCTGCACCTGTGTTGCTTTCCTGCATATTTGGGATATATATGCATGTGTCTGCTTGAGTTAACAGCTGCTGAAAGCTGGTTCTCTTTGGTGATGTTTTATGCTAAATAAATGGCCAGAACACAAAGAAATGTGTTTAAGGCTATGAGACAAGGTGATTATAAAGCATTTAAGATACCGTATGACAAAATACTGCCATCTAACACCAAGTAATACTGACAACTTAGTGCTCAATTTTACAAAGGCCTATGTTTAATGACATGAAAACATAAGGGGAAAAAAAGAAAAAGGATAAAAAAGGAAAAGAAAACAGACATTTTGCCTGACTTGAAAAATGGTCAAGATGATAATTAAATGTAACAGTGTTTTTCCAGTAAAAATAAAATAAAAGTCTTAATATAGCATGTTTTCGTTGAAAAATTCAAAATGCTGAGCAAGGGAATTACTAATTTCATCAAAATCAGAACCATACATTACAAAGGGAGAAAATTTACAAATGGGAAATAAGAAACAAAAAATAGCTTTCCCAAAGTCAGAACATTCTTATATGGCGTAATTGAAAACCAAACACATGAGTGCTGACCCCAATAAAAAATAATAATAATAATTTCTGGTAACACTTAAGACTATGAAAGTAGGTTTTTATTGATTTTCCTCTTTTTAATAAGTTAACAGGAAACAAGCATTCTCTTCCAAAATTCTATTTAAAAAGATAAGCTAGACTGAATTTTCTAAAAAGTCCAAAAAAGTTTGGAATTGTGTCACAAAAATATTTTGGAATTGTATAGATATTAAAATCACAGGAAAACTTTATTATTTTCTATTTTCTTCTATATTGCACGTAAAACCACCTTGCAAGTCAACTGTTTTGTTTAGGGGCATCTTTAGGATATACACACAGTCTTTGTCGCATGAACATATAAACATCAATCATCACTTACATTTCATTCTAGGAACCACATATGTAATTTAAATACAGGGAATCTTCCAGGAGGGATGGGTTACCCTAATGGAGTGTTCTGAGACCTAAAAATCTTTCCCACAGTTAGGGTCTCTTTTCCCAGGACAGTGAGAGACAAATTCCTCTCTATCACACTTTTTTTTTTTTTTTTTTTTTTTTGACTAGCCCTGTTCAGGCCTGGAGGACTAAGCACAAGGTATTATAATGGATTTATACAAGTAGGGGGAAAGATGGAAAATTTGCAATTGGGTTCCCTAGCAATTTTTTAGCAACACAATTTATATGAACTGTATCCATTCAGTCTGTCTGAAAGCATTAGAAAAATACAATTGGGGGCACCTGGGTGGCTCAGTGGGTTAAGCCTCTGCCTTCGGCTCAGGTCATGATCTCAGGGTCCTGGGATCGAGCCCCACATGGGGCTCTTTGCTCAGCGGGGAGCCTGCTTCCGTGCTCTCTCTCTCTCTCTCTGCCTACTTGTGATCTCTCTCTCTCTCAAATAAATAAATAAAATCTTTAAAAAAAAAAAAAAAACAATTGGATAATGACTCTGCCTTGCCCAAATCAGCTTTTTACCTTAGGTCATCAGAAACAGTTCTGAGCTAAAGAGATCTCAGAGAGCAGATCCTTAGTCCACTGTTTTACTTCCACTTGAGTCAGCAGAAGCCTGAAAATGTGAAATAACTTGCTCAAGTGCCCAAAGGTGAATGCCAAGCCTAGAAAAGCAGTTTACTGAAAAGAGTACCCCATTAAGTTGTAAACTACTATTGGATTAAATAAATCATCAAGGAAAAAGCAATATTTACTGGCAACTAAGCAGTTTGCAGTTTTTAAATTAATACATTTTAGTAGTCCCACATCAGGCAGTCTGCAAGGACATCATTTGAGTTGATGCTTTCCCCAAGGCCTACTGAGGTAAAACTGAATGTGTTGAGAACACAATATCCAACTGGGGGGAAGGGGGGGGGGGGCTTTAAGTGTGCTTACGTCTTAGAATTAACCTTGTATCAATGAGAAATTAAGAAAAATTCCTGAGGGGGTAAACACAAATTACCCAAGAGAGGAAACAGTTAACTGCAGGGTCCTACCTCCTTGTTGTAAATAACCAAGGAACGCATTTTTTAAAGCAATACAAAATGTCACCACAGGCTGACGCTCTTTCTACAAGGATAATGAGATTCTTGTTTCCTCGGATGCTGAGCACTTACTTCATTGCCTTTATCTCCGAATTCAGTTTCTGTGGTTCCTGCATATTCTCCCCTCCCTTCAAAACAGGTAACACTTCATGCCTAAACCATTCAATGACTGTGTAGCCACTACAGACCGAAAGACCTGAAGGAGCAGTTTCACAAACTCGAATTTTTGTTCTCTAGGTCTCAACACACACTACTAGAAGTGCTCCGGAAATGAAGGGCAGCAGGCGGGTAAGTCAGTTAGTTGCTTTGATTAAGCCAGCCATTGGCTAAGCAGCCCCACCGAGCTCAGCTATGCAGAGGGCTCCAAAGGAGGCGCACTTCCCTTGCAGGACTTGTGCCCTGAGTCTGGAAAAGGCGCTTTTAGTGCCACAACCCTTTCTTTTAAAACACAATGACACGGACGGAGAATTCCGCACACAGGCCAGCCGGATAAATTCAAGGAAAGCACTGATCTGAGCGGCTGAGGTTTCTGACCCTCGTATGGGCCGAGGTCTGCACGCGGCGAGAACACTCCCAGCTCACCCAAAGCGCGCACTGGGTACTGGCTGGAGACGCGAGCTTGTGGCTCCAAACGAATCACGTAGAAGGAAGTCTGAAAGCGGAACCTTTCCCTTTTTAGCTGTTAAATGCGAGGAAAAATCTGTCCCCCGAGGTGGCTCAACGGAAAATAAATCCCAGAGCGACCGCACGGAAAAAGGAACTGGGCGTGTGCGAGTGGTCCCGGGGTGTGGGTGTAGGTGAGATAGCACCCTCAAAGTGACGAGAGGGTTAAACTGAAAACCAACTGTGGGAGGGTGGATCTTTGCATTTCGCTAACGACCTCACCCCTTCAACCCTCCCTTCCCCGGGGCTCCAAAGTACACTTTCCTCCCACATCGGACAATGGGATCTTGAAAAAGTGAAATACACAATATGCCAAAGTCGGGGGGGGGGGTGTCTCCCCTTCCCACCACCGGGTGTTCTCACCCCACCCCACCTGCTTTAAATCCGGTTCTACTCGCGTTTCACAGGCTCCGCCCCAGAGCCAGAGATTGTCACAGACGCCTCTTTCTCTAGCCTCAGAACTGCAGGTGAGCTCATTACCTCACCCAGAAATGTAACTTTATCATAAAGAGATCCGGTGAAGGGACCCCCCCTCCCCCGCACCATCACCACTAGCAAACACAGTAGCAGCAGTTCACAAACACTTGAGATCTTCGGATTCTAGCCCCCAGCCTCACTTTCCCTCTCTTCCTGGGAGAGAGCCAGAGGCTTTCCAACCTCTGTTTTTGGCCTCAGTTTGCCAACAACTGAAGGGATGTGCTGAAATTAAAGAGGCGAAAGAGAAGTGAGTCTTTCTTTAATAACAACTAAAGAAAAGGGCACCAGAACAAACAGAAGCTGAAAACACACACACACACACACACACCCCAGGAAGTAGGAATTTTACTTGCAAATGTCTATCTACGAAGGGCTGGAGATAAAACTTCAAAGGAGAAAAATATTTCAAAAAATCCTCAAGTCTAGCGACAAAATGAACCTGACGCTCCATCAACCGAAGGCGAACGCACCAGATGCCCCGTAAGGACCAACTCGCTTCAGCCGACCGGTAGGTCTCAGGGTGACAGCCCCAGGGGCCGTCCCCAGGGTAGGAAAGGGATTCCCGGCTATATATTTTAGTTATTGGGGATTTTGCCTATTTTTCTTCTGAGGCTCTGTACATAACTGAAAACTGAGGCTGAATCACAGGTCCTAAAAAACCCACAAATCGCTCACTAAGGTCTCAGAACCCTGGATGCTAATTCCCGTTCAGGCTGGGTTCTCTGCCTACCACCACCCACCCCTACAGTCACTACCCACCCAGACAATGGGGGAGGGGGCGTTCAAACCAGGGTTTAAGCTGTAGGAGGTTTTTAAGGAAGTGATCGAAGTCCTCCCTTTCTCCTCCACCCCTCCCTTCTTCACCTCCTACGGAGGGGAAGTTACTAGGGGATTTAATACGAAAAAGTGCGGGCAGTTACTGCCACCGAGCTAAGCGAAAGGAAAACTGCCCCGAGCGCAGTGACGTGGACTTTGATATTCAGAGACTGAAGGAATTGTCAGAGGGCACGGGATTGCCGCCTAGGCAGGAGCCGCAGGGGGAAGGAGAGAGATCCAGACGAATCCTGCCCGCGGGGCCCTGAAGCCCCAACCCCGGCAGCACCCGAGTTCCTGGAGATTTACCCAATGCCCCCAGTCCCTGCCCAAACTTGAGCCAACCGGCCGGGCCCAAACGTGCGGCACAGGTGACTGAACCCAGGGCCAGCTCTGTGCCTGCACCGCCGTCCCCTTACCTCCCCCACACGCCCGCGCGCACTGCCCGGGAGGTGCGAGGCCCTGGCCCGGAACGTAGGAAATTACCCCCGGCCCACGGCGGCCTAGGGCTGCTCTGAGGCCCCTGCTCACCTGGCCTGAGAACAGCGGCGGAGATCAAGAGGCAGAAGACTAGACGGCAGGAGGGGCCCGCCTTCGATTCCATATTCCTCCTCCTCCTCCTCCTCGGGGGCCACCGACAGAGTCCGCGCCGCAGGAGGGGGCGTCGTCCCCGGCCCCGCGCTGCCCGCGAGCTCGCAGGTCCGAACGCAGGGGCAGCGGCTTCTCCCAGACACACCGCCCCCCTGGGCTGTGGGGCGCTGGACCTTCGGATCTCCGCCGCAAGCAACTTTCCACCACGCAGTGCCCCAACTCTTCCTCCCTCCCCTTGAACACCTGTCCTTAGCCCCTGCGCTGCTCCTCCCGGCACCGACGACCCTCTCTTCCCTGGAGACACTTGAGTATTTCGGAAAGGTGTACGTGGTTCTTTTAGGCTGGTCTGTTATTCTCCTTCTCTTGGGATAATAATAATAATGGTAGTGGCAGTGTGCGTAAAAAGCCCGGTGCTAGGAAGGAATCGCCGAGGGCAACAGGGGAGGCGAGTCCAGGCGGTCTCCTCAGGTGGCAGAGCGGTGGCCGCGAAAGCGGCGGCAGCGGGTCTTCGGGCGGCTCTGAGTGGAGGGACTGGAAGGCGTGTGTGAGCTGCCTTTCTCCTCCTCCCTCCCACCTCCCCCCTCCCTCCTCCCCCCTCCCTCCTCTCTCCTCCCCTCTTCCCAGGACGCGGCGCCGAGCAGGTGGTTGGAGCACGGACCTGCAGCCTAGAGGCGCTGCAGGACCGAGTCGCAGAGCGAGTCCAGCTCGCGCGCTTCGCGGGGGAGGCGCTCGCAAGATCCCGGGGCCCCCGGAGTAGGAGGGGCTTTCCCGTAGCTCCGCCCCCGAGTCCACGCTCGCCAATAGAGAGCAGACGCAGGAGCCGCGCGCGCCGCGGTGGGCCCGCGGGACAGCCTCTTTCCAGTGGCTTTACCCCTCTCTGTGCGGACGCTCATTTCTTGGTCCCCACCCAGCCTCGACAGGGTTCAAAGAACGTTTGTCCCAGACTCCTATTCCAGTGGCTCGCTCCTCAGGGATTTTTCGGTGGTGATGTTGCAGCTCCATCTTCAATGAAGAGTGGTGGGGCAGGACGGTGGGGGTGGAGAATTCCCGGGGTGGGGGAGTCTAGAGGGGGTGGCAGAGGTGGGCACTCGCCCCCGGAGAGTTAACTGGAATAGCTACTGGTCGGCCGGGGGCAATCCAAATACTGGGCTAATTCCTCCCCCGAACCCACCTCTCCAGCATACCTTCTTTTGAAGGCAGATCCCTTGAGTCGACTGCCCAGCACCAAATAGAAAACATGTACTCTTTCCCGGGGGAAATAAATGAGGAATTTCTATTCTGTACTTCGTCACACGGATTTTCCCAGTGTGTCTACTTGCCAGAGCGTGTGTCTTTTTTTTTTTTTTTTTTTTGAATTAAGCGGCGATTTTTAAGTTGCAAACAAAATCCGCTCAAGTTATTCAGATTAAAAGCCAAGCTCCTCCTCGTCCGTTCCAGAAAGCCGGGCATCCCAGCAGATGGACAGGCTTCTCTGGCAGTTTCTAAAGATTGAACCGTCTCCCAGGCGGAACATCGGGAAGCTGTGTCTTTTTCAGATCAGACAGAGACCATGAAGGAATATTTTCCTCCCGAACTCCGGGGTGGAGTTGTCGGAGCCTTAAGTGGCTCTAAATCAGGGATGCGGAATCACAACTCTCTTCCAGGAAGCCTAATAAAATCGTGGTCCCTGAACCACTTCGCCAGGGCATTAAATAGCCCTTCGTGCATCACAGGGTCACCCCTGCGTGAGGCTAGTCTCCAACAGAGAATGCGAACTAGTAATCGTCACATACCGCGCTTTCATCAGAAGGCTTCCAGTCACCAGCTAATGGGGATGAGGGGAGTTGGCAGCTGGAGAAGCTTATTAAAACAAGCATACACATGCGAGCACACACACACACACACACACACACACACACACACAGTGATCTCTGAATTCTTTTATCTTTTTATGCTGGAAACTATTAAGCTCCATCTTCAGTTGTGATTTTTTATCAAAAGCCTGCCTGTCTTCCCAGTTCTCTTTATAGCACCAATATTCTAAAGTAGAGCTCTTATATTTTTCTTTTCAGAATAAGTAGTTTTTCCTACTTCGATTTAATATCAACATTTTATTTGCATCTTGTGAGCCGATAGGAAGGCTAATGCTAGGAGACAAATGCCTTTTAATTCAGTGTTTCATAAGCTAAGTTTGAATTGCTAGCATTCCGAAGGGATCTCATAGAATTCCTTTAGGAAATTGTTCTTCTCTTAACAGAAACTTGAAGTAGCTTCTACTGCAACAAATCATTCCTAACTATATAGTCAACCTGGATCCCTCACTCTGTCTACCTGACCCTCTTTGTTTTGGGGTGTGAGTTTAAACATATTAATTGCTAAAAAAAAAAAAAGTAGGGACGCCTGAGTGGCTCAGTTGGTTAAGCAGCTGCCTTCGGCTCAGGTCATGATCCCAGCGTCCTGGGATCGAGTCCCACATCGGGCTCCTTGCTTGGCAGGGAGCCTGCTTCTCCCTCTGCCTCTGCCTGCCACTCTGTCTGCCTGTGCTCTCTCTCTCTCTAACAAATAAATAAATAAAATCTTTAAAAAAAAAAAAAAGTAGATAAAGACTGACTTTGGCTCTGACATTCACTAGCTGCACAATCTTGGTCAACTCACTTTACCTCTCAAAGCCTTAGTGTCTTGTAAAAAGTGATAACAATAGTGCCACACTCTTGAGACTGGTGAGGATTAAGTGATATCACACAAATAACTGGCTAGGTATAATAGAAGGAGCTCTGGCGTTGGAGAGTAGTCAGAGTCTACTTAAAATCTCTGTTCTGCACTTAACTCAGCAACTGACCTTGGACAAAAGTCAGACTTTGATAATTAAAGTTTTATGACATAGTAGAATACTAACTTCAAAAGTATACAGCTAGATTGGATCAAAATATATTTTATAAATTAAGGATATTTTGCACACCCATGCAGATGTATGGAATTCTGAAAGCAACATATATACACACACATATGTGTATGTATGATACATATTTGTTTGTAGAGTCCCTTTTACAGAAGAATATGTCCTAGTTTAGGACAATGCCTTTGATAAGCCACTTGTAACAATAACTCCAAAGGCTATTAGTTATATATAGCTGAGACCACAAAAGTGATGGTTGTACTACTCTATATTAAACAACGTAATAAAAATTAAAATAGGAATTACAAAATAATAAAAATAAATAGGAGTTTAGCAGGGGAATGAAGGGAAAGATGCTAAGAGAGAAGAAGGGGCATGGGCCAAATCATATGAGTTTGGAAATAGTTGCAGTCCTCTAAATATACTTTATTTAAAGTCCTCTAAATATACTTTAATTAAATACTGACAGTTACTGATTACTTACTGTATGTTAGGTTATTCTAAGCAGCTTACATGAACAAATGAAATAATGCCCCCCTCAAAAACTGGTGCTGTTGGCATCTTCATTTTGCTCATAAAGAAACTGAAGCCTAGAGACATGAAGGTCACATAATGATTCAGAGTAATGGTAAAGCCTCTTTTCTACCCCAGGCACTTTGATTCTAGATGATTCCAATGATATTTACCAGCCAGTTCAGTCATGCATCAGAGCATCATAATGGCTACTTCTTACTACAAGAGGTCAGATAAACAATGTTCAGCCAGAGGAAAACATATTTAATTTTAGAGTTTCATTCCTCTCCATTTTGCTCATCATTATCCACTTTGCTTATCAGAGATGTCTAAAAATAAATTTATGACTTTGGGGGGGGGGCTCGATTTGGATATAAATTTCTTCATTTTCCAAAAACTTTAATAAAGTCTCCCACATTCAAACACATTTTCCTTGGGGAAATTAACTAATCAGGCAGTGCATCCTATCTGTATGAGTCAGGTCAGGTACAGTACATATGAGATGTCAAGGCCACTTCTAGACTGAAATAATTTACCATAAGCAAAAAAGAGTTAAGAAACTTAAGAATATAAGCCTCACAAAATAATGTAGTGAAGAGAGTATTTGTCCTTCAAAATCTAGGGAATGGAGGATTGGATCCACCTTATCTTGTTCTTAACAGGAAGAACTTTTCCAGCTGCATCTGGATCACAATTGCTTTTGTTACAACTGAGAATACATAGAATTCCAATGATATTTACCAGTTTAGTCATGCATCAGAGCATCATGCTGGGTAGTTCTTACTACAAGAGATAAAATGAACAATGTTCAGCCAGAGAAAAACATATTGCATGTTACCTAGAACATGAGAAGAGTTTGCATCTTCATTATAAAAAAAAAAAAAATCATCAGTCAGGACAGTGTTCAAAGCAGTGAGCATTCTAATCTCTAATTTCCTACTTAGAATGCATTGAGAGGAGAACTTAGAACTCAGGACTTCTAAGTTTCAGTCCAGGATCCTTTGCCCTGTATTAAAACATTAACCAACAGTTTGTGACAACATAGTCAGATCAGGCATATGAACATTTGAAAAGTTGAGATGATTTTTTGTTGTTCTAATGTAAATGATTTCCCACTGGAAAAGAAATTTCACCAAGGATGGTATTGGAAACTGGTGACGTTTGTTCCTACCACCTTATATCACAGTACTCTGTGTGCCTTCCTAGTTTTTGAACAAAACCTGTATGCAGTTCAAGGGCATACAACAAATCTAATTCAATTTCTCACCCTCCACCTCCCCATTGACGAGTACACATTTCTAGCTAATACTTTGCAAATACATGAAGCACTCTATAAATATTTAAGTTTGAATGGTAAATGATGAGAAAGAGTTGGGTTTGGGTTTTTTTTTTTGTTGTTTTTGTTCTTGTTTTTATTTTTCCGTAGAACATAAACCTTGAAACAAACTTATAAAGGAGAATGATATAAGGAGATGAAAGGGTTTCAACTGGATCTTAAATGATTAGACTAGTATGATTCTGGTATCAATTCCAATGTATAGTTTTTTTCCCCATACCACCAATCAATTCTCAGACACGAGTTGGATGTCCTACAATTCAACTCAATTCTGACAGTATCTACCTGGAGATAGCATCAGCCAGATATAAGAGATACATATGGCAAGGTATGTGAGAAGAAGAGCAGAGCTTTCATGCTCTCTGAGCGCACAACTCTCCCCAAATCTCCACATAGTCAACAGTCGGTTTTTGTGGAGGCCTTATTATGTAGGTATGACTGATTAAATCATTGCCCACTGGTGATTTGCCTCAGTCTCTGAGCCCCTTACCCCTTCCAGGAAGGGTGGGACTAAAAGTTCCAACCCTCTAATCACGAGGTTGAGTCTCCTAGCAACCAGTCTCCATCCTTAGATTACCCCTTGGCTCTAACATTAACATAACAAAAGACACCTTTACCACTCTGATCGCTTAAAAAATTCCAAGGGTTTTGTGAGCATTGTGACTGGAATGGGTCCAAGACCAAATACATATTTCTTATTATAAATCACAATATCACAACTAGGCAGACTAAAGTTTAGGAAAGGCAAGGGAAATGAGTCAAGTCTTAGTCACCCTAGTGAAAACTTTGAAATATAAAGTGAAGAAACTTAATCTATGGGAGGAAGGAAGTGATAAAAACTATTCGACATTAATGGAGAATAAAGCATAAAAGGCCCTGCCTCTTTATTTACCAAAAGGACAGAGGGGAGAGGAGGGCAGCATGCTGAGAATAGAAGTCTGACTTCTAGAAGTCTGACTAGTAAAATTTCTAAGTGACCAGGCAGGAGATGGGCAAGGACCTGGGTTAATGCTCTGATGACAAAGGGTTAAATTGGATTTATATATTAAGTCTAGGAAGATACGACTATTTTAAAGAGTCATAGAGGTTTTGCAGGTATAAAATAAAACTCTGTTTTATTTCTGGACCCCAAGATTTTTTAAAGTAGTTCCTAAAATCACTCTAGATATGGATTGGAGGACAGATGGGTATACATCCTACTAAGAAATATTCCCTTGAATTTTATTAATCTCGGTTGTTAATAGTAAATCAGTCATGTATTAATAAATTTTGCAACTCTTGTCCTCAGTAATGCTAGCTAATAAAAACTTATCCCTGGAACTCAGAAGGGCAAAAACTTCCAAAGCCTATGGTAAATACTATGTTCTTATTTCAGACTGTAGCTTGCTCAGTGTAGGTACAAAAAGAAATGCGTAGTTATTGCAAAGTAGAAATCCACTTAGTCATTTGCCTTCTTGTCTTAGACATAAGGAATGGAGAAAAGAGTCTGGCTAAGCTATTTAACCATGAAACTTAGCTATAACTATAAAATGAATGCCAAAAACTCTTAGTATATCAAACTCTCATAACTCATTAGTGATTTCAGTAGGTGCATAAAGCTTACTCAAAAAGTATACTGGTTTATTTTCACCTTGTAACTTGAGAGTTTCTCCTCAGAGTTCTCTGCCTATTTTCAACTTTCAACTGAGATAAACAGCTCTTTCAGTTTTGAGTAAGTAAAATGTGACTCAGAGTGTGGTTATTCAGATGCTTGATATGTTAAAGGAAATTTTAACTTGAATGATTCTCGTGAAATTTTCCAGAGTTACCTCAACTTGTTTTATCATGTAACTACTAGCCATTACAAGCTATTAAAATTTCATTCAGGAATTTGAGGTGGACATATAATGACTATAGAAATATGAAAACAATGTATATTTGATTTTTTAAAAACAAACAAATCACATAGATTTAGTGGATTTCTGGAAAGCCAAATTAATTAAATTTATTTAATTTAAACTAATTAAATACAAGTTTCAGTTTATCCATGTAGTTTCCCTTTAAAATAAGTAAGATGGCTGACTTTAAGGGAAGTATCAAGAAGAAATGCTTAGATAAACATACAATCCTAAGGAGTGATAATAATTAGGGTGGAAAAAAAGGCTTAATAACATTGAATAAAGGTTTATTGATTATGCAATATAAGAAAGAGTCTTAAAATTTCAATGCTTTTCAGAGCCTCACAAGTTATTTAGTTGAAGAGTTTTCAATCTTTATTTAAATATAAACCTTTTTCTTTCGATGTAAGCTTATTCTCAAGTCCAAATTCCTATTTCTCCCTTGTTTAATCATTCAGACCATGGAGGTCTCCTCACTGTTCCTAAATATACCTGCCACATTCCCACGTCAGAGACTTTACACTTTCTGTTTGGAATCCTTGGAAATTTTTTCCCACAGTTATTAGTGAGACTTACTCCATCATCTCTTTCAAGGTATTTCTTCAAATGTAATCTTCTTCTTCTTTTTTTTAAACTATTCTTGATGTCAGTTTTATTTATTTTTTTAAAGATTTTATTTATTTATTTGACAGAGAGAGAGATCACAAGTAGACAGAGAGGCAGGCAGAGAGAGGGGGGGAAACAGGTTTCCTGCTGAGCAGAGAGCCCAATGCGGGACTCGATCCCAGGACCCCGTGATCATGACCGGAGCCTAAGGCAGAGGCTCAACCCACTGAGCCACCCAGGCGCCCCTTCAAATGTAATCTTCTTATTGACTTCCATGAGCAACTATAAAATTTCAACCCCAGAGACACCTGGGTGGCTCAGTCAGCTAAGCAGGCTAGATGTCTGACTGTTGATTTTGGCTCAGGTCATGATCTCAGGGTTGTGAAATCTAGACCCATGTGGGGCTCCGTGCTGGGAGTCGAGCCCGCTTAAGATTCTGTCTCTCCATCTCCTACCCTCCACCGCTCTTTCTCTTAAAAAAAAAAAATAATAATAATTTTAAAAAGTAAAAAAATAAATAATTAAAATAAAATTTCAATCCCCAGCCCCAAAATTCTATCTCCCTTTTCTGCTTCATTTTTACTCCACAGACTCTATCACCATATAACATAATATATATTTAACTTAGATATTTTGAACACTGAATATTGAATATCTGCCTCTCTGTGCCAGACTGAAAGTTCAAGAAGAATAGAAATATATGTCTGTTTTATTCTGTTATATGCATAGAATAGGCAGATACATAGGAGGCATGCAATACTATTTGATAAATTACTTAAACAATCCATGAATACAAGAATGAATAATAAATTATTATCCAAGGTAATCAATAAACTGATATAGGTGAGTCTTCTTTAGCTAAAGTTTGACAAGCAACTTGAAGTTTTACTGCCTTCCTTAGACCTTAAGGCTTTTCAGAATAGTTAGAAAACCCAAACAAAAAGGCACCTTGTTGAAAGGGAGAAGACATTTGTAAATGATACATCTGATAAAGGGTTAATAAACAAAACATAAAGAACTTATGCAGCACAACACCAAAAAACTAGCTGATTAAAAAACTGGGCAGTAGACCTGAAGAGACTTTTTTCCAACTATCCATTCAGATGGCCAACGGACACATGAAAAAATGCTCAACATCACTAATCATCAGGGAAATACAAAT
The DNA here is from genome assembly GCA_003697995.1 of Taxidea taxus jeffersonii. Classification (NCBI taxonomy): domain Eukaryota; kingdom Metazoa; phylum Chordata; class Mammalia; order Carnivora; family Mustelidae; genus Taxidea; species Taxidea taxus. The sequence continues at coordinate 784,327 of ML106755.1, forward strand.
CAAAGCCACAAAGAGATATTACCTCACACCTGTCAGAATAGCTAAAATAAAAATGACAAGAGGGTGGCCTGCGTGGTTCAGTCAGTTGGGTGCCTGACTCTTGGTTTCAGCTCAGGTCATGATTTCAGGGTCCTGAGATTGAGCACTGTGTCAGGCTCTACACTCAGTATGGAGTCTGCCTGAGATCTATCTTCCTCTGCCACTCCAACCACTCAGGCTCTCTCTCTCTCTCAAATAAAAATAAGTAAACAGAATCTTTAAAAAAAAAAAAAAAGACATGAAATAATAAGTATTGGCAAGGATGTGGAGAAAAAGGAACCATTGTGCGCTGTTGTTGGTGGGAAGGTAAATTGGTACAGTCACTGTGGAAAATGGTATGAAGGTGTCTCATAAAATTAAAAATAGAAATACCATATGATCCAGTAATTTCACTTTTAGATATTTACCCAAAGAAAACAAAAACATTAATTTGAAAAGATATATGCACCCTTATGTTTATTGCAGCATTATTTACAACAATTAAGATATGGAAACAACCCAATCTGTAGATGAATGAAGACAGATGTGGTATATACACACAATAAGATATTACTCAGTTATGAAAAAGAATGAAATCTTTCCTTTTGTGACAATATAGATGTATCCATAGGGTATACTTATACTTATACTTAGTATAAGTATATATCACACTTAGTATAAGTATATATCACGCTTATACTTAGTGATGTTAAGTCAGACAGAGAAAGATAAAAAGAGAAAGATATATGTGGAATCTAAAAAACAAAACAAATGAACAAATAAACAAACAGAAACAGACTGATATAGAGAGAGAATAAACTGGTGGTTGCCAGAGGGGAGGGGAATAGGAGGATGGAAAAAAGAGGTGAAGGGGATTGAGAGGTACATACTTCCTGTTATAAAATAAATAAATTATGGAGATTAAAAACACAGCATAGGAATATAGTCAATAGTATTGTAACAATGTTGTAGGATGACAGATGGTGACTATACTTGTGCTGAGTATTGAGTAATACATAGAATTATCAAACTATTATATTGTTACCTGAAACTAATGTTACATTGTATATCAACTATACTTCAATAGTAAATATATTTTAAAGGGAAAGAAATTTAAAACAAACAAACAAACAAAAAAAGAACACTGGGCCAATTCAGCTACATCATATGACAGATGCGGTAACACAGGTCCCAGAAGTCAGAAGACTTAACCAAAATTAACACAGCTTTGGCAACCATTTTTGCTCAAATGCAAATGAGCCACTTTCAGTTACAGTAAATACACAAGATACTCTATAACTTTTAAGTCAAATTCTCAGGATAATAAAAAATTTGAATGCATATCAGTCAGCATTAATCAATTTCAAATAAGGTGCCTTTATCCAAACCCTTTTCAGAACAAATATTCTGAATAATGTTCTGTATAACATTTCACTAAGGCATGATTATGGATGCAGTATCAATACTGCAAAGTCTACAGAGGAGGTTCAGTATTCAAGATCTTAAGCCTCAATGTTCTTTACACTCTGTTCTTTACAGGGTGGATTTGGCAAAATTATAATATAAAGCAATGTATTCCACAAATACAGATGATTCATAACCTATTAAGTTAACAGTACTATAGGACAAATATTTAATTTAATGTCCAGCATTTTAACTTTGCATGGAGTTGTTTAATGTATTTACTTTTCTTTGGAAGGGCAAGAAATTCACTTAATAATTGTGACTCAAGGTGAAAATCTTGTGAGAAAAGGCGATGCATATTTTAAAAGCTATATAAGCCAACACAAGAAAAGATTTATAAACATGTACATGCTTTCATTGAAATCACCAGAATCTGTGATATATTCTAGATGGCAGAATTCTGTGACATATTCTAGCTGTTAAATTAAATAATTTTTTATTATTGCTTCCAGTTTTGAAATTCTGTTAAAACTGATTAATTGATACATCTCCTAAGGAAAGTGATTTGCTTTTTTATAGAGAATGACATCCAAGTTATAGAGTGAAGTATTTTGTTCAGAGGTGGTTAACATATCAAGTTACAAGAGAATCCCCAAAGAGTATAACTCTCAATTATTTTTCCTAGGCTCAAGGACATTTCAAAAGAGTTTGAGATCCAGAGTTATTCCTCGGATTTTTTCAGAGCTTAGACAAATTTTGACTTGAGGACTAGTCACTAAATTCAACCCTTAAAGGCAAAGACACATCAAAGGGCAGCTTGAGAACCTTGAGTAGAGGGGGAATTATACTCACAGGACTTGAGAAAGTATCCCTTAGTTACTCAGGTCTTTTCCCCAGACCAGGAACTGAATCATCTTCTATTCTCACTTTGTACCTCCCACAGTCTTCAACTTTTGAGATCGTCTCAGAAAAACTAAGAAAAATCCCAAATGACTCTATCCTGAGGTGATTCTTCACCATCTGCTCAAATATCTGCCCTGAAACTTAAAAAGAAAAGAGCGGGTGCTGAGTTGTTCTTCCATTTCTAAAAGGATCTGCATCTCTTTCTCCTTTCTTCCCTTCCCAACTTAATACCTTGTCTTTTGCCTGTTCTGTGAAGGCTCAGCATTTTGAGGTAGATAATAACGCCATGATAATTTATGAATAAAGAAATGACTATATTGTGGTCTGTGTGCCAATGAAAGAAAGAGATGTCCAGAGAGAGATGAGTCACAGATCAGAGAAACTAAATAAAACAAATTAACGTATCTTAGAATACAGGCCAAGAAAGAAATATATCTCTTGGTATTTCCCACTCCCTCTCCTCTGCCTTTTTTTTTTTAGTTAGGGAGACATTATTTTCATAATCCCGGTCAGCCAGTGGGAGTTTATCATCAGATTTTTTTTTACCAAGGTTTTTGTGATAGGTTACTCTCAACTGAAAGTGACAAAACCTCTAGTCCAAGGAGTTTAACAAAAAAAAAAAAAAAAAAAAAAAGTGACCAGGAGGTAACCTATTGGTTTAAATGACTGGGAACTCCTAAAGTATGCACATGTTTAGGCACAGCAAGATCAAGGCATTTGAGTAAAGTTGTCAAAGCTCTTTGTCCTTTTTTTATATCTTAGCCTGACATGTCTTTGCTTGTCTTCAACTGTTTTCTCAATTTCCTCTTTTGCAGCCCACATCCTAGAAAGATGATTATTTTCAAACCTAAGCCTATATTCACAGAGACTGAAATCCTAAAGGAATCCTAAAGGCGATACCGTCTCACTCAAGAAAAAAAGTGTGACTGGTTTTGCTCAGGTGAGTAATTTACTGTGAATTAGAAGATCCAGAACCATGGCTGACCAGGCCTGAGGCAAATGTCCACCCTTGCAGCCAGAGCAGGTGGGCATCACGCTTGACAGTATTTCAGAATCACAGGAATGGGAACCATTCTCCAAAGAGCAGGTAAAAACAGTAGACCTCCACTTCATCTCCTTTATATTATTTTTTATTGGTTCTTAGAGTCATTGTTTTCTGCTGAGATTGTGTACAAGAGCTTTTGGTTATTGGGGGATGGGGGAGAGGATAGAAATCTTCTGCGTCATGAGGAAACTAATTTTATTTTCATCCTTTCTCCTTCCAAAGGGCTAGATTATTGCTACAGAGGGAAAACAGGCATCATTTGCACATCCTTGCTAACATTTTTTTCTCCTTACTATCCTATGCACTATCTGATTATGTAGGAATAAGAGAAGCACTGATACTTTATACTCAAAAGATGTGAATTAAAGTAACAAGATAAATATATGAAGTATTTGCAAATATATTGATTTTCCGAGGATACAAGATCACTATAAGGTACATTGAGATAGTGTCACAGAGCAAAAGTATTTCTTCAGGACCTCTTTTGTCTTGTATTTTTCTTCCTTTCCTTTTCTTTCTTTCCTCCTTTCTTTCTCTTTTTCTTCCTTCCTTCCTTTCTTTCTTTTTCAAAGATTTTCTTTTTTTTTTTAATTTATTTATTAGTTAGAGAGAGAGAGAGCACAGGCAGACAGAGAGGCAGGCAGAAGCAGGCTCCCTGCCGAGCAAGGAGCCCGATGTGGGACTCGATCCCAGGACGCTGGGATCATGACCTGAGCCGAAGGCAGCCGCTTAACCAACTGAGCCACCCAGGCGTCCCAAAGATTTTCTATTTTTCTCTATACCCAGTGTGGGGCTCAAACTCATACAACGCCAAGATCAAGATTCACACACCCTACCAATTGAGCCAGCCAGGTGCCCCTCAGGACCTCTATCTAAAGTGAGCACTGAGTAACTTTATTCAACTTTATTGTCTATATATTTGTTAAGGCTCATTTTCCATCAACTTATCACCTTCATCAGTCTGTTGCCCTTGCCACAAAGACAGAGAAAAGAAGATAACTAGCCAGAAATCCATATTGGACGATCTTTTTGATTTATCTAGCTCTGATTTCAGTCTTGCGAGTATGTTTTTGGTTGAATCAGTCTTTTAGACAAGTGTCTGCTGAAAGTTTCAGATAAGTCAACATTTAGGTCTCTTTTTTCAAACAAATTTCCACCCCTCAAAATTGTCAAGTTTAAGCAAGTAGCTGCTGGCAGCCAATTCTAAACCATACTTTCTCCTTGATCTAACCACAAATCAGCTCAGTCTGTCCACTTTCTTAGAATATAACTAACCCAATCTTCATTCCGGCCTTCACTACCCCTTCTTTCTTCCAAGAATTACCTCAAACCTCTTCTACTTCTCTTCTAACTCACTGCCCAAGTGTCTCCTCCTCCATAGTGCAGCTGCACGCCAGAGGCTCTCCAGAGCCCGCATGAGCATCACTTCCCAATGTTTACTTTAGTGATGTCACACTGGCAGCTTGAAATCTACTGTTGTGGGTTACTTATACCCTCTGGAAACTGGAATGAGCAGCACTACAAATCAGAGGTGTTTGGGTTTGTATTTGAGAGCTGGTTGAGAAACGTTTACTGGGTTACTACGTCTGTGAAACCAACTTCAGTCTTCACCAACCTCTCCAACAGAGCTGAAGGGCCCGAGCTGGCTATCAGATAAACCAGAGTTCCAGTTCTGGTTTATCCATTTGGTATTTGTGTGACACTGAGCAATTTATTTCACCTAAGTCAGTGTTCTTAAATAAAATAGTACACATCAAGCCTCTGGCACAGGAGAGTGCTGACTAACATCAACCCTTATTCCAAGAGCCCTTGATCCTTCTTGTCTGTACCATTCCAAGTGTCGATCAGCTGTGTTTCTGGTTGTGTGTTGATGTCACTTGTAATTTGCTCTTTCTTTCACTGTAAAAGCTACAGTTTAAAGATGGATCATTATAGTATCTTGCTTAGTGTATGTGATAGACAGTGAATTCCCAATAAGTGCTACTTTAGGGCATATTTACAGCATAGGCATTCAGGTATCAGGAATGTGTACCCAGTGATACCTAAACGGCACATTGCAGAAGAGAAAGGCAGCAACAGCTAGTAAAGAGAGCACCTGCTTAGGAGTAAGGATGTCTAAATTTCAATCTCAGTACATAACATACAAAAACTGTGGGAACTCTGGAATCAGATAACTCGAGTTTGAATCCCCATTCTGTCTCTAATTGCCTGTGCAGCTTTTACCAAGTTATTGACCTCAGCTTCCTCATCTGTTAAATGGACTTAAGAGTAGCTTTGTACTTACTTTCAAAGGTTAGGAGGGTCAAATGTTTTAAAAGATGCCAAATATGTGGACAGTAGTCTCTAAATAAAAGGTGCCTATGATCATTCTTCTACTAGTTGGTTGTGTGGTTTAATCTTCCTAAGCTTCACAGACTTTAACTATGCCTATAAAAATAAAAGGGTTGGTTTGGTGCTCTCTTAAGAGGCCTTTTTTATTTTGAACAGAATTCTCTGTGCCTGAAGTCCTTTGTTCAAGAAACAGGTAGCATACTTAATGCCAGTATTCTTTGGTGAACAAAATCCCTCCTTTCCAATCTCACAACTCCTAAGTCAAGCCCTCAACATCTGTACAGCAAGTTTCCAACCAGTATCTCTGCCATCTGGCTCTACTTTCCCTGTTCCAGATGTCCCCCTGGTCATCTTAAGACACACAGTCCGACAGAAAGACAAATTTGATTATGTCACTCCCTCTCTTTAAAATCTCTGTTGGAGTCATTTTACCTATAAGCTGAAAGCTAATTTCCCAGCAAAATCTCTAGTACTTGACATTCTTGCCCCTAGTTTCCTACTTGGCAATCTTAGTTTCATATCACAGCACTGTCTCATGAACCCTATTTTGTAATCAGATTGAAGTGACTGCAGCCTTTCCCAACTGGAGGCATTGCATGTGTGGTTCCTCAGCCTGAAATGCACCAACCACCGCCCCTCCCTTTGTTTTCCTGGGATACTCCTACTCCTATTTGAAGACCCACCTCACAAGTCAAGTTGGCTTTTAAGCCTTTCCTGATCCCCCTAGGCAGTGTTAGTCATGCAGCTTCTGTATTTCTACAATGCTAGCACTTACCTCTTTGAATTATATTTATCTGTTTACAAGTCTGGCTCCTCCACTGACTCTTGGGAAGCCACGTATCACAAGTCTGGAGTCAGACTGTCTGGTTTACAAACTCCTGCACCAGCGCACACTATATATATATATGAGCTTGAGGAAGCTACTCAACTTCTTTAATCTTGAGTTTTCTCACCTATAAAATGGAATCCTCCATTATAAAAGTCTGCATAATAATTAAAAAAGAAAATGCATGTACAGCTCCTACCTGTGTGCCTGGCATACATTAAGGCATTCATTAACTGAATGAATGCTATAAAAGATGATGTTGATGATAACAATAGGGGAGGTAGGAGAGCTAGGAGAGCGGCAGGAGGAGAGAGAGTGATGAAAAAAAAAAAAAAAAGAGAGAGAGAGACACACTTATCAGTCCCTGGACCACTTCCCAGTGTCTGGCACCTAGGAAGTGTTCAATGCGTGTTCCTTGATTGAATGTTGTGCTTCTTGACAGCACAGCTAAAGAGATAGTCACCAGCTCTTTCTCATCTGTGAGTCCACGATTTCGAATTAACTTTTGGGATGCCAGAAACTGAGGTGCTGATGGAGAGGGGAGGTAGAGGAGGAAAAGGAGGGGAGGGGAGACAGAAATTACATTGGGAGAGCAGATTATAAGTCAAATATAAGTCACCCTACTTCACAGCTCTAAGTATTTTGATTGTTTGTATTATCAGGACCTGAAACAGGCTTCAGCGGGGGAAAAACAAATAAAAAAAGAGTGAAGAGGTGCAGATTCCCAGTCTGGAGAGCAGCCCCACTACTAGGCACCACCTGGGTCTAAGGACAGTCAAAGCAAACCTCTTTGATGTGCCTGCAGAGCCTGAGGGCAAAACAGCAAGCAACCCAGCAAGGGGTTGGAATGCAAGGGGCTTGGAATGAAAATGTGTGTTCCTGCAGGGAAGGAGGGGTGGAGGGAGGGACAGAGTTCGCTTAATAATGAAACCCTTAGACTAGAAGGGGATGGAACATGCAAGTCCAAATTAGTGGGATAGCTTACTCTGAATCCAGTTAAGCAGATAAAAACCTGATACACAGGACTCAAAAACTGAGACAAATTCTTTCAATTAGTCCAAAAGACCAGGGGATTAGACTAGGGGTGCGGTGAGGGTGGTATATGACAAAATAAATTGGTGCAGAAGAACGCGGTGGGCAGAGAAGCAGTTCTACTGAATTTATTTCAAAGACGAAGAACAACAAAACGCTCTCCTGTTTTCATTAAATAATGGATGTTCCCCAGGTCAAGAGTGGCGGCTGGATTCCCTCTAGCCCTTGGTAGTTTAAAAAAAGGGGGAGGGGGGACAAAACAAAACAAAGTAAGAAAAAGAGGGATGCTTTCGTCTGTTCTTCCTCCTCCTTCCTTGCAACCGAGTCTTCAGGTTTTCTTCTCCTTTGCTGTCCGAGGCTTACATCTTTCCGGGCCCCAGCAGCTTGCCACTGTATCCTTTCTGCAGGCCTGAGTTGGGTGTGGTGCGCCAACCGCACAGGCCAGGAGGCTAAGCTAGGTCTCTCTCCCTCCGGTTTTCTGTCCTCCCGTCCCGGCTCCTTCCCGCCGCTCCCCACGGGTCCCTCGGATCCTCTGCCTACCGGCGTCGCAGACCAGGAGGCCGGGGGAAGAGCCCGCCGGTGACCGCCGGTGCTACTGGAGAGGTGGCAGGCTACTCCCACCTTCGGCTTCAGAAGAGGGATTTGCATGACCGAGGACCGTCCTCCACATCCCGGGGTACGGACCCCGAGCGCTGTCCTGGGCTGCTGGCTCCGGACGGCGGAGGCAGGGGCTCGGGACGGCTGGGGGCGCCCTAGCGAAGGACGAGCTGGGCTGGCCGCCTAGGGCACCGCCTGCCCCTGGGATCGCGTGGCTCTTGCTTCGCGCTGCAGAGGTCGTGGGCAAATTGTCCTGGGATCCTATTCTTGTAGGAAAAGGGCCGCCGCGCCTGCTTTCTCGGTCAGCAGTCATTGATTCATCAGGTCCCAGGAGTGGATGGACTAACCTACCGAGAGGAATGTTACCAACGTGTTAAACAGAATAAAGAGGTATTGTGTGTGTCCTGTCATCACTGGCAAGAAGTCCAAGGTTTTCCCAAATTTTTGCCTGGGAGCGCTCCTAGGAGCCCCACTCACCTCCTAAACGTCCATTACAAATAGAGTTATTTCCCATATAAAATGTCTACAGATGATGACCGCACTTAAATAGACACCTGGACCAACCAAGGATACATGCACCCCCTTTTATTGGAAGGAATTCCTTGGGAACCAAGAATATTTAACTTCTGGAAGGCTGCTCCTTGAATTGCTCTTCTCCACACCAAAACTGAAGAAAGACTTGCGAAATGCCTGAAGGTACAGTCCAGTAGTTTGTACCAAGTGAAAAGCCTGCTCATGTCTGAGCGGTCCGGGAGATTGTTTTATATTTAGGTGAGAATACTGATCAGGGCATAATTGATACATAGAAAGTTATTGAACCGATGTGGGAAACAAAATCATAAGAAATCCTCGGACAATATCTCAAAGGGAGCATTTAATTCTCTGCCACTCAAAAGAAAGAACAGCTCAGCTTTCACAGTGTATCTACATTATACAGTCAGCCAATAAAATATAATCCCCACTCAAGCAATTAGAGGAGAGCGCAGGGTTGCAGTTACAGTTGGGATTTTTAGCCTGGTTAAAGCAAATAAAATACTGTAGAAGAAATGAAATCAAACTTGTTGAAACTTGGATTTGCAGAAATATAAAGTAGCTCGGAAAAGATGAATTCAGGTGGAAAATGACCTTTTTATTACATTCAGGAAGGCATTAGAATGTCAGGAGAAATGCTGGAAAGGAGATTTATTACCATAAGCACAGTTGACAAGTTCCATTTTGTTGAGTATCTTGGATGGAGGAAGGAAACCAGCATTTCAAGAGGTGACTAAAAATGCTCTGCAAAGTGTTCAGTAATCCAAGAAGACCTGAATGGGGAAGGAATGTGTTGCTTTTGTTCTGCTGAGAGGTTCCTGGAAGACTCCAAGGACCCTGTTCCACCACAGATGTGCCTATTCCTTGTCAGAATATTTGTGCTAGGTGTATTATATGAGCATGAGATGGAAGGATGCAATGTGTGTGTGTGTGTGTGTGTGTGTGTGTGTGTGTGTGTATGTGAGTGTACATATATATCTATATGTTCAGAGATTCAGAGTAAATATATATATAGTTGAATATACATATGTGTGTATGTATTTGGAGAAATATAAATTACTTTTTCTAGGAAAGTGAAGTAATGTATATACACTGTTTTATATTTTGAAGGCCATGTCCATTTGAGATATACACACACCTGTGTTGCCTTGAGGGCTAATGTTAGCATTCCTATTTTATTTTATTTTTTTTATTTATTTTAAGATTTTAGTTATTTATTTGATACAGAGAGACACAGCGAGAGGGAACACAGCAGAAGGAATGGGAGAGGGAGAAGCAGGGAGCCCGATGCCAGGCTTGATCTCAGGACTCTGGGATCATGACTTGAGCCGAAGGCAGATGCTTAATGACTGAGCCACCCAGATGCCCCTAACATTCCCATTTTAAAGATGAAGAAATGTGGATAAAACAAGGGAAGTGCAGCTCGATTGGTTAAGAATCTGCCTCAGCTCAGGTCATGATCTCAGGGTTCTAGAATGGAGCCCCACTACTGAGTTGGGCTCTGCACGGAGCAGGGAGTCTGTGCCTCCCTCTGCCCCTCATCCCACCTCCCTGCCCCTTCCCCCAGCTCTCTCTCTCTCTCTCTCTTTCTCAAATAAATAAGTAAAATGTTTTTTAAAAAAATAAGGGAAGTGATTTTCTCACTGTACTTTTCACTTTGCCACAAAATCTTTCATAGTATTTGTGATTCATAAGCATGAACCTTAAAGCCACATGGACTTCAACACATCCCCCCTCCTTTTTTTATAAGTAGGCTCCATGCCCATTATGGATCCCAATGTAGGGTTTGAACTCACAACCCTGAGATCAAGACCTGAGCTGATATCAAGAGTCAGGTCCACTGATCCACTCAGGTGCAATACATCCCTTTTCTAAACTATTTCCCTCTCTCTTTAGTTTGAATATTTAACTGAAATTCTATCAGAATTTTCAACAATTCTCCATATACGTCCACTTCCTGTTCTTTTTCTTTGTTTTGTTTTTCTCCTTAGCACTTTTATTTAATGCAATTTACATTTTACAAATTCATCTTGATTTTTCACATGTGCTCTCCTGCTCTAGAGAATATACTCAGTGAAGATAATTGTTTTAGAAGGGGAGATGCGGGGGGGAGGGGCCTACTCTTTTTTCCTGCTGTACCTCAGTGCCCAAAAAAGGTACTTAGAAAATAGTAGGCAAAACAAAAACAAAAACAAAAACAAAAAAATAAAAAAATAAAAAATAAATTTAAAAAATTTTAAAAAGAAAATAGTAAGCACTCAGTAAACATTTGTTAAATGAATACACACGTGCATAAATTAATGAATGCTTGAAAATGGTCCATTTGAACCTGATTAGCACCTTTTTGCTGCTTCTTTTTGTAAATGAAGGGTTCTAATTAATTACTTACAAGAAAAAAAAAAAGCTCACTGAAGTTCCCTGGACTCTTGATATGGAGATGTTTACCTTAGTTCTTTCTGAGTATCAATAAAAGGTGGTGTTTGGAATCTAACTCCAGATCCCCAAATGATGCCTCCGCTATGGGCAGGGAGTATTTCTGTATGTCTTATGTCTTTGCTGCCTCCTACTTCCCCTTCATTTTGCTCTCATATGTGAACATCCCTCAGGAAATACCCCTTGCCTACACCCAGACAGGAATGTATTTTTCCTGGACCAGTGCCTTTAACTTCTGATCTTTCCAGACTTTTTCCTCCCTCATTAAATTTTACCTGTCCCTTTTCCCATTCTCTCTGATGTCTGTTTTCCATACTGTTTTATACTTCCTAGGTAATAAATTTTTATTTTGTTAGAATCAAGTAGTCTCAGAATTGGAAGGCCACATATTATGGCTTCTCTCCTAGTGAAGCAAATATTTCTACAACACTGGCTAGTGAAAAGCAATGTGGGTAAGAATTCAGTCTCTGGACATAAGACAGATTTGCTTTCTGCCTTTTACAAATTATGTGACTTTGGGCAAATTACTTAACCTCTCTAAGCTTTAAACCCTTTCATTTAAGAATGATGTCAAAATTGGTCTTATCTCCTAGGGCCACTGTGAATATTAAAAAGGAAAATTCAGGAAGAGTACACAGACTAATTCCTTGCCAGTAGCAACCACTGATAAATATTATCTATGACTAATAACATCTTTGACAAATGGTCTTTCAGACTCAATTTCAATGCTATCGATGTTAGGGAAGGAGATCACCACTTTCTTGAGTCAGTTAGTTCTATTTGAAGATACATGGTCCCCCTGCTATAGAGACCCTTTATAATTAGCCTAAAGCTGCTTCCTTATAGCTTCCATCCATTGGTCCCTAGTGTTTACTTGGAGAAACACAGTGTATATATGTGTTGATATGGACTGAATATTTGTGTCTCCCCAGATTCATATGTTGAAGCCCTAATCCTCAACGTGATCTTATTTAGAGATGGGGTTTGGGCAGCTCATTAAATTTAGATGATGTCGTGAGAATGGTGCTCTTATAATGGGATTAGTGCCTTACAGAAAGAGGAAGCAATGAGAGAGTTCTCTCTTCATAAATACGCACGGAGGAAAGGACATATGAACACACAGCAAAATGGGGGCCATTGCAAACCAGGGAGGGAGCCCTCACAAAGAACCAGATCTGCTGGCACTTTGGCTTAGACTGCCCAGCTTCTAAAATTGTGAAATAAACATCTTTTTTTTAAGCCACCCAGTTTATGTTATTTTGTTATAATAGCCTGAGCCGGCTAAGACATGTGCCTTCTTTTTCACAGGGACATCTTTGAAATTTCTAAATACAATGATTATAGCCCATCCCTATCTTCTCCATTTCAAGCTATGATTTTCCAATTCTTTCCACTGCCATTTACCTATAGCGGTTTCTCACCCCATCAGTAACTGACTGCTCTCCTCAGGATGATACCTAGTTTACCTCTGTACCTCTTCAAGAGCTCAACCAGAAAGAGATGCAATAGCCTAATTGTTGTCTTTTTTTTTTTAAGATTTTATTTATTTATTTGACAGAGAGAGAGAAAGAGAGAGAGATCACAAGTAGGCAGAGAGGCAGGCAGAGAGAGGGGGAAGCAGGCTCCCTACTGAGCAGAGAGCCCAATCCAGGGCTCCATCCTAGGACCCTGAGATCATGACGTGAGCCAAAGGCAGAGGCTTAACCCAATCTGTTGTCTTAACAACAGATTGTTGTTGTTAACAGATTATAGGTAAGATTTGGGCGTTCTATTCTTAATGGAAGCTGAGATCTTATTAGATTTCTTGATAATCATGTCACACAGTTGGGGTATGTCTAGCTTGTCAGCATCTTAGAAGTGGAGTAAGAACCCTACATCTTTCTCACATGAGGCACTGATAAGCCAGGTCCAGCTTGCTATGTACATGAGTAACCCAGCAGCAGTGTTTAATATTTATTTTTATTCATTCACATTAAAGAAAATTCTGGAGACGATGCCTTCAACCTGTTGTTCTCAATCTTTTTCTTTTCCCCTCTCAATACATGTTAATGACTGTTTATATAAAACGCAGATGCCCATGGGTTCACCCATGATTGTTTGAAATTTCTATCTGCCAGTTTAACTCCACGCTTTACTATGATGTGCAAAAAAGCATATCAGAACTTGAGTTAGTAAACCAAAGAACTAAATGTGAAGAGCAATAGCCTGAAGCTTTTAGAAGATTACATCGATTAATATCTTCATGGTGTTAGGGAAGAGAAGAATTACTTCCACAGTGTCAAAAAGAGAGAAAAAAAAGCACAGATAATGAAGGAAGAAGCTGAGACATTTGGTTTCATTAAAACAAAAGACATCACAATCCACATAAACAGAAAGAGATATTTGCAATACATATATGTGACAAAAGACTAGTATGTGCCCCCAAATTATGAAGAATTTTTACAAGTTATTCAGAGAAAGGTGATCCATAGAAAAATGGGCAAAAAGACTTAAACGTATACTTCACAGAAGAAGAAATGTGTTTGGATGAAAATCACTTGAAAAAAGTTAGCAATAGTCATCAGGGAAATGTAACTTAAAACTCAGTGAGCCAGCTAGCATTTGATACCCCCTGGAGCTGTAAAAGTTAAAATGAATGACAGTACAAATATAAGGGAAGAGTTACAGTAATGGAAGCTCTTATAATCTAGGGATGGAAGTGCCAACTGACAAAACCAGTTTGGAAAGTATTTGGGCATGACCTAGTCAAATTAAACATCAGCATATACTATATATTACATAGTAAAGAGGCCAAGAGACTATAAAATAAAATTCTAGTGGTGCTCGCCTTTCATATAATAGTTCCAAGTCAGTCGTCCTGTTTTTGGGGTGGCCTCTTCCACAGTCATTTGAGAATTCATCTATCTCATTAGTTGACCCTTCCCTAGGCTACTGTCCATGTTCGTATGGTCTATAACCTGGATGGCAGGCACAGCAATGTCCCAGAGTGTGGGAAGGTGAATGAGAAGATAAGGAAGTACACATCAATTTGTTAAGGTTTAGACTTACTTCCATTTCACTTAGACTCCATTGACAAGAATTTAGTCACATGACTGCAAATGGCTGTAAGAAGGCTGAGAAATGTCTCCTCTAGTGTTCTGTTTTTATGGGATAGGAAGAGAGTGGATAGTAGTGAACATGACACACCAATTTTATTTGTAGGTATGTACTCAAAAGACTTGTTTCTAAATGTGCCCTTGAAGACTTTGTGCAAGAATATTCATAGCAGCATTGTTTTAGTAACAAAAAAAAAAATCTGGAAATAATTAAATTATCCATCAACAATAGAATAAGTGAATGGAGATGTACAACAAAATACTACGTAGGCACAAAAATAAACAAAACTACACGTCAGCATAGATGAATGTCACAGAAATGCTAAAAAATAAGAAAGTCATAGAATATACACCGATGATTCTATTTGTGTAAGGTTTTAAAAAGGGGCAAAACTAGGGGCGCCTGAGTGGCTCAGTGGGTTAAGCCGCTGCCTTCGGCTCAGGTCATGATCTCAAGGTCCTGGGATCGAGTCCCGCATCGGGCTCTCTGCTCAGCAGAGAGTAGAGAGTCTGCCTGCCTTTTTGCCTACTTGTGATCTCTCTCTCTCTCTGTCAAATAAATAAATAGAATCTTAAAAAAAAAAAAAAAAGGGAGGGCAAAACTAAAAAATAATAATGTGTAGGGATAACTACATGAGTGCTAAACTGAAGAAAAATAAGATGAAATCTCAAAAGCCAGGACAATGAGTAGCTGTCTTTGTGCAGAAGGGAGTAGAAAAGTTTGGGAAAAAGCATTCAATATTACTAGCATTGATGTACTTATTTACTGAGTGGTGATTACATAAGCTTCTTCTTTTCTGTGTGTATATATTGAATAACAAAACCTTTTCTGAAAAAAAAAAACAAATGTAAAAAGTAAGTTAAAACTCTGTATTTGAAGTACATAAGTAACTAATTATTTGTGACACGTAGTTCACCATACATGTGTCAAGACAGCATAATCATCATTTTACGTAGAAGATGGATTCATAGAATATCAGCCGTTCTGGGACTAGATGTCAGAGAAGATACTTTGGGGATGTTGGGGAATTAGTTATTTTCTTTCTCTCTTTCTTCCTTCCTTCCTCCCTCCTTCCCTTTCTCTCTCCTTCCTTCCTTCCTTCATTTCTTTATTTCTAGATTTATTTATTTATTTATTTATTTTAGAGAGAGAGAGTATGAGCATGAGAAGAGGGAGGGATAGAGGGAGAGGGGAAAGGAGAGAATCTCAAGCAGAGTTCCCTGCTGAGTGGGGGGGGGGTCTGACTTGGGGCTCAATTTCATGACCCCGAAATCATGACCTGAGCTGAAAACAAGAGTCAGATGCTTACCTGACTGAGCAATCCAAGCACCTCAGTACTCTTTTTATCACATAATGCAAGCTCCATCTTTCTCTCTTCTGTCCTCCAGGTAGATCAGCTCATCTGTGCCCATCTGAATGCAAGTCTTACAAGAGAGCACAAACTCTGTACTAAGCATATAACCAACAATTCTGATTTTAACAAGTAGCAAACTTATGTCAATGGTCTCATTGATTCCTTTGATGCAGCATAGTGATGAGAACAAGGTTCTAGAATCAAGTCATCTGGATTAAAATCTTGGTTTGGCCCTGTAACCATAGGCAGTTTTCCCAACATCCCTAGGTCTCCCTTTCTTCATCTATAAAATGGGGATTTTAATAGTTTAATATCACTTTTTAAAAAAATATTTTATTTATTTATTTGACAGAGAGAGAAAGATCACAAGTAGATAGAGAGGCAGGCAGAGAGAGGGGGAAGCAGGCTCCCTGCTGAGCAGAGAGCCCAATGCGGGTCCATCCCAGGACCCTGGGATCATGACCGAGCCAAAGGCAGAGGCTTTAACCCACTGAGCCACCCAGGCGCCCCAGTTTAATATCACTTTATAGCAGTTATTGTGGAGGTTAAATAATATAATGTATAATAATTTCACATATATCTATCACATAATAGGTGCTTCAAAATGTTGTTAAAAAATACAATGATAGAAACTTTCTTTCAGTTAATAATTGGTTAATACCAAGAGATGTAGAAATGTAACACACTGCCAGGCCAAATATAGAGTCTTCTAAAATTTGTTACATATGTGCAATAACTAGTTCTAACACGTGATAGCCCTGGCGTGTGGTGGGCACTCTATAAATCTTAGCTTCCTTTTATTTTAAGATATTTGGAAGCTTTGTCCTGTTTCTTTCAACGTTATTATCCATGAATCTACTAATTGGAGTCACAAGTTATAATTAGGAGGTAGAGTATCCTACAAGAAAAAGTCAATCTCTCTAGAGAGTTGTATATTTTGTTCCAAAATTTTTGTTTATGTCTGGAGGTCAGAATCCCAAAGGATCAACAGTGTAAAATAAAACAATATAAAATTAAATGAGATACCTATACATAAGCTTCTATTACTATAATGATAAGTAATAGGAACTTAGTAAACTTGATTTTTCTTTTCCTCACTTGTATTTGCTTTAGATGCTATATAAAACACTGTAAAATAAATCCTCAACATATCTTTGTCTTTGGAATTTGAGTCAGATTTTTGGAAATAGCTAAAAGCCACTCAGCGCCAAGTGTAGTGAATAATGTAAATGAACAAGTTGTGTAATACCCTTTTTGGTAAAAACTGGGTTGTGATGAAATTAATGAGACATTTACTTGTACGAGCTTGTAAACTGGCTCTGAGGGCAGTTCCAAAAAGGAGTTCCACACATGGTTTGAGCAGTGACAATATCTTTGGAATAATTTTAAAGACTCCATTTTGCCTTTCATCAAGCTGTGTTGACTCTACGCATAGGTAGTATAGCCATATCAGTTATTAAAATATTAAAATAACTCTATGCCTATTACTAATAGCTTCTGACTTAATTCCACTGAATCCATTTTCCCTAGTCTTGATTGGTTGATGCCAATGCCATTCACTTTGCTAGTGGCTTTGAATGTTACCACTGTCCGTCATACTGTCTGACCAGCAATTTCACGGTTCTGGCAGTGCTCATTTGGATGTTAGGCTTGGGTAGTTTGTATAACACCAACAACAACATCTTTCTGAGGAGGCTAGAACAGAAAATGAGTAGTTCTTCTTTGGAATGACTGATCACTTTCAAAATTAATTCCTTAATAAGGTGCTACATGCATTAGATTAAAAATTGAGAGATATCTACCATCAGCAAATAAATGCTTTCTTGCTGTTTGCAGGACAGATAGGAAAGAATCCTAAATATTTCTAGAGTGAATTCCAACATCCTTAGAGATGTTAAGACATAATTAATTCTGTCAATGATAACTCTATGGGATTCTAAGCAAAATAAGTTCCTAGATGCTTATATGACAGATAGTATAGATCAATAAAATCTGGAGACATAGCAGGAAAAAAAATCTTGGAAAATCCATTTAAATATTTATGATCTGTTTACTTTCTTTCACAATTTTCAGTTGTTCCCCATTGTACTCATCTCATTGATTTTTTATTGGTCACAGAATGGTGATTGTTTCATTTTTGTCATAAACAGCCCCACCTTACTGGCAATTTTCTATTAGGGTTTCATTTGGCATTGATTGACAGCATATGACCCCACTCTGAGGCTGGAGTAGCAGCTTGTCTACACTAATCCCAAAGATTCTGTGTTATGAAGTGAACACTGTGTTATAAATGTTATAAAGAAAACATATTATTAAAAAAATTTATAATTTTTAAAAATGTTTCTTTATATACATTTGAAAATAATTCTGCTTTCCTTTTTCTTTCCCTTGCATTTTACAGGAAAGAGAAACAAGGAAAAGCAATGGAAAATAGAACCAAAGAACGTTAAGAATGCCAGGTCTCCAGTATTTAACACAGTGCCTGGCACATGAAGGTGTTCGATCAACTATTGTTAGTGAGTAGAGAACTATGTAGGCATAGAAACAATGTGCCTTAGGTACTTTCATCAGTTAGAATTTTGGAACTCTTGGCTGCAGACCCCGTGGTAGCCGAGAGTGGAGTTTGGAGCAATCAAGGCCCCTGACCCTCCCCAGCTTAATTTCTAACTTGAGAAAAATGCATGGTAGAGGGTACTTAGGAAGTTTCTGAGCTCTGTTGTCAAAAGCTTTCTCAACTGAAAAACAGAGCCACTTTGAAAGCTATGGGGTGAAACAATGTGATGAAGATGTCAAAGTCCACATTCTCCTAGAATGCTGCGTTTGAAATCACTAGAGTAGGCCTAGGTGTTGGGAGTTGTTACAAAGCGATAGAACCTAGACAGTAATGTGGTTCTCAACACAGCAGCATATAGAAGTACTAGGAAATATTGTATAATTTCATTGATCTCTTTGAGAATACAAATTTAGTGTTTCACAGTTGGTCATGGTTTCATTACTTGGAAAAAACCAACCAGTGATGTACTAGTTATTTCCTGTGGCATAACACATTACGCTATTGCTTAGTAAGAGTTAATACTTGTTATCTCTGTCTTTTTGTAGATCAGTAATTTGAGAGTTGCTTGGTTTAGCAATTCTTAGTCTCCCTTGAGGCTAAGTGAAAATGTTGGCTATGGTTACAGTCATGTGAAGGATCCCCCTTCCAAGATGACTCACTCACATGGGTAGCAAGTTGTTGCTTGTTGTTGGCAGGCAGATACTATACTATCTATAGTATATCTATATCTATCTATCTATATATATACACACATGACTGTATATACATAACTGAACAACTATAGGTATGTGTGTATATACATTTGTATATACACATCTATGTATCTCTCTATAAGTATATGTATAGTATATAGAGATGTGTATAAATAGTACAGATATATATGAGTATAAATATATATTTATCTCTCTATATAGTATATATACATATATGTCTTAAGGTAAGTATGGTATATATAGTATATAGAGAGGTATATATATGTATGTTTACATATAGCATATATAGAGTATACTATATATTATACATATATCTATATATACTATGAATGTATAAAGATACTATAGATATATATAGTATCCTGTAGATATGTACTAAATGCCATAGACATAAATAAATATATATATAAGACACTATGTTTTACTAAGTTTCTTGGGTCTCTTTCAGGTGACTTAGCATATAATCATTGTTCTTACATACTGAATTCTTAGTTTGTTGCAAAATCACCTTACCTTCAAATTCTTGGAAATATATTGGCTAATATATCTTCTAGCCTTCTTAAATGATACCATACCCCCAGAGTAGTGACTATGATTGCTCTGAGTGATCACTGCTACTCTGGGGACCTGAAATAATCATCAGAATCAGGTTTAGTATAAAGAGAAGAAGAAAATGTTTATCAAAAGTTTTTGCTTTTGTTTTTGTTTTTGATTAGATATACTGGAACAGTAGAACACAGAGATAGAGTTCACAGTTTACTGGATAAATATAGTTGGATATTGATAAATCCTATTACATTATCTGAAAGACAAATCATGGTGTTTCCCAGCCGTTACTCTGGCAATATGCCAAGAATCAGATACGTGTCTGTGTATATGCACATGTTCATGTTAATCTACCACAACAATTGTAATAGACCATTTGTTTTCTCTAATGTAATTTCTTGTACTCATCTCTCAACTATCTACTTTAACAAAAAAAGGGGCTGTGGCTTAGATAATTTTTGAAAATAATGACAACAATAATGTCAAAATTTATTGAGTTCCTATTAACATACCAACAAATGATTATTCAAATTAATGTGCTTAACTATGATATTTCACACGATTTTATTTTAAAATGTGTTTTCTCTATTGTTGACTTGTACTAAACTCTCAATGTCCACTCCAATAAAAGTTCTTGAGAATAATTAATACTTGAAAAAATAATGACAATGGCTAAAATGTATTGAGTGTGCTTTGTGCTAGACCTGGTGCTATTTAATGTGTGGAATTTCATTTCATCTGCTCACGCTGACTCCTTGAGGAGGGTCTACTTTTTCCCTGTATATTGAAGAAGGTGAGACTCTGAGAAGTTAAGGAATTTCACATCATACAGCTAATGAACAGATGTACTAGGCAGCCTAATTCAGAATTGCAATATATGGGGTCATCAATTATATTATGTTTGAACTCTTCAAATTCTGAAAAAATTGAGTGGTCAGAGAGAAGTAATTAAGAACCTTATATTATAAGAAAACAGTTCATCCCTAAAAAATGTACAAAAGGGAGTTGATTTAATGTTTAAAGAAGGCAAAAAAGAAAGAAGGAAAACAGAACAAACAACTAAATATATAAATAAAGATTAGTCAAATATAGTTAATGATGAATAGGTCATTGAGAAGATACAATCACTGGTTGACCTATGAGCTGGATTCAGGCAATCAGAGGGTCCTCAGAGCCTCTCTTGTCCTTGGGATGTATGTCTGCCCACTGTTCCATAGCTGGAACCAATTCAAAGACATAGATGTAAGAGTAGGTGTTGCTGAGACCGTCTGGACTGAATACATGACTGAACTCAGTGAAGGCCTCTATATGAACTTTGAGATTTTGGTGGGCAAATGATGAGATATACTTCAGCTGCTCAAGACAAGCCTCAGATGTAGGTTCCCTTGCTTATTAAAACTGCCACCTACCAACCTGGAGAGATGTGCCTCTTTCTTCAGTCTCTCTTGCCCTTTGTCTATGGGGCTAGTTTGAGAACCAATAATTGGTTAGCCAGTCAGGATACCTAAGAAATGGGTTTTAGGAAAGAGGTATCCTGGGGGAAAACCCATGTTGGCCACTGACCTTTCTATTGGGAGAGGTAGCCCTTCTGATAGATTCTTGTGAACCCTTGTGTGAGTACAGAGATGCCCTGATACTGCCGGCTGGTCTAATGAATTTATCTGATGAACTGTGCATGGTGTGCTGAAGAGGAGAAGGAGATAATGGTGCTGCAGTGGGCTGGCCTCTTTGTGGGCAGCTCAGCTGGATATGAATGCCCAGCTAGAGGCTGAAGCTCAAGTTAGAAAGCTAGAAAGAAGATCTGAGATCAGAGAAGGACATGCTGGTTTCTACTATTCTGCTAGATCCAGGGCTGGCAGACAAGGTGGGAGAGCAGGATAATAGGCTGGAGACCTTAACTGGCTGTTTTGCAAAGCTAGTGGGGTTCAAGCTGCTGTGGATTAAGGTCCAACCACCTGTGACAAAGCCTGATTGGGACACTAAGAGGTGGAATCCCTGAGAAAGTGAGGAGAACAAAGAGGAGGATGTGATGGATAGTGAAACAGACGCAAAGCCCTGTGCAGACTGACCCCTAAATACAAAGGAAAAGAGAAGCCTAGTAGCAGTAACCCCAAGTAGGGTGCAGCCTGTAATTTAGGAAATGTTCATGATGAAAGAATATATTCTCAGTTTATTGATATAGCTACCTAGTTCCAGCAAAAAGCCGAGGAAACTATCCAGGCATGGTTAATAGTCTATAGGATATGGGGGACGATGGCATTTCTCTGACTAGGCAGAAGTCAGAAAAAATGAGTATTGTAACCACACACTGCCCTCTGGCAACACCTTAATGGTTCTCAGGAGTTACAGACTGCATTGTTCTAGCTTGTAGGGTTGCTTGGCCCAATGAGGAGATCTCACTGGGCACGTGGGACCTGGGAAGTCTATAGAGATTGTATAACAAATCCTTAGGGTGTTGGGAATGAAATAGGCAACCTAATCCCCTGTCTTTGAAAGCCGTTATCAGGCCACAGTCACTATAAGAATGAAATAATGATACACTAGTCTGCCCTCAGCCCTTGGCATGGGAGGTTAATATCTAAAAAATGATGGCTCCTGTTGATACTGGAGCCAATTGTGCTCTAATACAAGGTAACTAACCCTCAGAAATTTTCAGGCCCCTTCAACACCATTTATGTGTTGAGGGGTAAACAGTATTGTCAGAAAGGTCCCTTTGACACTGCAAATTGGGTGTTCTCTCCCATGAGAATATGAGGATTTATCTTTCTAATACCAGAGAACATATAGAGCATTGATATCTTACAAGACCAAACTCTGCAAATCTCTTCATTAAAGTGCACCTTTGGATTAGAGTAATCAAACCAGTGCTGAGGGGAGATGCCAGCTGGGAACTAGTAAGTCTACTGAACCCACAAAAAATGTTAACTGTCAAACAATATCAGTTGCCCAGGGGCATAAGGAAATTGGAGAGACTACACAAGAACTGCACTGAGTGGGTATTTTATGCCCTGCCCTATTACTTTAAACAGGCTGGTATGGCCAGTAAGAAAGCCAGATGGTCAGCTCATGGTGGATGACTGTGGACTGTGGAGAACTGAACAAGGCAGTGCCTCCCGTCCACGCAGCTGTGTCCTGCATTGCTGCCATTGAGATACCCTGGCCATGGTCCTTGGTGTTTTCCAGCCTGTACTGGACTTAGCTATGCTCCTGGCCTCTGAGTCACAAGATGAGTTTGCCTTTATGTGAGAAGGGCAACAGCAGACCTTGCAAGTGCTTCCCCAAGGCCACACAGCCTGATGGTATGTTATGGGATGGTAGCCTGAGATTTGTCCCTGATTTCCTTCCTCACGTCATTATGTCAACACTGGTCTGCTGCAAGACACTGTGAAGACTTTGCTTGAACATCTGTGAGGGAGAAGAGAAGCAGTAAAACAGGTAAGTCAAGGCTCAGGCATTGCCATCAAGTTTTGGGGAGTATTGGTTGGGTAGGACTTGTGTTGTCTTAGAAGCTATGATTGATAAGGTATAAGCCTATCCAACCCCTAAGAACATGGAAGAGATACAAACGCTCCATAGGGATTTTGGGGTGTTGGACTATGTTGATTCCTCATCTGGGGCAGTGCCTCTGCCTCTTATGAAGTTTGTAAAGAAAGGTCATGTGTGGGACTGGGGATCAGAGCACTCAGCTCCCTTTGAGAAGGCAGAAATACCAGTGATGAAGAGCAGAGTTCTGGGCATCCCTCAAGCAAGGTTACCATTTAAGGTACATGTATCTGTGAACTCAGGAGGTACGGGTGGACACTAGCAGAGAAAACAGAAGGAGAGAGAACCCCTAGAATTTGGATCCTTGCTCTGGTAGGGGCAGATACATGGTATATCCCCTTAGAGCAACAGCTCCTAACAGTATACAGTGATACTAGGTAGAGCCTCTCGTGAAGGAGTAACTCTCATGATAAGAGCTTCCCTTATATTAAAGTGTAGGTTGAAAATATGTTCCATTGACTGACCTCTGCCATGGTTCAAAGTCACACTTTGATGAAGTGGCGTGCTCATCTGCAGCAGAGGAGAAGCCTTTCTGCTGGCCCACTGTCTCTAGAAACAGGTGCTACTAGGCCCTGTAGAGAATGTAGAGCCTCCAAATGCCCCAGCTCCTCTTCCTGTGGGGGGCCCCATGGCCTATAGATGGAGGGGGGGATTTCCCATTGACGTCTGATAAACACATTAGTCTAGTTCGGGGCAACCCAACCCCAGGGACTGCCATCACTATTCAGCCCAACACCATCGGATGGAAACAGCAAACCACAGCAGCCAGTGGGATGAGATCAAAGCAGACTGTCTGATGATCACTCCTGAGCTCTGCCTGTTGCCCCTTTGTGCTGACATCTGGGCAGTTCTAAAGGGATTAACCTTATGTCTTGGACAATGGGAAGCCAAAGGATTGATAATCATGAATAAGCCCTTGTGGGTTTAGGATATGTGGAAAGACATTTGCATTCACTTCCAAGAACATGATGCAGTCTTCACTCTCTTCCATGTCTCAGCTCATAGGACACTGATACTCCCTGGCAATCAGGAAACGCTACCCTAGTTTAGTATAATTGGCCTGAGCAGTTGACCTTTGAGTAAGTACAGCAGATTGGATGCAAAGTCAGGGTGACCTGCAGAATCTGGGTGGGATGGTATATTGCCAAGGATGCTGGATTGCCCTCGAAATACAGTGACTTAATTAATGTAGAAGTAACAGCATGTCCTGTGTATTCTAAACACCCAAGGCAACTGCCAAAAGAGCCTGGGGCCATCCACTGGAGTTCCTAACCTGTGAGGGGTTGATTACATTGCCCCACCACCTTCAACTGAGGATTCTAACTGCCCAAATCAGCCTACCACCATTAGGGGTTTAAAGAAGCTAAGTGCCACATACAGTTACCCTTGTTGAATAGACAGTGAGCATCACTTTTTAATTAATTTATTTATTTTTGAGCAGGAGTGAGAGAGAGAGAGAGCGGGGAGGGACAGAGAGGGAGAAGAGAATCTTAAGCGGGCTCCAGACCCAGCATGGAGGCCAACGTGACGCTTGATCTCAAGACCCTGAGATAATGACCTGAGAAAATTGAGTCGGATGTTTAACTGACTGAGCCACCCAGGCGCCCCAGGGGTCACGTTTCAAAGGTCATAATATGCAGGACTGGGTAAAAGAACACAACACTGATGTAGATTCTGTCTTGCCTATGACCCACAAGCAGCAATATTGGCAGAAAGGAAAATGCAAAATTAGAGCAGCAGTTTAGATTACTAACAGGTAAAACCACCTTGGTTGGGTTAACTAACAAATGATCAACCAGTAGGCCTATTGCCAGACTGGGGAGCTCTGCTGAGGCATCCAACACCATATAGTTATGGAAATCTCAGGAAGTAGCCATTGCCCAGATTCTCACATTGGTTCAATGAGTTATGCTGCTGGAAGCACCAAACCTATCTACTAGAATTTGCAATGGGATGTCCCACTGGGATGGGTGATTTACTTTGCACTCCTAGGTGAGGGGGAACTACTCAGTTTCCACTGGGATCCTATTGTTTGGCTGCAAGCTTGCCCTGTTTAAACTGCTATAGCTGGAATGGAACAGACACCACTGAAAGATGGAAGTTAGGAGTCCTGGTCTGGTGTGTCCCACTTCCAGTCCACTGCCTGACAATGCTGCCTCTGCCAGCCAACATGTATGGCATATACGACCAGGATAACTTCCTAAAGCTGCCAACCTCCCTCTTCTCAAAGCCAGATGGACACATCGTTTTCCACCGGTACAACCATTTGGTTGCCATCTTTGTTCACTCCATTGACCTGGAAGGATGTTACAGCACACATAGAAGCCCTTAAACAAATTCACCCAGCAAACTTTAAATGACAGCCAGTGGGATGCCTGGGTAGCTCAGTCCTCTAAGTGTCTGCTTTCAGCTCCCGTTCATAATCTCAGGGCCCTGGGATCAAGCCCCACCTCAACTCGCCTCAGAGCTCAGTGGGGCATCTGCTCCTCCCTCTCCCTCTGCTGGTGCTCTCTCTTGCTCACTTCCTCTCTCCAGAATAAGTAAATATAATCTTAAAAAAAAAAATCACAGTTGGTAAAGGCATTCTTTATCGAAGACTGAAATGTCTCTAATGCGAAAAGCCGACCTCCAAATAGAATGGTCTTGGACGTTATTACTGCCTCGCAAGGAGGCACCTTTGCTATTATCCAAACACAATGTTGTGCGTTCATACCCGATGAATTTGCTAATGTATCATCTTTACTAAATCGCACAAGTGAATACCCTGAGTGACCAAACCTCAGCTTAGGTAGGACTTAATAAATCAGTAGTTCAGATCATGGGGCTCTCGGTGGAAAAATTTGCTACTTATTTCGGGAATCGTTACCTTACCTGTGTTTTCTCTTGCCTGTAGGCTGCTGTGGTATCTCCCATTACAGCCAGATAGCCGCCAAAGGAGTCACCTCCTTGCTAATGAAAACCTTTTCTGACTGCTCAGGACACATTTCGGAAGAGGGGTATGTGTAAGATTGTAAGAGCTGGTCCCTAGGGGTGGAGTGTTGGAGAGAGGTCATTGAGAATACATGACCGCTGGCTGACCCATAAACTGGCTGCGGGGGATGGGAGCTCCTCCCCCACCCCATCCTTGGAATGCCCGATCTGCCCGCATTCCCAGTGCCAGAGCTATTTTCCGGGACACAGCCTTGAGAGAGCTGAGACAATCTGGACGGTTCACTTGACTTAACCTACGTAAAGCCTCTGTATAAACTTTTAAGTTCCTGGCCTGTAGATGCAGAGGTCCGCTTGCGGCTGTAGACACTAGCCTGTAAGTAAGTTCCCTGCGCCTTAAACCCGCCACCTGCCAATTTCGAGTGGCGGCCTCTTTCTTGTCTCTCCTCATGTTCTGTGTATAGGGGCCAATTTGCAAACCAACAGTGGCATATTCAGAACTTAATTTTTGTTGGAATCAAAATCCTATTTGAATTCTTTCCTAACTTACTAAGCTATGATTACAGAAGCCTGATATTATAACATGGGAGTAAACATGGCAACTGTGTTTTTGAGATATTGCTTGTAATTACTGGTATAGATAGGGATATTAGAAAAAAACATCTGCAAGATTTATTGCTGTTTCTTCATGCATGGAGAAACTAAGTATAGATACTTAGAGTTTGCCTAAAAGATCCATGAATTTATGTTACTGCAGATTATTTATTTTTCCTGTGTTCCTTGTAATAATGTGATGAAAAAATATTCAAAAGGATTGGGGGAAAAAGGGGGAAGATAAATTCAAACCCATAAGACATGTTATAGAATTAATTTCTCTCCCACCACCTCTTTTAAGTGTCTACTATTTGGTTTCCTATAACATCAAATACCTAGTAGTAGAATATATATAGACTGTAGATTATTCAAATGTATATTTTTTGGGCAATGGTTAATACTTTTACCAGTTCACTTATACATATTCCCAGGGTGTTTGAGATTAAACCATGAATATATGTATGTATATATATATATATATATATATATATATATATAATCACCATGTGATAGATTATGTGGATTTATAGCTTGCAGCTAGAATATATTTTCAACTGTGTTTATGTTACTCTTCTTCCTGGGCTTCAGTCCATAGCTGTATCTTATTCTAAACTCTTGAAGCATAATTATTTGTAACATTCATTTTGTCACATCCTGTTTTTTATTTAAATTCCCTAAACAGGTTTCCATATTTCAAATCATAAGAACTTAATTGATGTAAGAGAATGTATTCTAAAAAATCCCCAACAACCTCTTGTTAAACCTAGCAATTAATATTTATTGAATGAAGTAATAAAAACACATAAGTTGTTTAGCCAACATAAGGCCTCTTTACAAGGTGTGCTCATGTTCTGCCCTTTAGTAGAAAAGAATAGGTATACACACATTAATTTATTAAATATATATTTTAACCAGAAAAGCTATAGGTTAAAAAGCCCCACTTTTTTGGCACTTCTGTCCCCTACAAAGCAAACAAAAAAAAAATGTACATGGTAAAAATAATTTCAGAAAATGATTATTAAAAGAAGGGAAAACAACACAGAGTTGCAACATTGTTAATTTTTGCTCAGTGTTCCATAAAGCACAAGTATAGATTTTTTTAATAAAAAGGTAAAACCGGAAAAACACAAATGTCAAAAATTTACTTATGTCAAGTTTGAGGTTTGATAGCTAGATGACTTCCTGCACATTATTAAATTAAGTCACTAGTTCATTTTCAGAATCCATTTTCTAGGCAGTTCAACAGATGTTTACTAGTCAGTTTTAAATAAAATGCATATTAAAATGGCTCAAATTATTATCATGCAATACAATTTGTCCAAAGATGGAAAAGCCTTGATGGAGTGGCAATCTCAGTGTATTTCTTTGAAAATAAGATTTTAAAAGGGTATCAGCCATGTATGGAAGCCGGGAGAGAAGTCTTGGTATTTGCCACTTTTCTAAGGGCTTTTTCATATATTCTCTTATTTAATCAATTAGTAATGCTATGGAGTAGACATATTCTAATCCTTGTCTTAGAGCTAATGAGAACCAGGTCTCTAGAAAGATATTTTAATCAAGCACCTTGTAATGGATGAGAATATAATAAGCTCTTCTAGGTGTTGTTTCCTACCAACTCTTCTGCTTTTGTTTACTCTCTTTCTCGGCTTGCAATATACTTAATCTGCTGGTTCTTTGTCTGTAAACTCTTTTTCATTCTTCAAAACTCACTCATCTCACCCGGTGCCTCACAGAGCACTTACTGCACCACACCGAATTGATCTATTGAATTTATCTGTGGTAGATTTCACTTGGCTGTTAAACCACTCAGGGCAGGAACAGGGTCGAAGTCACCCTAGTCTTAGTTGGTGGGGTTCCCTACAAAACGGAATCTGTTATGTGCTCTGCTTTATAGAAAGGTGTGATTTCAGGGCAGAAAGAGTGTGTGGAAGAGGAAGTAGGACAGGAAAGGAGGGAGAGAAAATATTAGGCCATTGTTCTGAGCTGATCACAGCTTCACAAGATGACGCAGCTGGTTACTCCGCCACATGGGATGCCTTTCGGGGCAGCCATAGAGAAACAGTCCACCTCGGAAGAATCCTGTCAGAAAGAGGAAGAAGAACTGAGCGTTTGTTTGCTTCCTTCTTCCTACCTCTTGTCTTTCACGGGTTAAAGTGAGACTCATCTGATGTTACCACTCTCTGCACTTCAGGATTGTTCTCTGGAACTCATAGGCCAGCACTTCATCTGATCCTCAGAGTAGTGGGAACAGCCATCACTTAACATTCTGATTTTTTTTCATTTTGGATGTTTTTGCATTAATTTGATTTTTAAAAAATATTGCATTAAAGTGAACTTTTCTTGATGACTGAGGTTTTTTTTACAGCTACTTAAATTTTGTACCTTATGCATGTACCTGTCTTGCCCATCCCTAGTCCCAAGCCTTCTGTACAAGTTCATACACCCTTTCTTTCTTTCTTTCTTTCTTTCTTTTTCTTTCTTTCTTTCTTTCTTTCTTTCTTTCTTTCTTTCTTTCTTTCTTTCTTCAAATATGTATTAAGTTCTGTGTACCATTAAATGTCTTAGCAGACACCTGTGAAAATGAGAAACTGAAACCATCATATCTAAAAATCTAACTTCCACTGTGATATCCTTTAATAATTTTTTTCTGGAAATTTATATTCGTGCCTCAAATACAATTTTCCTATATATGTAACTAAGGTATATGAAATACTCAGCATTCTTTTAAAAAATATATTTTATTTATTTACTTGTCAGAGAGAGAGAGTGCACAGGCAGGCAGAGTGGCAGGCAGAGGCAGAGGGAGAAGCAGGCTCCCTGAAGAGCAAAGAGATCAATCGATCAGTGTGGGACTAGATCCCAGGAGGCTGGGATCATGACCAGAAGGCAGCTGCTTAACCACTTAACTGACTGAGCCACCCAGGCATCCTTCTTCTTCTTCTTCTTCTTTTTTTTAAACACTCACCACTCTTAAAGGGGAACTGATATATCATGCTCATTGTTTGCTTTCACATAAAAATTATCATTTTATGAAAAAATATTGAGAGCAAAATCTGTAAGCATGCCCTACTTCTAAAGTACGTATTCAAACGTCTTTCGATTTTTAAAAATATTTTGGTGGACAGGAACCTGAGACAGATCAGGAAAACTATGTTTATATGCTATTCATTATATTTCTTGCAGAGATAATGATACAATAGTATAAAGTTCAGAGAAAGGTAATGGTAATGAATTTCCCTGTAGCTGAACTTTCCAGGTTGAAATACTATGTCAAAACTCACTAACACGCCAAGTATGTACTAATGTAACTCACTAGTATAGTAAGTGTACTGCTGTAATTCTCTCTAAGGGAAAAAAAAAA
>ML106755.1:814535-871991 GCA_003697995.1 Taxidea taxus jeffersonii
TTTTTTTTTTTTTTTTTTGAGAGAGAGCACGCTCACATGCAAGCCAGGAGAAGGGCAGGGAAAGGGGCAGAGGGGGAGGGAGAGAGAAAGGGAGAGAATCTCACCCTGATTCTAGATTGAGAGAAGAGCCTGAGCTCAGTGCTGACCCTGAGATTAGGAGCTGAGAAGAAACCAAGAGTCGGTAGGTTCCGTTGGTTGCTTAACTGACTGAGCCCCCCACCCCTGGCTCATATGTTTTTGAAGACCAGTAAATAAACCTGCAAGATTGTGGTAGATGATGATGTAGCAGGACACAGAAGGCAACTTTTCTTTTCTGCCATATTTATTTTCAAAGCCACGAAGTAGAAGTTGAAGCATTAGAAGGGAAAGTAGCAAAAGGATCCGTGTCCAACTGGGACACCACTTTGGCACGAGGAAGAATAAATGTATTAAGGCATTAAAATAAGAGATTGAGTATAAATGCGCAGATCATGACAAATAAAATTAGAAAATAGATTATGATCATGGAAAAGTAGCAGTAATAACATTTGCTCTGTTACAGACCATGATTTAAGGAAATCTAGGATAAAACCATTCAAGACATGTTGCTGATTACTTGTATCTCCTGGGTATGTTGCATATTTTCTAATTTTCTTTTGATGAGTCACTTTGTATTATAAACTATTATTTATTCTAACAAGACAATGCCTGGCAATTACCCGTATATTTTCTCATGTTATTAAGATTCTTTGTACATTGTTGATAATCAACCCTGATTAATCTGAATAAATTAGTGAAGTTAAATCTGCTCACATATATCACCCTCTGCTTTCATATTCATATTTACAGAAATCAGGGCACAAAATAAGCCTTTAAGTAATCTTCTATTCAATTGCTCTTTCAAAAACAAAATGCCAGTCAAATTAGTGGATGGGTAAAACTTCATTGATTTTTCTACAGAAATATATCCAGTTTTTATAGACTATTTTAGATATTTATTAAAGACAGTACTGGTTAATAAATGTCCCCTATTTCTTGAGGATTTCTTACTTTTCAGTACATCTACGTCTAGTGTATGATAAAGCAAGGACATATAAGATACTCATAATGTAGTAAGTAGGAATGAATATAAGTATATATCACTTCATTGGCAGGATATTTATATTAATTGATAACATTCTTAAGGAAAATACTCAGAATATGTATCATTGTGACTAACAATGGTTGTCATAATGACATGGTTGTCATAATTTTCAGTGATGTAGGAAATAACATTAATTGTGGTTATTTATATAGTCTCCATTTTAAAAGCAATTTATGTAGAACATTTTTTCCTTAATTGTTGTAATTTATTTCAAAGTACCCCATACCGTAATTATAGGAGAATGCTTTAAAGTCAGCATATTATACCACTGACAAGTTGTGTTTCTGGTGTACACATGATAGTACCTCCTACTCAAAAGATGGGTGATAGCTTGTAAATGAAATGCCATCCTTACTTCTCAGCATCTGTGTAGTAATACTAAGGAGTCTGAAAAATTCTTTTAGACTGAAGAAACATTTCACAATTATTTCCATTTAAATCTTAGGTATTTTAGCATGGCTTCAAAGGATACCTTTTTTTAAAATTTATGTTTTTATTCAAAGGATACCTTTTTAAAAAATGAATTTTGGAAACTGTTAACACTAAACTAGTAAGCAGTTTATGGAAATTAATGTCATCCCAGGGAAGTAATATTAAGAGATATTTTGGGGGTTATTCAGGAGTAATAATGTCACAAACACTATCTTTGGTGCTTGGAATCTTATTGTTATTTCTAAACTCAAAAAATCAGAACAATACAGCATAATGGAAAGGCTAGTGTTAGCAATAGAAGAGAAGATCACTGCCTTCTGCTTGGATAGGACTTGAGAGTGAAAGCTTAGTGACTCAGTGAAGCAGGAGATAATGGAGTTTGAATTCATTCTTCTCAAGTGGGTCATTCAAGATGGTCCACAATCTGATTTCAGATTGTAATTTGTTACTGTAGCTTGGCCCCATCTTTGCTTGTGTCAAATTCTATTCTGGCTTTAAAGCCCAGTAATGATATTACCTTTTAATGTTATTTCCCTCAGTAATTCTAGCCTATGTGGTCTCCTGTTTCTCTTAAATCCTATAGTTTGTGTCATACATTTCATCTTTCTCTCTTTTTCCATCTGTTCTACAATATCAATTTCATGTTTACTGTATACTAAAAAGTACATTATCTCAATCCTCAAAAAGAATCCCTATTATTACTCCTAAAGAATAGAAAACTTAAAAAAAAGAATAGAAAACTAGGCATATTTAAACTATTTCCCCATGTCGCATGTAAAAGACAGATCTAATATTCAAAATATTTGACTCCAGAAGTGTAATTTTCCAGTATATGCTGGAGTCTTTTGTCTTATATTAAGTGATATCAGCACTTAATAAAATTCTTGATCAAGCAGGCATACCAAAAACATGAATGCAATGAATAAATGGATGCAAGTTTTAAGGTTTTAAGGCTCCCGAGTGGATGATAAGTAACTTAAGGTCCAGGTTCATGACTACACTACTAACATGAATGTCCCTAATGGTGTTATAATGGTAAGAGCTATAATTGCTAATGCTTATTGAAGTTTTTCTGGCAGCTATCCTGTACTTATATTTTCTTATTTCATTATCAGAAAGAACTAGTTAGATAGTAGTTTTTCCAGCTTACACATTGGAAGAATCAGAGGTTCAGAAAAGTTAAATAAGTTGTTAACAGGCCCAAAGGAAGTGCCAGAACCAGGAACTATATATAGCTGTAGTCCTCATTCTTGTCTATTTCACTATTCAGCCTCAGTCAGTAGTTGGTGATGGAACATGTTCCCTCCACCTCCAAGGGGCTTGAAAGAATGGAAGGTCAAAACAAGCTTGGGCATACCCTTTCCCAGGAGCCAGAGGCTGCTGACTCCCGTGCTATGACAGTGCCATCTTGTATCTGGTGGTGCACTCCAGGTGGTGCTCAAAGGCCTCGTTTTCCATGTCTGTTTGAGCAGCCTTTTAGAACTTCCTAGGTTTTCTTTTGGGAGGAATCTGAAGGCATTACTGCTCTGCAGTGCTCTGAGTCCAGGGTGAGTTGGAAATCACAGGCAGAGATACATATAGACTCAAATTGAGACTATGTGGGGAAAATGGAATAAACGGATGAAATGAGTGCCTATTTATGTATGTCTATTATACTCTTACTGTTAAATTGAAAACATAATCTGCATTTGTGCAATTTTTATTTTATTGTAAGATATTACCATTTATTATTTTGTTGAAAATAATATAGCCTTCCATTGGCTTTTGTTTTAAAATATAGGTTATAGATTAGGATGCTGAGAAGAAATATAAAATATTACAAATTGCTTGTCATATACAAAGCTTCATATAAGTACTTAAGAATATTACAAAACCTCTGGTATGCAACTTCCTACTTTATTACTGATTTAGGGACATTGTAGATAATGAATGAAGCCAATCTGTTGACCAAAAATAGGGATTTTCTAAACATGAAAAAAACCATGTAAGAGAATGATGATTGAGTGGAAGGTAAATGATGTTATCCTTAGTAAGATAATTTACTGAAATTTTTGACAAACAATGTCAGCAAGTAATATTTTCTTTTCAAGACATTTTTGCATTACCTCAAGCACAAAAAGAAGTATACATTTTTCGGGGAGCCCGGGTGGCTCAGTGGGTTAAAGCCTCAGCCTTCAGGTCATGATCCCAGGGTCCTGGGATGGAGCCCGCATGGCATTGGGCTGTCTGCTCAGCACGGAGCCTGCTTCCTTCTGTCTCTGCCTACTTGTGATCTCTGTCAAATAAATAAATAAATCTTAAAAAAAATAAGTATATATTTTTCTTTTTTACTACAACATAATTATTGATATTTAATATTAAAAAGATCACAATCATATCATCACTTTTACACTTCTATTTCTAGTTCAGTGAGCAATGACAGTAAATGATACTATGCTCAGCTAAATGTTAAAATTTAAAAGAAGTATGAAACATGCAAAATACTAGCACATCCAATATTTATAAGCAAAAGTGTTTGGCTGGTCTACATGACATTAGCATTTTTTCAATGATCACAGAATCTCAAGCCAAAACAAACAAACAAAAACTGTTTAATGTAAATCAAAGGATTTCAATCAAATCTAATAAACTGAATATTGGCAGACAGCGTGGGGGAGTTGTGAAAGATACTAGGGGGCAGGGTAGGTTGAGGAAAAACACAGACATAACTGTAACAATTTCATTTGAAATGATATGGCTTAGTATCAGTTTATTGCAACTCTAAGTTCTACCCTTTCATTGCACATGTCTACATTGTAAAGAGTATGCCAGAACTTGTTTTCAGATAATGTATGCCAGTAAAAGCTGTACTAAAGAAACACACAGTGAAAATCTATATGAGGAAAGATTTGTGAATGGAGGAAATGTTTTGGTATATGTTATATTTTTGTTTGTTTGCCTGCTTTAGGAGAGAGAGAACCCTTGTGAACGATGGGAGGTGGTGGGTAAGGGCAGAGCTAGAGGGAGAAAGAGAATCTTAAACAGGCTCCACGCCCAGCATGGAGCCCGAGAAGGGGCTCAGTCTCCCAACCCTGAGATCAGGGCCTTGAGATCATGTCTTGAGCTGAAATCCAAGGTCAGATTCTCAACCGACTGAGCCATCCAGGTGCCCCTTACTATATGTTATGTTAAATTTCAGCACAATTGTTGTTCAGGGGGTTTCTACAGCATAAAGATGACATAATTTATTAAGACTTATTGTACATCAGACATATGTACATAAGTACATCCTGATATACTTAGTGTACATTGTACTTATTGTACTTATTGTACATCAGGAACATACAAAATGCTTCTGGTTATCCTTTCTCAAGTCCACAGTATTTGTGGTGAAATGAAATGTAAGGGATATATCTACCTAGTTAGGGCACTAGGGTAAAGAGATATTGGTTAAGTCCAACACAGTTAACTACCTCTCCTTAGCAAGAGCTGAAGTTATTCTTTATCCCAGGATGATATACTGGCAACAAAAGAATTAGTCGATATAAATACATTGTAATCAATTACATAAAACTGGTAGATTGATATAAAAATATATGAAGCAAAATTTAAATGTAGATTTTTGAAAAGTAAGATATATCTAGAGATGTCTGGCTATTAGTGCAAATATTTAATGATAACATTTTGAACCCAGGCCTGTTTCAGGTCTAAAACAAAACCCATGTCTAGTTTATTGTACTACTCTGCTTTTCTGTACAAATTGTTTCTTGCTTACTTGGTGAATCTACTAGTGTATCTGTCCAGCTCTGTTACCTCTAATACAGTCTTTGGTCTTTTTGTTTCTTCAATCCGTGTTGTTCCTGTTGTAACCCATGTTATCCATTCTGGTTCAATTCGAGTTGATACGCTCATTGTAATGAACCTATTTCTATTCACAGATGCTTAGAATTCAGTCTCTAAAATATTAGCCTTTTGGTCTTAACCATAGAGGCTGTGGTGCTATTGCTCTTTCTTTTTCTTGTGTTTTTACTTAAACCACAGCAAACAAAGACAGGCAATTTATATTCTATGACCCTGAAAGTTTTCTTCTGGACTGAACTAGAGTGGTGTTCGAAGGGTTTGATGGGTAGCAAGAAGACTGCTAATCAGATTTCTTTTTCTTTTTGTCTCTTTCTCCCCTTTTTCTCCTTGTATTGCCCTCTTGCTACCGTGAAGGGTACAGGGTGCTACAGCTCAAGTTTCCTAAACATATTGATGGCTCTTATCCTGAAAGATCTGCCATGGCTCATCACAGGGTTTTCTTCAATGAAAATGTCTGCTATCATCTTTTTACTTAAGTAGGATTTCTCCCCCTTTCTACTACACTATGAAAAGGCGTATGTCAATGGAGTTGCCAACTTCTCTTGTCTTCAAGCTGAAGCAACCACAGAGCCTTGCCCTGGTAGGAATGAGAATTCCAAAATGCTCAGCAGGTGTCTAGAAATGAAAGAATTAGAAGCTAAGCAACTTAAAATATTTTTGAGAAACACAGTAAGTAGCTCAACCTCTTTTGTGTCTCTACTTCTATTACAAGGTTGAGATAAGAGTTTATGACTTAATGATTCATGCAGATATATAAAAGGAGGAAGGTGGTTTAAAGGTGACAGTGAAAGAGTAGAGGAACACTGTTTATTTTGCTGTCTTTACTCATGTATTCTTTTCAAGGTCTTCCACAGTTTGCATGCATTTTGAGGGTTTTATAAATGACAGGAGAAATGATAATGGAGTCCATGTTATAGCTTTTGCCTTGCTCATGAGGAAAGGAGCAGGGATTGGGGCTGGGGATCAAATCACCTTCCTTGAGCACATGACTACAGTGAAGAAGGTGAAAGCCCAGTGAAATTTGAACACTGAAGTGAGGAAAGGTGGTACTAATGCCTATAGTTGGGGGTCAGGTGATTAAATTACCAGTGTGCGCTAAAAATTGTATCTCTTCACCAGATGGTGTATGGGGTAACTCTAAAGGGTTATATCTAATTAGAAGCCTGATACTATTTCTTAATCATCTTTTTTGTTTGGTTGGTTGGTTTAATTCTAGAAATGAATATTTTAGTCAAGATTGGAAATGACCACAATCCCTATAACTATTGATATTGTCCTCCATATTGTCCCTGAGTCTGACCAAAGGACAGAAGAAAGTTAAAATACAGAAATGGGGGTGCCTGGGTGGCTCAGTGGGTTAAAGCCGCTACCTTCGGCTCAGGTCATGATCCCAGGGTCGTGAGATTGAGCCCCGCATCGGGCTCTCTGCTCAGCGGGGAGCCTGCTTCCTTCTCTCTCTCTGCCTGCCTCTCTGCCTACTTGTGATCTCTGTCTATCAAATAAATAAATAAATAAAATCTTTAAAAAAATACAGAAATGGTTGCTTTAGTTTCACAAATAACAGTCTGAGTCCAAGGGATTATGACAAATCCTCTCAGTTGTGTTTTAGAGAGAACTGTCAATAAATTAACTTTGACTGCCCTGTGCTTAAACTCTACCTCCCAACCCCATTTCTTGATCAAGATTTCCAGGAAGTTGAAAAAAAAATATAATGAAAATAATTGGCAAAGTTAGAGGGACAACACCTCAAATGGAATTCAGATGAAATCACACATAAATGTATTAGGTTAAAATCCTTTTATAAGTAACTTATTCTTTAAAAAATTGAATTAAATCAATGGGAGTCTTGGGCTCAGCCATCAGTTCCAATTCAATAATGAAGGTACAGTGGGGAATGCTATTTCTTGTGGAATTACTTGAAGATAAATGATTGATTGAAATCATCTAATGATGACTGGGCATATTATTTCTCTAGGTTTTATAGTTTTATGACATATTCATTTGCATTTTCTAACTTCCAGGATATTCTTACAGCTTGATCCAGTAACCTCACTGATTTTAAAATTTTAAAGCTGCAAGGGATGTAAATTTTTGTCAAAAGATTTCTCAGTCTCAAACTAAATGATTAGACCAATCTTTGTTGTTATAAAATAAAATTCAGACATATTTTCTTCAAGATGGACTCAAAGTTTAGTATCTTTATATTAATGAAGGATTCTTTATCCACTCCAGATTAGAATCCCACTTTGTCCTAATATTCCCACAGAATGCAATCCTAACATCTTTCTCAACAAATTTTAAGATAGAATCTTGACATATTATCTTCCACAATGACCACATACATATAATCCATTATTAACTACTGGCACATATTAATAAATAAATATAAGAATTATTTATAATACCAAAAATGTATAAAACTATGTTAAGAGAAATATAAGAGCAGTGTAAAGGTCTTTCCCACCTTTATTAATATATAGAACTACCTATTGATTAATATGTGCGATCTTGACATGAGTTAATTATAATATTTAAGTTAACGTTGTATCTTCTTTTTTTTTTTTTAAGATTTTATTTATTTATTTGACAGACAGAGGTCACAAGTAGGCAGAGAGGCAGGCAGAGAGAGAGGAAGCAGGCTCTCTGCCGAGCAGAGAGCCCGATGCGGGGCTTGATCCCGGGACCCTGAGATCATGAGCAGAGCTGAAGGCAGAGGCTTTAACCCACTGAGCCACCCAGGTGCCCCAACATTGTATCTTCTTAAGACAAATTTGAATTTCTTAGTTTTTTTGCAAAGGTCAAAGAGCTTTCCTATCATAACTGAAGGTTTGTTTTAATAGATTCAAGGAGCAATGCATTGTCAAAAGCTCTTGCATCCCTTCAAATCTCCCTCTCCTGGCTTGTGGCTATGGCCTCATTTTAATAAATATCATTAAGTAAATTCTATTGGTAGGTTGAATAATGGCCTCCTTATAATGAAACCTGAGAATGTATTTTGTTGCATGGCAAAGAAGAGTTAAGGTAGTAGATGGAATTAAGGTTGCTCATCAGTTAATCTTTTTTTTAATTAAAGATTTTATCTATTTATTTGACAGACAGAGATCACAATCAGGCAGAGAGGCAGGTGGAGAGAGGAAGGGAAGCTGGCTCCCTGCTGAGCAGAGAGCCCATGTGGGGCTCAATTCCAGGACCCCAGGACCATGACCTGAACTGAAGGCAGAGGCTTTAACCCACTGAGCCACCCAGGCGCCCCTCCTCAGTTAATCTTTTTTTTTTTAAATATTTTATTTATTTATTTGACAGAGTGAGAGGGAGAGAGAGCAAGCAAGCACAGGCAGACAGAGTGGCAAGCAGAGGCAGAGGGAGAAGCAGGCTCCCTGACGAGCAAGGAGCCCAATGTGGGACTTGATCCCAGGTCGCTGGGATCATGACCTGAGCCGAAGGCAGCCGCTTAACCAACTGAGCCACCCAGGCGTCCCATTCATCAGTTAATCTTGAGACGGGGGAGCTTCCTAGGTTATCCAGGTGGGCCCAGTGTAATCACAAATATCCTTATACATAAATGAGGAAGCAGGAAGTAAATGAGGGCTGCCTCTGCAGTTAAAAAAGGCAGAGAGGGGCACCTGGGTGGCTCAATCATTTAAGTGGCTGACTTCGGCTTTGGTTAGGATTTCAGAGTCTTGGGCTGGAGTCCCAGGTCTAGCCCAGGGTGGGTTGGGCGCTTGCTCAGCAGGGAGTCTGCTAGTCCTTCTGCCCCTCCCCCCACTCATGCTCTCAGATAAATAAATAAAATCTTTTCTTTTTTAAAAAGGGAAATGGAATTTCCTCTAGAACCTCCAAAAAGAAGTGCTACCCTGCCAAAACCTTAATTTTAGCCCACTGATGGTTGTTTCAGACTTCTAACCTCCAGAACTATAAAATAATACATTTGTACTGTTTTAATTCACTAAATTTGTAGTAGTTTATTATGGCAGCACTAGGAAATTAATACAGCAGGCATTACTCTATTCTGTAGCCTTAGGATTTTTCCTGCTAATTTTAAGTAAGTTCAAATAAAAAATATCTGAAGTTTATAATCTTTAACCTAACTGTCCTAATATGACTTTATTCTGGAAATAATAGGACTTTCTCTTTCCTATTTCCTCAGGTGAGGAAGGGGGCTCGGTAGAGATGGTGGTCATCAAAGATCTTGATCAGATTTTGTTTGAGCAGTCTTCTTGTAGCTATAAATCCCTTTCTTCAAGTACACTGGGCCTGGAGACATTGGAAAATGAACCTTGGCCCCAGCATCTCCTCCTTATTTGGAAGTCCTATATCCACTGTGGTGACTTTGCCTTCTGTGTCCCTGACTTTTCCTGGGGTTCTGTCTCTCCACTGAGCGCCCCCCCCACGATGGCAACCTCAGTGATTCTTTGATTGTGATTAACTCCAGGCATCCTTTGTTCTATAATCTGCCCCTTCAGGGCCAGTCTCACCCTAATTCCGGCTCAAGGTCTGGGGCTATTGCATGTCTATATGGAGGATTCAGATGAATTCAATGTCTGTCCTTCTGAGAGAAAAAAAAGGGGGGGGCTAAACCCCAAGGCATTCCTAAGAGTTACCAGGTATAGTTCAGGATGTTTCTCTTGCTAGGAACATGACAGGCTCCTAAATTTTTAAAACAGATTTTCGGCTGCCTGAATGTTTGGCATCTAAAGCATAGGATTTCTTCTAATAAACAAAACATAATATCACTTCTTCAGGCAATGTCAGGAAGTCTAATCACGAGTTGACTGTGAGCCAACACTTCCCATCAGCTCTATGGAGCTGTAATAATGGAGGCTAAGGATATATTAACTATTCATTTCTCTAGGTTTTCTAAGCTATGTCTCTGTATCAAGTCAGGTCAGCCAGAATAACATACCTGAGTGATATTAGCTTAGTTCCTTTCAGAAATACTTTCATGGGTATATGATTTAATGTTATGCTCTCAGCATTTATAGAGGGTCAATATAAGAAACTGCCATTTGAACAACACTTCTTTATTGCTTGAGAAATGATAGTTGAAGACATTGTCCATTATGTAACCTAAAATCTCTCATATAAGACTCCACATGATAAAGACCTCCTTAAATTTTGTGTTGTTAAAAAAAAAAATGTCTTATGTCTTACCAGGCAAACTTTTCTGCTTCTTTTTACCAACATGTGAAAGCCATATGTGACAATGGATCTCTTTTACAATGTTAGCATGTCAACAAACAAAGAAACAAAACTTCATAAAATTATTCAGAATGAAGCTTCTGTCATAGCTAGGAGTCTCCCAGAATAACTTCTCAAAATTGTAAACATTGATTTTGACTGTAACCCCTTTTCTTACCCCATCCTTTAGGGAAATGCGGCTTTGACAAAAACAAAATGCAAGTGAAGCCTCTTAGAATGATGTTCATTAATCCCCCTGTACATAAACTTGATAGGAAGCAGTGGAGCTTTTCTACTGAGTAGTTAAGACTCTGGCTTAATTAAATCCCAGATAACCCCACTTATTAGCTGAGGCCGTGAGCTATTTATTTACCTCCCAGTTTCAGTTTCCTATCTGAAACGTGGATTCTAGGATTGTGGTAAAGATTAAATGAGTTAATTCTTATAAAGTACTTAGCACTGTGCCTGGCAGGTAAGAGACAAGACTCAGTAGCTGTGGGTATTGTATAAATGTGTGTGGTAGGCGGTGGTGGTGTTGACGGTGATGATTATGACCATGATGTTGAAGGTAGACCCCGATGAGGACAGATCTCTCTTCCTTCATAACTGTTTCAACCCTTGCCATGGTGCTTCATCCTCAGCTTTTCATGGAGGAAACACCTGCCTTTAGAAAGCTGAATAGGGGACGCCTGGGTGGCTCAGTTGGTTGAGTGGCTGCCTTCGGCTCAGGTCATGATCCCAGCGTCCTGGGATCGAGTCCCACATCGGGCTCCTTGCTCAGCAGGGAACCTGCTTCTCCCTCTCCCTCTGCCTCTGCCTGCCTCACTTTCTGCCTGTGCTTGCTCTCTCTAACAAATAAATAAGTAAAATCTTAAAAAAAAAAAAAAAGAAAGAAAGCTGAATAGGCCCAAGAAGGAAGAACAAAGTCTTCCTCCGGAATTATTCTGTGCTATGTTGGCAGGGAGAAGTATAAAAAGTGTTTTTATGATTTTTTACTAGAGAAAAAAAATTTCCTTTCTCCAACTGGAGGACGATGGTTTAGACTGAACCATTTCTTCTCTGAGCTTCTTGCCGGCTCTGAAAAGACAACTATGGTTGGACTAATCTTGGGGAAAGGAATAACCAAGCTCTATTTTGTTTTGGGGGAAAGAAAAGGAGCTCTTTGAACTTCAAGCTTGGTCTAGCTCATATCATTAGAAAGGGCGGCTACCTAGGAATTTGTACAGAACCCCTGACTAGAATAAAAGAGTGCATATAACTTGGAATAGTGATTTGCAAACTTTTTGGCCTTTAGGACTCTTAAAAATTACTGAAGATGACAAAGAGTTTTATGTGGATTATGGTTATTAATGTTTACTGTACTAGAAATTAATATTGAAAAAGTTAAAAATTAACTCATTTGAAAATAGCAATAACTAACATGTTAATATAAAAACTGTATTTTGTGAAAATTACTATATTTCCCAAAGCAAAAAAGATGAGTATTGTGGAATTATTTTGTTTGTTTTTTTTTTAATTTACTTAACATTTAATTTAATAGACGGCAGCTGTATTCCATTCACCTATCTGCTTCTGCATTCAGTTGATTAAGATATGTTGTTTTGGCACAGTAAGCAAAGTAAAGCCAATGTTACAAAGATATGTAGTTGAAAAAGGAAGGAATATTTTAATATTTTTTGAAACAATTTTGTATATTCTTTTCACATTACCCAACTCTACAAGTGGTCATTTCTACACTTGATCTTAGCCAAAAGGACGAGAAGTGATACAAGTGGTTATTTCTTTTTATTTTATTTTTTTTTTTAAAGATTTTATTTATTTATTTGTCAGAGAGAGAGAGAGAGAGAGAGCGAACAAGCACAGGCAGACAGAGTGACAGGCAGAGGCAGAGGGAGAAGCAGGCTTCCTGCCAAGCAAGGAGCCCGATGCGGGACTCGATCCCAGGATGCTGGGATCATGACCTGAGCCGAAGGCAGCTGCTTAACCAACTGAGCCACCCAGGCGTCCCCAAGTGGTCATTTCTTAATGGTTAGTTGCAATGTACAAACTCAAACTTTATCAATGAGCTTTTTGACTCTCACATTAAAATCATTGCATATACTACCATGCTTGATTTTGTAGCATCATGCATTTGTCATTTGGAAAATGTTGGTCCACTGAATTATGCAGATTTCCAACTGTTGAAACATTTTATTATGCATTATTAAATAGTAACACTTGTTAATCTCATTAGAAAAGTCTTTCTGTATTGACAAGGTGTCAAGCTCATAGAGACAGATATAAATTTTTCAAAATCCTGGTTTTTGCTTGAAAGCTCAAATT
Source organism: Taxidea taxus jeffersonii (assembly GCA_003697995.1). Classification (NCBI taxonomy): domain Eukaryota; kingdom Metazoa; phylum Chordata; class Mammalia; order Carnivora; family Mustelidae; genus Taxidea; species Taxidea taxus. The sequence goes on from ML106755.1 coordinate 827,431, forward strand.
TTATCTTTGCCAATAAATGCTGTCAGTTGTTTCCTTTAGAGGTCAGGCTCACTATGTTCACTTTTGAGAAAATGTCTGCCAAATGCCCAAGTTTGAATTACCATGGTTTGTCTGTCCATGGTCCTGTCCAGTAAATTTAGTGCTCCATGAAAAAAGCAGCTAGTTCAGCTTGCAACTCCAATAATTACACAAGAGCTTTTCCTTCAGATAACCATCATATGTCAGTGTATAGCGAAAGTGATTTGTATTTAAAAAGTCATGCACTCAAGGGCTGGAATGAAATAAAATTAATAATCTTTACTGCTTCATTAAGGACATTCCTAAGTGAAACTGACATTTTTACTGCAAGTGTGTAGCAGTGAAGAATGTAATGATGACTAATTCTGTTTGGTGCCACTACTTTGTTTTGTCCTTAGACATTCACGGTTTTACCCGCTCTTGGTTTTTGTAACATCAGAGCAAATATTAACACAGCAAAATAGACAAGCAGTATCCTAATATTATTATGAACTGCTATGTCTTATTTTTGGAAAACTAAGTGATCTGATAAACTATTATGTGGAATTTGAATTCAGAGATTTGGGGCAGGGATTCACAAGAACATGGGTGAAGACTGTGTCACCTAAAGCCTCCCATTTTCTACTACTTTGTAGATCAGATAGATTAAACTTTATGGTTTCTCATTTTAGGCACCAAGGCCAGGAGAACCAACCATGAAGACTCTGATGTGATTTTTTTTTTAATTATAGTTTTATATTTATTTAATTAGTTTTGGTCAGTATAAGTCAGTCAGTGTGCCCATGTAAATATACACCAATTATTTACCTTTATAGTTTTCTGTATTTTTATGGAGTGCAATGGCATAAATTGTGTTCTCTCAAAATTCATATGTTGAAGTCTTAATCACCAGTACTTACAATGTGACTGTATTTGGAGATAGGGTCCTTAAAATTTAATTAACTTAAAATGAGGTTATAAGATTGGGCCCTAATCCAATAGGTCTTTATAGGTCTGAGGAGGTTAGGACACAGACATGTACAGCAGTAAGACCATGGGAAAATATTGGGAGAAGAGGGCCATCTACATACCAAAGAGAGAGGCCTTTGAAGAAACTAATCTTGCTGACATCTTAATCTCAGACTCCTAGCCTCCACACTGTGAGAAAATAATTTTTTGTTTAAGCCACCCAGTCTGTGGTACTTCTATTATGCAGCCCCAGAAAACTAATACATGCACGATTAAAAGAATTTCAAGCAGCAGCACAGAAGTATAGAGGGAGATCAAGATTAAATTATATTCAATCATTTTGGAAAACAAAGAAAGATGGGATACTGACTGTGGCCATTTTGTATTCATAGCCAATAGCCAATAGGCTTTCCCTTGAGTCCTTTTAGGGCTCCAAGGGTCCGCTTCAGTCCTCATTCTCCTCATCTCAACTTTCTCTTCCCAGTTACACACTTTTCAAGTAAATAGGCTATATTCTCAAATATTCCTTTCTTAACAACAAAACCTCCCCAATACTAAAAGAATGCTACTGCCCAAATAGATAACAGATTTTACAGTATTCAATCATCGATGTAGAATATTCTAAAGCCTTGCTATTCAGAGTGCCTCCGCAGACCAGCAGCATTGATATCAACTAAATTTGGTTGGAAATGCAGTCTTGGGCCCTACTAAACCTGCTGCATTAGAATTCCACATTTAAAAAATATTCTTATATGATTCTTAGGCACAGTAAGTTTGGAGATACTGCATGCACTAAAGGGATATGTTTAGAAACATATATTTTTTTTTATTGGACCCAGATAGTCTATAGAATGGCAAGGCTTGGAATTTCCTGAAAGAATGTGCCACATGGGGGAGTTTTCCAGGCCACATACAGTACGCTTGTTTTTGAAATGATTTTTGCAATATTTTAGTCATCAGGGTGACAGTATATTTTGCTTGACATATGACTTCTATCTTCTAGGAAAATGCAGGACATGAAGTGGTTCTAGAGGAAGCAATGACATTTCCCTTTCGGTGTCAATACTTCATGGAGGGAAAAGCATTTATTACTACAGTTGCCAAAAAAATTGAGAATCTCTTACGTGTATTTTCCACAATTGAAAAGTTTTTTCTCATTCCTGCTGTTTTTATTTTTTAGTATTCAGTGAGGATATCTCCAAATCCACTATACGATGTGATCTGGGTATACATTTCCTTGTTAGATCATTACTGAGTTGTATGCCTATAGTGAACCGCTTTACAAATTAATTTGCATCCTGGCTGGAGTCTAGCTGTTCACTACAAAGTAGTAAACAGCTGGATGTCTTAGACATTTTCCCTATACCTTTGGTAAATCAGAACTGAATGTATTTTCCCGGGAAGTATACTATGGTACTCTGAGAGTCTGCTGAACATCTCTGCTGTCATAGCAGTGTTCAATCTGGACATAGATTTACTTAGGGAAAGCGCTTTTCTGATGGTAGCACCACCAACAACCTGTCAACTTGAAAAAAAAAAAAAAGTTTTTTTCGTCTTCATAAAGTGCTGTGATTGAAAATCCATTCTAAAGGAGTTGCCAGTGGTGTCATTTTATTTGTAGATTCTAAAGTAATATTTACTGGCATAAATGTGTAACTGACATTTAGGCCTGCCATATGTTGTTGACTATTTTAATGAGAATATTGATTTTTAGCAACAATTTCCACATGGGGAAGTTACATCTTTATTTGCACCTTTAAGTTGTTTGTACAGCTATGAGGATGAATTTAAACTTAGACATAACAGTGGTGTTCTTTGACAGAGGTATTCACCACTCATCCCACATAGCATGACCATGATAAATCAAAACAACAGCCCTCCCCACCCCCATATGCTGACATTTGGCAAGCCAGCTGGTCTAGCTTGTTCTTGGAAACCGTATCATCTTTTGTGTCCTTCCAGATGCTTCTAGCAGATATTTGCCAAAACTTGCCCAAATAGAAATGGGAGAATAAGAGAGGCATTTGACATCTTTCCTAGAAACTTTAGAAGGTTGCTTTTCATTTCTAAGATGACATAATCATTAAACAATTGAAGAATTATAGCATATTATCAGTTAGTGATCGCTGGCATTTTTCATATTCAACAATAGTTCATTCTGGGTGAATGGGCTGACCTCAGAAAATATAATGCCTTTGTACAGGGTTCCAATGGTTCTTCAATAGTTGCATTTTCAATAGCTATCCTTCTAAAAGATAAATGCAAACACACGCAATAGGTTACCACTCATTCTTCATTTTCTTTTTACGAGAAAGAATGACCTTAGGAATATATCATTAATTATGTAAAAGTTAACACACTCTTCCTCAAGATTGTTTCTGCTGAAAAATCCATGGAGCAGCTTTATAAGTACTTACTTCTCACCTCTCTCTATATTCTTTGATTTACAATATTTAAATATTTTGCCCATTTTTAAGGGTTAGTTTTGTTCTGATAAAAATTCTTTATACATTGAGGATTCTATAAAAATTCTTTGTACATACATAAATGAATTATTTATGTATGTATAAAGATTATACAATTATTTACCTTTATTAGACATGTTTTTTAATATTTTATCCTAGTCTGTGTTTTGTTTTAAAATTTTCTTTTTTAGTCAAACTTCATTGAGATATAATTGACATATAACAGTGCAATTTTAAGGTGTACGAGTGATGATTTGATATATATATTGTGAAATGATTACCACCATAAGATTGGTTAACACATCTATCATTTCCTATAGCTATCTTTTTTTCTTTGTGGTGAGCACTTTTAAGATCTTAGCAACTTTCAGTGAACAATTCAGTATTGTTAACTATAGTAATCATGTTAAACATCACATCTCCAGAATGTATTGGTCTTAAAACTTAAAACTGGAAGGGTATGTCCCGTCTTCACCCATTTCCTCTACCCCTCTACCCTTGGCAACTATCAATCCACTCTCTAATTCCATGAGGGTTTTTTTTTGTTGTTTGTTTGTTTGTTTTTTTAGATTCCTCATATAAGTGAGATCATACAGCATTTGTCTTTCTGTCTGACTTTTTTCACTTAATGTAATGGCCTCAAGTTTCGTTCATGTTGTTGCAAATTGAAGAATTTCCTTTTTTATTGTAGCTGATGACCTTTCATTGTAGGTATATTATATGTATATTTCTTCATTTTCTAATCCATTCATCCATCCTTGGACCCTTAGCTTGTTTCCATGTCTTGGCTATTGTAGATAATGCTGCAATGAACATTTGGGTGCAGATAAGGCTTTGAAATAGTGATTTAATTTTAATTGAATAGTTACCCAGAAGTGTCATTGCTAGATCATATGAAAGTTTTACTCTCAATTTTTTGAGAAAACTCTACATTGTTTTCCATAGTGGTTGTTCCAGTTTACATTCCCACCAATAGTGTAAGAGGGTTTCATTTTCTCCATTTCCTTGCCAGCATTTCTTATCACTTGTATTTTTGGTGATAGCCATTCCAACAGGTATCAGGTGATATCTCTTTGTGGTTTTGATTTGCATTTCCCCGAAGATTAGTAATGTTGGGTATGTTTAAATGTACCTGTTGGCAGTATGTATATCTTCTTTGGCAAAATGTCTACTCATGTCCTCTGACAATTTTTTAGTCTGATTGCTTTGTTATTGAGCTGTGTGATATCCTCATATATTTTGTACATTCATACCTTATCTGATAGATGCTTTGCAAATATTTTCTCCCATTCTATAGATTGCCTTCCATTTTGTTGATTTGGATGCCTTTTATTTCTTTTTCTTGCTTACTTGTTCTGGCTAGGACTTCCAGTACTATGTTGAATAAAGATGATTAGAGAAGGCATTCTTATCTTATTCCTGAGCCTAGAGAAAAAGCTTTTAGCTTTACCCTGTTGATGTTAGTTGTGAGATTGCCATATATAGACTTTATGTCGAAGTACATCCCTTAATACTCTTTTTTTGAGAGTTTTTATCATGAATGAATGCTGCATTTTGTCAAATGTTTATTTTGCATCTATTGAAATGCTCATATGATTTTAATCCTTCATTTTCTTAGTGTGGTCTATTAAACTGATTTATGAATGTTGAACTATCCTTGCATGTCTGTAATAAATCATACTTAATCATGGCTTATAATCCTTTCAATGTATTGGTGAATTCAGCTTGCTAATGTTTTTTTAAAAGATTTTATTTATTTATTTGTCAGAGAGAGAAAAAGCATAAGCAGGGGGAGTGGCAGGCAGAGGGAGAGGCAGGCTCCCCACTAAGCAAGTAGCCCTATATAAGACTTGATCCTAGGACCCTGGGAACATGACCTGAGCCAAAGGTAGATGCTTAACTGACTGAGCTACCCAGGCATCCTAGCTTGCATATATATATATATATATATATATATATATATAAAGATTTTGTTTATTTATTTGACACAGAGAGAGAGAGATCACAAGTAGGCAGAGAGGCAGGCGGGGGGAGGGAGGAAGAGGCTCCCTGCTGAGCAGAGATCCTGATGTGGGGCTTGATCCCAGAACTCTGAGATCATGACCTGAGCCAAAGGCAGAGGCTTTAACCCACTGAGCCACCCAGGCGCTCGCCAATATTTTTGCTGAGGATTTTTGTTTATAATTTTTTCATCTGTGTTCATTAGGGATGTTGGTCTTCAGTTTTCTCTTCTTGTAGTGCCCTTGTCTGGTTTTGGTAACAGGGTGATGATGGCGTCATAAAATGATTTGCAAGTATTCCCTTCTCTTCTATTTTTTGGAAGAGTTTGAGAAGGATTGGTATTAATCTTCTTGATATGTTTGGTAGAATTCACCAGTGAAGACATCTAGCCCTAGATTTTTGTTTTTGGGAGAGGTTTTTGATTACTAAGTCAATTACTTAGTCAATTTTGGGAGAGGTTTTTGATTACCAAAGTCAATTACTTTACTAGTAATTGCCCTACTCAGATTTTCTTTTTCTTCATGACTTAGTTTTGGTAATTGTATATCCATTTATATGGTAGTTTATCCATTTTTTTAGGTGATCCAATTTGTTGGAATGTAATTTTTCATTATCGTCTCTTATGTTTCTTTGTATTTCTGTGGAACCTGTTGTAATGACTCCTCTCTCATTTCTAATTTTATTTATTTGAGTTTCCTTTTTTTCTTGGTAAGGCTAGCTAAAAGTTTGTCTATTTTGTTTATCATTTTAAAAAAAAGCTCTTAGCTTTATTGATCTTTTCTATTACCTTCTTAGTCTCAATTTTATTTATTTCCACTGTGCTCTTTGTTATTTCCTTCCCTCTATTAAATTTAGGCTTTGTTTTCTTTTTCTAATTCTTTGAGGTGTAATTTCCATTTTCATATGTTTCTGGATAACTTTTGATTTCTTTTTTGATCCATTGGCCATCCAGTAGCATGTTGTTTAATCTCTACTATGAATTTTACTTTCTTATAATTAATCTCTTGTTTCTTACCACTGTGGTAGGAGATGATGCTGGATATGATTTCAATCTTAAATTTGCTAAGACTTGTTTTGTGGCCTAACATATGATCTATTCTGGAAAATGTTCCATATGTGCTTGGGAAGAATTCTGCTGCTGTTGGATGGAATGTTCTGTAAATATCTGTTAAGCACATCTGGCCTTAATGTAGTTTAAGTCCAATGTTTCTTTATTGATTTTCTTTCTGGACAGTCTTTTGATCATTGAAGGTAGGGTACTGACGTCTCTACTGTTATGGTATTGCTGTCTACTTCTCCCTTCAGGTCTGTTAATATTGCTTTATACATTTAGGTGCTCCTATATGGATGCATAAATATTTACACAGGTTATATCGTCTTGTTGGATTGACCCTTTAATCATTATGTAATGACCTTTATTGTATCTTCCTTGTCTCTTGTCCTTTCTTATCTCTTCCTTGTTTGTTATAAGTGTAGTTACCACCGCTTTGTTTTGGTTTCCGTTTACATGGAATATCTTTTCCAATTTCTTCACTTTCAGTTTGCATGTGTCCCTACATTTAATGTGTTCTTGCAGGCAGCATACAGATAGGTCTTCTTCTTTTTCTTTTTATCCATTCACTTACTCTATATCTTTTGATCAGAGAATTTAGTCCACTTAAATTTAAGGATATGAAGAAACTGAGAGGTGAACATTTTTTTGCCTCTTTCCTCTGTCTTGGGGCTGGTATATAGCTGTGAGGGTGGGAAGTGATTATGATGTTCCTGCATTTGTAATAACTGCCTCTTTGTTTGCTATAGTTCTGTGGGATTCATGAATGCAAAAGCCCTTTTGGCCATCAGAGCAGGTGATTCAGCAGCCCATCCTTTGTTCTGTAGCCACAAAAAGCCAAGGTGCCAGACATATGTGTAGGCTCTTTCCAGGGATGTACTGGCAACTGGAGCAGGCTAGAGGGAGAATGAGCCCTTCAAAGGCTTCCCTAGTCTCTGGGGAAGAACACAGTTTGAACCTAAATGCATGCTAAATTAGAAGTCTGATCTCCTTAAGGATACCTTGGTATACTTTTAAAGTATACCAATAGACTTCCTTGAGGGAAGGACTAGAAGATTGGTTTTCGGTGTGTTCCCTCTGTGCTAAGCCCTGGTGGGATAGCCACTGTGAGCCCCTTGAAATCTCTGCAGTAGTCTTGTGGGTCTCCTGGAAGCAAGCACCTTTGGCTTACAGAGTTAGTTGTTTTGGGGGTCTGTTCCTTATGTGGGAGGGAGTCTTACAAGTTGGAATGGTAGATGTAGGGGCCCAACTTCTTTATTCCTCAGAAGCTGGGAGTTGGGAGTTTCCGCCTTATAGCACTGTGTCAGGGGTGGAATTTATGATTACAGTGTGTCTCACCTGTCCTACCCATTTCAGTATGGGTGACATGGGTACTTTCTCATTTGCCCAAAGTGTAGGAATCACTCAGCTAGGCTCTGCATTTCTTTCAGAATGATTTTCTCCATGTGTAGATTCTGTGTATCCATGGGAGGAGGTAAGTTCATGTGACTCCTATGTTGCCCTTTTGGACTTGGACATAAGGCAGCAAGAGCCCACTGCTGAGGGAATGTAATAATTTTAATCTTCATCATTGAAGCAAACATGTGTTTTTCAACGTGTTTCAAAGTGAGGAATACTTGCACAAGAATTTCGGTTCATAGTCAACGGTTATTGAGCAGTATCTGCCAAAGATTATGCTTGAAGTTTCATAATATGTTTCTTTGGTAAAGCCAATGACTGAGTGAAATTTCATTTTGTATTATACATTTTGACTGCTTATAAATATAAGGAGTAGAACAAATTAAAAAAACTAACAAATAAATACAAGTAACCAGAGGTCTATATAACTATGAATAACGAAAGACTGTCATCTAGGATTTTACTATGTGTAAAAAGAAGTATGATTTATTATTCAAAAGAAGATCAGTTAATAAATTAGCTCTTTAATTTCTCTCTCTCTCTTTTTTTTGCTTCTAATATGCATAGTTTATGAAGGTGAATAGTGAATGATTAGAAGGCCAATGATTAATAAAGTTTGGATTACCTGGATTGTAATAGCTTCTAACTCAGTTATACCATGTATTAAAGCAAGCAATTGATATCCAATTTTATTGTTTTTTAATGAAAATTATTTTTAACCCTACCAGTTCCTGTGTTAGCTTGTATGATTGGTATAAATAATGATTCAGACAAAAAACCCTGTTGTCAGAGAGTGGCTATCAGACATATATCTTTAAAAAATCTGTAAAAAGGAAGAAGTTTTATAGCTGTAATACTGCCAAGAAGCTATGTAGGTCCAGAGAAAGGAAAGATTACTGAAGTTTTACCATTTATGGAAGAGACCTACTGGGGAAACAGACTTACACACTGTAAATGAAACCTGTGCTCTCTACTGCTCAGTGGTCCTTACTGTAGCAGTACGCACAAATGGTTAGGAATAGTCACAGCATGAATAAGAGTGCTCAAGATAAACAGCTGCTCCTGGAGGATGAAGGAGAGAACTTAAAAAGATCTGAGATATTTGATGAAAATATATAATCAATTATAATTCTTGCCATCACAGGTAGCCACTGCTAATTCTTTTTAGTGTTTTTCTTTCTTTGTAAGTTGTTTTTATTGATCACAAATTTTTCCATATTATTAAAAACTCCTTGCAAACATAATGTTTAATGATTGCAGAATATTCCATTGTATATATATCTCCTAATTGAGGTAGTTGACTCTTAACTTCCTACGCACCTCTTGGCAGGCCAGAAAGTGATAGACAGTTGTCATCAACAAAAACTCTATTGAAAAATTAGGAGTTATTTGATATTGACATAACAAATTCAGAATTTGGGACTTGGGGAAAAGCTGAGAATCACTAAGTAATGGTGTTATTATAGATGAGGACACCTATGCATTAACCAAACAAAACTTAGATAAGATGTTCTTGATTTTCTTCAAAATACTCAGCTTCAATAGGCTGAGTTGTGCTACCTCAGTCTTACTACTTTTCTGATTCAGTACTCCATGTCAATGGACCTGTGTTTCTGATTTTTATAACCTCTGCTTATGACAATAACTTAGTAGAGAATGATTGAATTAATTCTTCTCTAACCAACCTTAAATCCCAACTCTAATTACCTGTAATCACATAATATTTTTAACAGTTATTCAGTTGTTTCCAGCTGTTTGATAATATAAATAAAATTACTGTGGATATCTGCATGTACAAATTCTTTAAAAGTATTAATTTATCTCATGAGTAGAGACCCAGAGAAGAGAAATATTTGTCAGCATTATTATATATTGCCTGATCATTTCCTTTGAAAATAGAAGTAACAACATATATTTTTAGGATTAATTTGATTTTTAAAAATTTTGTTAATTTAATAGGAAAATTATTATTACTTTATTTTTCATTTTTAATTCTAAATTTGGGTGAATTTTTTTACATATTATTTACTCATTGGATTTCCTTTCTTGTTAACTCCCATTTGCTTTCATTTTCTGTTAATCAGTTTGTATCCTAAGGAGGGGGCATGGGGGAATCAGGACATGAATCACAAGTCTGAGTAAAAGGTGTATGGATTGTAATTTTGACAGATATTTTCAGATTGCTATCTGTGAGGTTATACCTGTTTACTTTCTTGTGTTTCTCTATATCCCTTGAATAGTTAAACTTTTTGATCTTTGCTTATCTGACAAAACAAAATGAATATCTTTTTAAAAATTTTTCATTCATTTTATTATGAATGAGATTCTGGCATCTTTACGTATATTTGAGAACAACTTTATTTCTTTTTCTGTTAAAAGAAATTCTTTTTTATGTATTTCAAGAGTTGTTCTTTTTTTCTTTGGATTATATTTATGCTATTTTTTGCCAAGCAGATTTTTGTTTATTTGTGTAGTTTACTATATCATTTTTCTTTAATAGCTTCAGATTTTGTCATACTCTATAATGTCTTTTCAAGTTGAATAATAAGAATGATTCTTCCAGTCTCCTCATTTAAAATACTTAACTTTTTTCTGTTAAGATTTAAACCTTGATTATCTGAATGTATTTTATGTGTAAGACATGATAGAGAATAACATTTTTTTTCAGATATGTACCCAGTTGTCTGAATACTGCTTAATGACCAAGTCATTTTTTAAAAGATTTATTTACTTATTTGAGAGAGAGGGGAAGAAAGAATGCATGGAGTGAGGGGAACAGAGGGAGAGGGAGAGAGAGAATCTTAAACCGACTCCACGCTGAGCGCAGAGTCTGGCACAGGGCTCTATTCCATTACCCTGAGACTATGACCTGTACCAAAATCGAGAGCACACACTCAACAGACTGAGCCATCCAGGCACCCCTGGCCAAGTCATTTTTTTTTTTTTTAAAGATTTTATTTATTTATTAGAGAGAGAGAGCAAGCACAGGCAGACAGAGAGGCAGGCAGAGGCAGAGGGAGGAGCAGGCTCCCTGCCAAGCAAGGAGCCCGATGCGGGACTCGATCCCAGGACGCTGGGATCATGACCTGAGCCGAAGGCAGCCACTTAACCAACTGAGCCACCCAGGCGTCCCTGGCCAAGTCATTTTTAATCCACTTGTGTAAAATTCCAATTTTACTTAGCCTATACTTAATTAGTCATGTTCTAATCTATATTCTTTTTCATTATTCTGTCTTCCTACTCAAGCAAGAGTACTACATTATTGGCTACATATAGTTTCATACTATTTTCAACATGTTACAGAATGCTGATTTAAAATGCACCCTTTATCATATGGTTGGTTCTGATATAGAGTAGGGTCTATTTTCAGGTATTAGTTTTAAACATTAATTCATCTGTTGTTGAAAAATTTTGCATTGATTTAATTTTAGTAGCTTCCTATTATTTGTAATATTTTCTCAAGTTAATTTTCCATCATCACTATTGTTTAAAATTCTTTTCCTTAAGCTATTTCCCCGTGTATATATTACCAAAATGAACTTGAATATTAGCTCTTATAATTGAAAAAAAATATTAGAATATTGGTGGTAATTTTGCTAACATAAGGAATTTATTTGAGAAAAATGGTATCTTTTTATACTTAGTACTATCTTATATGAGAAACATATCCATCCCTGAAGCTAAACTTTCCCATACAAACCTGAATATATGAGTAGGAGCTTCCAAGCCCTTGGTACTGAAGAGACACCAAGAAATAAGAGGCTGTGAGTACCTATGTATCAGCTACCCCTGAGACTTCTCTGGGTCACTGATGTGAATTTCTTAAGATATCCAAACTAGTTCTTGTGTATTCTTCAGGAACATATTCAAAGATTGAGATTTTTCATCTATGTCATGTTAGAAGTGTTTTTTTTAAGTTGCTGTTTGTTTATTTGCTAGAAGAATTATGATTTAGTCCTTGATCTACTGTCAATGATTATGGCTTGCCTTAGTGAGGAAAAACAGAGCCAGGCAGCTAAAAATAGCAGAACTCTCAGAGCCTGGTCTATCCTAATACTCTTTTAATAACTCTTTATAGGTCTTAAAAAGAATTAGTAAGGTGAACCATGTATCAGTACCCTTTCTTTGTACAAAACACCTCAAGTCTTACTGGTAAAAATCAACACTCATTTATTTAGCTCATAAGCTTTTGGCTTGGCTATACAGGTTGTAATCACCTAGGTGATTCTTCTATTGATCTTGGCTACACTCTCTCATGTACCTGAATTCAGCTGCCAGTCAGCTAGCTCTATTTCTGCAGGTTGGCTGGTTGTTGATTGATGCAACAGTGGCCCACATGTTCCACAACATTCTGATGACTTTAACCTCAGCTGCGTTTCCTGGTTGCAGCAGCTGAAGTTTCTAGAACAGTAAAAGAAGAAACCGTGAGGCTTTTTGAGACCTTGATTTGTAATGGTCAGTGTCAATTCCAGCACATTCTATTGCTCCAAACCAATCACATAGCCAGCCCTGATTAAAGAAGTGAGAGAACAGACTCCATCCTTGATAGGAGGAGCTACCAGTATAATGGCTAATTTTATAAATTACCACAAGCACTCAAGAACTGTAATTGTAGTAGAAACTGAAACTGGAAGCAAGCAAATTGAGCACAGATCCTCCACATCTAAAGGGTCTTCACTGTGTATTCTTTTTTTTTTTTAATATTTTATTTATTTATTTGACAGACAGAGATCACAAGTAGGCAAAGAGGCAGGCAGAGAGAGGAGGAAGCAGGCTCCCTGCTGAGCAGAGAGCTCCATGTCGGGCTCGATCCCAGAACCCTGGGATCGTGACCTAAGCCGAAAGCAGAGGCTTTAACCCACTGAGCCACCCAGGCGCCCCTTCACTGTGTATTCTTGAGTAAGGACAGATTTTACCGTACGGATGTGTTATTTCACCTCATGGTACTGTTTGAGGAAAGCATCTGTAGTGGAGTCAAAGACTCTGCATTTCTAGCAAACTTTAAGGTGACGGTGGTTCTTTTGGTTTGCAGAGCATACTTGCAGTAGTAAACCGGTGCTGCTCAAATTATGACTGGTAGACTGGTAGCATCAGTATCAACTTGTAGAAAATGGAAAATTCTTGATCCTCGCCTCAGTCCAAATGAATCAGAATTTCTGGGTCTGTCCTTGAAGTCTGTGTTTTGACAGGTTTTCCAGGGGACTCTGATGTAGACTCAAATTTGATATGCACTGCACTAGAAAGTATTGTGCAGAAAATGAAAGTGGGTAGCCGAGGAGGAAAGGAATCATAAGAAATGAAAATCACTGGATTTATATACAATATATGTAAGATTTGCTCCACCAAATATGAATCCAGGTCTTTTGAATAACACGTATAAACCACAAAGTGTATTGCCAAACACCAAGAGGTAGACCTAAAAGCAATGTTTGCCTGGAAGAAAAAGATGAGTAATGGTGGTTAGGAATACCCGTAGAAAAATTACCTATGTTTTCTTTATATTTTGGCAACATTCTAGAGCTGATCATTCTTGTGTTATGTTTTTATTAATGTTCTCACAGTGAACACTGAAGGAAAGCCTCCCTTGTGTATGACTGTAAGACTGGTTGATCAAAACTCAGTCATGTTTTACTACTGTTAACTATCATTTGTTTTTTTTTTCATTTTTTTTTGCTACAGAATTCTCATAAATTCATTCAAAATCCAGAGGAGGTGAATATATAGCAATACCATCGTACTTCAAATATTTTTCTAAGATGTCAATCCCTACCACTATGTTTGGCACATATAAAGTATTCAGAGTACACTTGAGGAATTACATAGAATTTGTAGAATTCTATGATATACACAATTGAAATTTAATCCACAAGTCAAGCTACTCATTGAGGAGTTTGAGCATTTAGTTGAAGCCAAGTTGTCCCTTCATGGTGCAGGTGTAAAGCACCATAGAAAAAAATGAGGAAATGTTTCAATTTTCAGTTTTTTTCTTATCCTTCATATTTTCTATGGACCTTACTTAAGCTGATTAAGAAGTCTCGCTGCCAAACTATTTAGAAGTGTTTTATTTTTTTTTAAACCACCAGGTCACATCAAGTATACAGGCTCTATTTGTAATTATCTGTAATTATTATTAGCATTCACACAAAAAAGTAGTCCTTGATTCATTTCATGTAATTTTTATACTATTCACTGACAATAAATCCAAAGATTCATATTCCAACTTTGTTAAACTATAGGCTCTTCTCATACTTATATCAACAGTGAAGTACACTGGGCATAGTATTTTTACTGGCTCTACTACCTTACGCAAATTGCTTATCCTCTCTGAGCTTCTTGGTATTGCCTCTTACTTGATAAAAAATATCTAGGAGATATTCCTGATTAGTCTGACTACACCAATCCCTCCCCCCGCAAAAAAAAAGAAAGGAAAAGAAAACTGTCCTTTTTCTAGGCAGTTGGTTTCCTTTGATCCCACTGGACATGATGAGTAGTATAATTGATTTAGGGAGCTGGTTATGTAGATGATAGAGAGATCAAAGCTAGATACGTTACTAACCTAAAATCTGTGACTCATTTTCCTCATCTTTAAATGTAGAAGTTTTGTGTAAGTACCAGGTCATTTCCAGTAAAAAAAAAATGAAAAAGATATAGCTCACAAATTTTGTAATTTGATGAAAATTTAGGAAGTCAACTTTGCAGAATTTTGTCTCTATCTCTATGGTGCCTACAATTTGGTTATTTCAAAGTATCCAGGGATTAATTTTTAGTCATTACATTTGTTATTGTGTAGAAATTTCCTCAATTATTTTCCATTTTCTATCATATCCTTGGAAACTGAAAGGCTAAATGTGTATAATGTCATTAAGAATGGTTTTTGGCCATGAGAGGCTCTGGACTCTGAGAAACAAACTGAGTTTTGGAGGGGAGGCGGGTGAGGGGTTTGGTGAGCCTGATGGTGGGTAATATGGAGGGCATGTAGTGCCTAGAACACTGGGTGTGGTGCATAAACAATGAAGCTTGGAAAAGAAATAAAATAAAATAAAATGAAAAAAAAGATTAAAAAAATGGCTTTTGGAAGTGGACAGCCAGTTGATGCTTATTCACAATCATATCATTGTGATTTAGTCTCCACTCTATTGTATGTTTCTTACATTCCCTTTGAAATGGCTGAGGGAATAAGTAAAATATGCTATAAAGTCATGATATATTAACTTATTGACTTATTAACTCATTATAACTTGTTAACTCATTAAATTATTTCTCAAATAGTTTCATCTTTTTACTGTGCTTTTTATTTACTTCTTGTAAAAATTTTATGAGCCCTTTATAAAGAGTTAAGAATGAACACTAATAAATTTTCTCCCTACAAGTAATATATATATTATTCACTCCCTTCAGAATGTTTCACTAATCTCAGTGACTTCAGTCATGTTGGTTTCCAGGCTCTACAAAACAGAAGAATTCTTTTAGAAAAATTCTACAAATTTTTACATAAGTACATACTAAATATAAGAAAATACTTACAAAAGTAATGGAGAAAAGACTTCATCCCAGGATATCTTAATCCTAGAAACTTTATTTCCGTACAGTAGATCCATGCCAGAAATTGGAATCTTTGTTGTTGTTGTTGTTACTAGCAGGAATATATTCCAAAAAATTCCCTTAAGCATCCTATGAGGTTTTCCCACTTTATTAAAAAAAATCGGAATTAAAAAAATTATGAGAAAATCCACATGTAGTGGCAAGATTTAATCACTAGATATGATTTCCTTAGATTACATTGTTGTTACAGTTTCAGAATAGTACCCATAAGACCAACTCTCATTTCATCATCAAGTGAAAAGGACCAGACTGCAAACTCTCATTTTATAGTTCCCATCTTTGTCCTTTGCGTTAAACTTGCCCTCACTAAAGGCTATTGTTGAAAGCCCCTTTAAGTATACTTGCCATAAGGGGGTGCCTGAGTGGCTCAGTCCGTTAAGCATCTGTCTTCAGCTCCAGGATCTTAGAGTCCTGGAATGGAGTCTCTACAGGATCTTAGAGTCCTGGAATGGAGTCTCTACAGGGAGTCTGCTTCTCCCTCTTCCTTTGCTCCTTGCAACCTCATTGTGCTCTCTTTCCTTTTCTCAAATAAATAAATAAAATCTTAAAAAAAAAAGTATATTTGCTATAAGAAAATGATGTACAAAGCAGAGAGAGTAAGAGGGACTGGGATCAGACCTTCTGCTATGAATTATCCTCCATGTTACACACGAACCTGCTCTAAACAAGAGAAGTAAAACTTAGCAGGTAAAAATTCTTACTTACACTGTCATGTTTGTAACCTATTTTATGATGCTTAAGAATTCAACATGGCATTAAAAAAAAAAGAATTCACCATGGCATAAGAACCTTGAGGAAGTTTAAATTTATCCCATCATATGTGAATATACCTGGTTCCATGCATGGTCTTTCCTTGACTCTTTTAAAAGAACTCATATAGAGGGATTTCCATTTTATTATATCTTAATTGGTGTAAACTGTCAGTAAGGTGCAGCCTATGCTAGACAATAAGTGTTTCACTTAAGACAATAGACACTAAAATGTAAATTCTGTTTTCCATTTGATTATCTGTGAGGAGTGTTTATCCTACATGTTCATTCCTTAATTTGTCTCAGAAATGCTTCAACTCAACATTGATGTATAATTCATATCTTCTGTAGAATTGGATGCACAGAAATCTATGATTTGATGTGGTTAGTGAGAAACCTCAGGTTTTTCCTACTGTTTTAACTTTGGGTGGGGGGAAGGGCAAAGCTGGGTACTACTCACTGAGATCAAGGCACTCCCATGTTCAGAAAGATGTATTATTTAAAACATTTAGCGTATTTTTAGAGAGACCTTTTATTTAGTATCATCTGTGTCCTCTGCACTGATACCTATCTGTTAGCATTTCTACAGTGGGCGAAGGCATGGGAGGTCCCACATGTTGCCCTGCATCACAGCATGTATGCTCTACACTATTGCTTTCTTAGAACATTAAGCTATAGTCCTAGAATTAATTTTCTCTGAAAGTTTTTTTTAAAAAATTAGTTTTAAATCTATTAGCAATTTTCCAACTGATTCTACTCATGTTATTGATTTAAACTGGTACTTAATTTAGAAATGTGTTTTATTTTAAATTAAAATTAGCAAATTTTGAGTATGTGATTGTTCCCAAATTACAAATTCAAATTTCTTTTTTAAAGAATTATTTTATATTTTCTGGGGTGCCTGAGTGGCTCAGTGGGTTGTGTCTGACTCTTGGTTTCAGCTCAGGTCATGATCTCAGGGTCAATGAGATCATACTCCACATTGGGCTCTGAGAGCTCAGCATGGAGTCTGCTTGAGATTCTCTCTCCCTCTTTTTCTGTCCCTCCCCCTCTCATGCTCTCACATATTCTCCATTTCTAAATAAATAAAATCTTAAAAAAAGGAATTATTTTATATTTCCTAATTTTAATTCCAGTATAGTTAACATGCAGTGTTATATTAATTTCAGGTGTACAATACAGTGGTTCAATAATTCTATACATTACTCATCAAGATAAGTTAATCTCTTTCACCTATTTAACCCATTATTCCACCATCTCCCCTCTGGTAACAATCAATTTATTCTCTATATTTAGACTCTTTTTTGGTCCTCTCATTTTTTTTCTTTCTTTGTTTGTTTTGTTTCTTAAAGTCCATATGTAAGTGAAATTATATGGTATTTGTATTTCTCTGTATGACTTATTTTACCTAGCGTTATATTCTCTAGATGCATCCATGTTATTACACATGGCAAGATTTCATTCCTTTTTATGGCTGAGTAGGATTCCATTGTACGTATATACCACCTCTTCTTTATCCATTCATGTATCAAAGGACATTTGGGCTGCTTCCATAATTTGGCTATTGTAAGTAATGCTGCAATAAACATAAAGGTTTATCTATCTTTTCGAATTAGTGTTTTTTTATTTTTTGGGTAAATATCTAGTAGTAGAATTACCGGATCATACAGTACTTTATATTTAATTTTTTAAATTTTTAAAATTTTTTATTAAAGATTTTATTTATTTACTTGAGAGAGAGAGAGAGAGAGATAGCTTCAGCCTGGTGAAGGTTAGAGGGAGAAGCAGGCTCTGCTGAGCAGGGAGCCCAACGCAGGGCTCGATTTCAGTACTCCAGAATCATGACCTGAGAGGAAAGCAGATGCTCCGCTGACTGAGTCACCCAGGCATCCCTATATTTAATTTTTTAAAAGATTTTATTTATCTATTCCAGAAAGAGAGAGCATGCACAAGCATGAGTTGGGGGAGGGGGAGAGGGAGAAGCAGACTCCCTGTTGAGCATAGATCCTGATGCAGGGTTCAATCCCCAGAACCCAGGATCATGACCTGAGCTAAAGGCAGAGGCTTAACTGACTGACACCCCTTTTATTAATTTTTTGAGGGTCCTCCCTACTGTTTTCCACTGTGGCTGCACTAGTTGACACTCCCACCAACAGAGTATAAGAATTCATTTTTCTCCGCATCCTCACCCAACACTTGTCTCTTGTTTTTTTGACTTTAGCCATTCTGACAGGTCTGAAGAGACATTTCACTGTGACTTTGGTTTGCATTTCCCTGATAATGAGTGATGTTGAGCATCTTTTTATGTATCTGTTGGCCATCTGGTTGTCTTTGGAGAGATGTCTGTTCAACTCTTTTATCTGTTTTTTTAATTAGATCATTTTTTCCTGTACTGAGTTGTATCAGTTCTTTATATATGTTAATAATAATTCTTTATTTGATACGTCATTTGCAAATATTTTCTCCCATTCAGTAAGTTGCCTTTTTGTTTTGTTGATGGTTTCCTTTGCTGTGCAGAAGCTTTTTATTCTTATGTAGCCCCAATAGTTTATTTTGCTTTTGCTTCTGTTGTCTCAGGAGACATATCTAGAAGAATGTTGTCATGCCTGATGTCAGAGAAATTACTATCTGTACTCTCTTCTAGGATTTTTGTGGTTTCATGTCTCACATTTAGGTCCTTAATCCATTTTTTGTTTATTTTTGTGTATGGTATAAGAAAGTGGTCTGGTTTCAATCTTTCCCATGTAGCTGTTCGGTTTTCCCAACACCATTTGTTGTAGAGACTTTTTACTATCGTATATTCTTGTCTCTCTTGTCAAAGATTAATTAACTGTATAATTATGAGTTTGTTTCTGGGTTTTCTATTCTATTCCATTGATCTGTGTGTCTGTTTTTGTGCCAGTATCTTACTATTTTGATTACTACGGCTTTGTAATTACTACGGCTTTGTAATGTAATATAACAATCTATGATTGTTATATCTCTAATTTTATTCTTCTTTTTCAAGATTGCTTTGGCTATCAGGGTCTCTCGTGGTTCCATACATAGTTTAGGATTGTTTGTTCTAATTCTGTGAAAAATGTTACTGGTATTTATTTATTTATTTATTTATTTATTTATTTGACAGAGATCACAAGTAGGCAGAGAGGCAGGCAGAGAGAGAGGAGGAAGCAGGCTCCCCGCAGAGCAGAGAGCCCGATGCGGGGCTCGATCCCAGGACCCTGGGATCATGACCTGAGCTGAAGGCAGAGGCTTTAATCCACTGAGCCACCCAGGTGCCCCTGCTATTGGTATTTTGAGAGGGATTGTATTACATTTGTAGATTGTTTTGAGTACTACAGAATTTTAATAATATTTGTTCTTCCAATTCCAATCCATGAGCATGGAATGGTGTGTCTTTCCTTTTGTGTCATGTTCAATTCCTTTCATCGTTGTTTTATAGTCACCTCTTTGGTGAGATATATTCTTTTGTATTTTATTATTTTTGATGCAATTATAAATGGGATTTTTTCTTTCTTTCTTTTTCTGCTACTTCATTATTAGTGTATAGAAATGTAACATATTTCTGTACATTGATTTTGTGTCCTAAATTCATTTACTAAATTCATTTATCAGTTCTAGTAGTTTTTTGGCGGAGTTTTTAGGGTTTTCTATATATAGTATCAGGTCATTAGCAAGTAGTGAAAGTGTTACTGCTTCCTCACCAATTTGGGTGCCTTCTATTTCTTTCTCTTGTCTGATTGCTGTGACTAGGACTTCCAGTACTATTTTGAATAAAAGTGGTGAGAGTGTTTGTCCTTGTCTTGTTCTTGACCTTAGGGGAAAAGCTCTCAGTTTTTCACCATTGAGTATGATGTTAGCCATGGTTTTTTTTTTTTTTTTTTCATTTTTGAACTTCTTCTCCTTCCCCTCCTCTTTCTTCTTCTCCTTTCCCTCCTTCCACTCCTTCTCCTCCTCCCCCTTCTTCTTCTCCTCCTCCTCCTTCTCCTCCTCCTTCCCCTTCCCCTTCTTTTTCTTTTTCTCCTTCCTCTTCTTCTTCTTTATCTCCTCCTCCTCCTTCTCCTTCCCATCCTTCCCCCTCCTCCTCTCCTTTTTCTCCTGTTTCCCCTCCCACACTTTAAGTATATGGCATCACATTTTATATCCTTTCATTTTGTGACTCCCTTGACTATGGTAGACCTCTGTGTGTAGTTATTTTCTCCTCCCCCCAGGGCAGGAGTCACTTTGGAGTGGTGCTGGCCCCTGTTGTGGTGCTTGCACCCCACCAGGTTAGTGACACTGCTTTGGATAGACTCAGGCCAAGAGCATATTGGATGGGGCAATTAGAGAACATGGCAAAATGAGTGGTGTTAGCAAGTTTTGCGCTGGCCCAACGGGAGGAAGACCTGGAGCCCTTTCCTGTCTGGAGGAGGCATGTTTGTAGTAGAACACAGGTGCAGGACCCTGTTAGAAAGATAGATAGTTAGTGTTCGCTCCATACCAATTCCCAGGTATCTGTGTATCCTGTGTATCCTTTATTCCTGGAGAATCTCTTAAAGACACCTGCCCCTCCAGCACATGTTCTGAGATTCATAAACAAATTTCCCTCCATAAAACCCTGACATTATTCAAAATGCTGCTTCTGTGCTGTATGTCTGTAGGGCTGTCTGTGGGGCTGTTTGTTGGGCTCTCTCTTAAGACTAAGGACTCCATTCCCCTCACCCTCCTGACTCTCCAGAGATGAGCATGCTGAATTTTAAAGTTCCTAGTTTTAAGTCCTGCTGATTGTGAGAACTTGCAAGATTCAAATTTGGCCCCTCTGGTTTTCAAAGCCAAGTGATACGGGTATTCCCTATGCAGGCTCCCTGTTGGGAGGGTTTATTCCTTTCCCCTCTCTGAACCAGTGGTGTCCCTCCCTCCCACAGACAATCTCATAGGTCATTAACTCCCTACCATGTCTCTGCTCTTCCTATTCTCTTCAGTGTGGTTTCTTCTCTACATTTAGTTCTAGAAAGTCTGTTCTGCCAGTATTTCTATTGTTTATAATGATGTGGGCATTATCTGGATGTATCTGTGGGACTACGTGAGCTTAGGGTCCTGTTACTCTGTCATCTCCCACCAGAAGGCACAAATTCAAATTTCTTATCCTTCTAATTTATAAGCATGATGACTTAAGGTCGCCTTTCAATTGAGCTCCTTTCATTTTTAATTGCAATTATTGTGACTTTGGTTGTTGGTTTTTGCAAACATGGCTAATTTAAGAGGCATTAAGAAATCTTTAGGGGAGCCTGGGTGGCTCAGTGGGTTAAAGCCTCTGCCTTTGGCTCAGGTCATGATCCTAGGGTCCTGGGATGGAGCCCTGCATCAAGCACTCTGTTCAGCAGGGAGCCTGCTCCCCCCTACTCTCTGCCTGCCTCTCTGCCTACTTGTGATCTCTGTCTGTCAAACAAATAAATAAAATATTTTTTTTAAAAAAAGAAAGAAATCTTTAATCCCTGAAGTAGTGATAATGCTACCTGTATCCAATTTTTATCTTTTGCAGAGCTGGCCAAGCTCCAGATTATTGGGGTAAGAATCACCTAACTATGTTCATATAAGCATGGCACCTTTAGGTATGGATGTAGGTGATAATAGGTTGGAGTTTATATATGAGGCTCACTGTTTCTAGAATACAGTAGGTCCCTTCCTGAAATAGTCTTCCTGTTGGAAACAGATAGCATCCTCAAAAGGGTGATTGAAAAGAGTTTAATGAAGGCACTATTTACATTTGTGGACAGGGCTAAGTGAAACTAACAAGGGTGGTGAAGCACCCTGGGGCTAGCGACACCAGGAAGATATTACCACTCCTGTGCATGAAGGACAAGGGGAGGCCGTGGCTATCAGAACTGAGGGAGAGAGAAGAAGCCTGACAAGAGCTGTGGCCTCCACTGGTACGAAAGAGACTTTGCTGATGTCTTTGTCCTTGCCCTCTTCCCTTAAGGTCCTTCCGTCAACTAAACCCAAATAGAAACCACAAAGAAAGGACATTTCCAGAGCAAGATATAGGGGGAGGGAGGATGTAGGCTGAAGTTGGAGGGACAGAATATCCATCATAGACGACCTCTGTTGCTTCTCAGCATTCATTCTTGATGCTTTGTCTGAATGAAAATCTTGTGTCCTTATACAGGAATGGGGTGGTGGTAATTCAGTCACACTTTCCTCAGAAATACAAATCATTAACTGTCACCAGTGCATTTCAGATAAAGCAGCACAACCCCCTTACCATCTATCAGCACTCTGACTGAAGTTTTTACCATCCTGAGTAATACAAATCCCAGAGTACTAATTCTTACTGGTTCAGTGTTTGTTAGATTATTTTCTGTTAGCAGGGTATTGGGTAAGGAAGTACTAAGAAGTGCCCAGTGAATCCCTAGATTCAAGCATAGTCTTCCTTGCTCTCATTGTGAGGCAGAAAACCACTTTCTACTTGTTAACTGAGATCTATCACCCAGTCAGTGGGACGATGTCTTTTCTCCTAGTTGGTTTAATGCGGCACACAAAATAACCACCTGCCAGTTTGAACTACCATTTAGGATAACCATAACCATGTTCTCGGGTGGAACAATACCTCTCTTAGGCACAAGGAACACCAAATTCACCAAGCTTCAGGTACCAGAAGCATAAATTTATTAAGTAAGTTCTTTGATGTAATGATAAGAAGGGGTCATCCATCTCCATCTTTCAGCTATAAGTTGTATTAATTTTGACTCTAGTTATGGCAGCACTTCTGGCTACGGATTAAACATTTATCTTGCATCCCAAATGAGTTTAAGTTTCAGAAACTTCACATGAAGCTATCTCAGATGTATATCAAATGAGTCTTCGTATGGCTATTTGACTATTTTTTCCAAGCCATTGTTTCTTCATGGTAAGGCACATATGGTAATATGGGTGTGAATTCATTTTTACAACACATTACAACATTTTAAACATATTGCTTTGCCAGAAGTGACGTTATATGTGATTCTATGGTGAAGGAATAGGCATTGTATAAGTCTACAGATGGTGATGGCAAAACCATTGAAGGCAGTGAAGGTATATCTCTAATATCTCTATTTCTCTAATGAAAAATAATTGCCTTGGGGGCGCCTGGGTGGCTCAATGGGTTAAAGCCTCTGCCTTCGGCTCAGGTCATGTCTCAGGGTCCTGGGATCGAGCCCCGCGTCGGGCTCTCTGCTCAGCAGGGAGCCTGCTTCCTCCTCTCTCTGCCTGCCTCTCTGCCTACTTGTGATCTCTGTCAAATGAATAAAGAAAATCTTTAAGAAAAAAAAAGAAAATTAATTGCCTTGTCAATGATAGAAGGTATCTACTGTATCTGGCTGGTCCCCAAATGAATGATGTCATATTAGGGGTTCCCTTAAACTCAACAGTTATGTTAAAGAAAAAAGGAGAGAAAGTTATCAGTCTCAACGAGAGCTCTAGCATAGCTAGAAAAATACACACACATTGCAGAGCATCATTTACAAAGCTAGAGGATGAATACCCTGGTTTATCTTTTCTTCCCATATTTATTTCTCCTTCTGGCCACAAACACCAGAAGCCAGAGGGCGAGCCTATTTGATGCAATCCATAAATGAGTGTTCACGGTACAGAATATGGAGCTGGGTAGAGAAGGGTGGAAAGTGGGTCTAAAGAGGTAAATAGAGAACTTCTCAAACTGTCAAACAGCTCCCTGAGTAACCAGAGTCAAATCTGGATTTAGCCACAATCCCGAAAGCCTTTTAAAGACTCTCAAACTCAATAAACTGTGTTGAATTAACATGGAACATGTCTTGACGCCAGAGAGTTTTACTTCAAATCCTTTCTCTCCTATTCATCAGTTGAGTAACACTGGACACAGTCAAAGCACTGTGATTCCTAATATTAAGATATTTCCAAAATTGGTGCTGTACATACTCTAAATCAGCATTCAGTATGCAGTATTGTTTCTTCTATAATCAAGACTCACAAGTTCAGGAATCAAGGGATAGAAATGGGAGAGGCTCCACCCACTCTTAGTGATCCATCAGCCAAATTTTTTATTTCTTTCCCCATGACCTTATGCTCTACTGTCCTAGAGGTGTTCATTCTAAAGACAGTAGTGCTTCTACCAAGAGATGCAACAACAAGCCCATTGAACTGGAGATTGAGATAGCCACCTGGTCACTTTGGACTCCTCATGCCTCTGAAACAACAGACAAGGAGAGCAGTTACTAAACTGCTTGGAATAATTGATCCTTATCACCAAAGGCAGGTCAGACTGTTACTAAACAAGGTAGGGAAGAATGAATATATCCGGAATACAGGAGATCCCTTAGGGTTTTTTTTAGTAGTACCATGCTTGGTGATTAAAGTTAATGGAAAACTGCAACAACCCAATTCAGGCAGGGCTGTTAATGGTCCATACCCTTCAGGAAGGAAAATTTGACTTATCCCACCAGGCAAAGAATCACAACCAGCTGAGGTACTAGCTAAGGGAAAAGGGAATGTGAAATAGAAGAAAGTAGTTATAAATAACACTTATGAGAGCACGGCCAGTTGCAGAAATGAGGACCATAATTGTTATGACTATTTCTTCCTTATTTTGTTATGAATATATTTGTGTGTATATATTATTAAGCAAATATATTTGTTTTTTCCCCTTTCTTGTTCTCTTATCACGTAGCATAAGATGTATTAACTATACATTATTGTATTGAAATATTGTTAGCTTTACATCATAGTATTTAAGTTATAGGACATCAAGGAGAAGAATATAATATATATCACTGAGGGGCTTTGTATCCCTTTCAGGGAAGGGGCTAATGCTTTCTGAGTTGTACACAGGATAGCTGTATCCTGTGAGAAGGATTTACAACTTTGCTATTGCCTTTTTTTAAAGATTAAGTGTAGTTTAAGGACATGTGCCTGGTTGTTTCAGGGATACAGGTCTGTGAATCATCAGTCTTATACAATTCATAGCACTCACCGTAGCCCATACCCTCCCCAGTGTTCATCACTCTTTAACCCTCCCACCCCCCACCCATCCAGCAACTCTCAGTTTGTTTCCTGAGATGAAGTGTCTCTTATGGTTTATCTCCCTCCCCGGCCCCATCTTGTTTCATTTTTCCCTCCCTTTCCCCCACGACTCCCCGCCCTGCCTCTCAAATTCCTCATATTAAATGATTAAATTTTGTGTGTCAACTTGGCTAGGCTATGGTATCCAGTTGACCAACACTAGTTTTAAATGTTGTGAAGATATTGTATAGATGTGATTAGCATATATAATTAGTTGACTTGTAACATAGAAGTCCTGCCTGAATCTCTAGCCTTCTCGTCTGCCCTAAAGACTTCAGACAAATGACTACAATATCAACTCCTGTCTGAGTTTCCACCTTGCTGGCCTGACCTATAGATTTCAAAACTAAAGACTACAACATCACTTTTGCCTGAGTTTCTAGCATATTCCACCAATATTGGGTGTACTCACTCCCACAATTACATAAGTCAATTTATCTATCTATCACCTATCATCTATCATCTATCTTATTATCTTATTAATTTTTTTTCTCTGGAGAACCCTGACTGATATAGGTGCTAAAGTACTTCCTTTCTGTAGATTTTGTTCACATTAAATGAAACAACATATATGTGATATGCGTTGGCTGTTTTCATTGCAAGAAACAAATAATTTGACTCAAATTGGTTTACACAATAAATGTATATTCATGACTTGTATGGTAGGTTATTTTTTCCAGATTTGGTCCCAATTTGCCAGCTGGGTGATTGCCAACCAATACAAACGCTACATCAAATGCTCTTTTTATAACATGATATTGACATACTTCCACAGAGAAGTATATGTTTATTATTCCTCCCCCTAAAAGGTGATAAACTCTTCTAAGAGACATGAAAAATATAATAAAGCAGAAGAAATCCTGCCTGAATTTTTAAGTTAGATCATAAAAGGCAACATAGCTTCTCTCTATTTCTGTGTGTGTGCATGCATGTGTGTGTGTGTGTGTGTGTGTGTGTCTGTGCCTTTTCCCTTTCTCTGTTTTCCTTTCCTTGGGATCCTAACAACCACAGTAGGTGGAAGCCGATCCCACCCAGGTAGGTCGGCTATCAGCGTTCCCAACAACAGCCTGAGCTAGTTTCCCAGCCTACAGCCAGCATGTTTCCAAATGTGTGATTGAATAAGCTTCGAATGACTCTAGCCCACAGTCTTTAAGCCTTCAACTATTGCAGTTGAGGACTTACGGAGCAGAGATAAACCATCCTACAATGGTCTGTCTGAATTCTTGACCTACAGAAGCAAGAGATAATAAATTTATTGTCATTTAAAGCCAATACATTTTAGAGCATTTTGTCATAGAGTAATACATAATGAATACAACTTGCTTCATTGGAAAAAATCTAAAGATGGTATAAGTTTTAGGCATGATCATGAATTGTCTGTGTTCTACTGTGATTATTTTTCCCTAAGTTCTGGTTTCCTTTGTGTGTTGACTTTATTAAATTATGAAAGAAAAATAGCTACATTTGTTTCACTGTCTCACATCTGTATAATATATGGTCCAGAGCAAAGAGATCACTTTTATTCAACCATTCCCACAAGGAAATCTGAAATTCAATATGAGCTCCTTTAAGTAACATGACCCATCTAAAATGATGTGAAGTCTAGGCATATGGAATATAATCATTGGCTTATCTTGGTATATTTTCCTCATCCTTGGAATCACAGAAATTCTCAAACCTATATAGGGGGTTATCAGGACAAAGAGAATAGATACTCTAGAAACAACCACAGATTTCCAATATAAACATGTGATCTAATATTTGATATGTGGAGTTCTTTATATGTGATTGTTTTGATTATTAGTTTGTCTTTAAGGTTAAATATTTTCTCATGTATTACCTTGGTTTTCATCAGTCACCTAATTTTTTTATTATTATTTCACTTGCTAATACACAAGCAATGCTATTATCTCCAATCTTTTCTCCTTTTAATTTCAAAATCCCCTTTATTTCTATAAAGCATAGTAAATATGCCTATCTTTATCTGAGTTAGCTACAGCATTCACAAGCTATGTTTAAAATTAAGCCATTTTATACATTCTTTCTTGAAATTGTCTTCAGAATACTTGGCAATGTTAGGTGATAGCATATGTTTAATGTTATTAAAAGCAGAGTCATTTTAGCAAAGGTCTGGAATAGCACTTTAAATCCACAAAAGGTACACCCCACGGAGGTCCTGGAATAGCATTTAATAAGTACAGAAGGAAGAGAAGTTGGAGTGCATAACATGAATAATGTAAGATATAAAGAGTCAGTGCTAGTGGTTAGAATATTTTCCAAATTCTGTTCTGTAGAATGTCAGTTTTGTGGGGAAAAAAGATTTCAGAAATTAAATATGTTTGGGAAGTGCAGTGTGTTATCTTGCCCTTTTGGAAATTCAGAATGCAGATTACTGTATTAAAAAAACCTAAAAAATTCTATAGTGAAGGGATTGTTAAATTTTGCTGGGCTAGCTAGCTTTTCTCAAAGATTTGGAAAACAAAGATCGCTTGCTTTTAAGAGATATTCATCATTAAAAAATGAAAAGAACAGTGTGATATGTACTAGGGAGTCAAGTGCTGAAATATGGTTTATTACAAATAAAATGAACCACAATGCAAGATATTGGTTATTTAAAGCCTTAAAGTAGTAAAAAAGGAAACAATATAAAACATTCTATTGTCATCTTAAAATGGCAATTTCTAGTTTCAGCTATGGGGAAGTAAATCCATTCTACCGTATTTCTCCCACCATTAACTAATAAAATACCTGGATGGTATTTATAAAGTGACTATCTGGTGACTCTGAAAAGTAAATAAGAGAAGGCAGATTCAGGAAAGAAATCAGAACCCACAAAATGAGTAGTACAGGGGTAAGTTCCCTATTTTATATTTTCATATTTTATTTATTTATTTTTCTTTTTCTTTTCTCCTGGCTTAGATTCTAGGCAGGCTAGATCATGGAATTTCACTGTGCATAGACAGAAAAAATGCTAGGAAAAATTTGTTTTTTTAGGCTAGAGAACCAGGAAGTCAGCCTTTGTGCAATGGAAAAAGTGTGTGTGTGTGTGTGTGTGTGTGTGTGCGCGCGCACACGCATGCATGTGTGCATGTGCACATGTGCACTTGCAGATCCCCACATATATATCTTTTTCTTTCTTTCCTGGCCCTGACTGGAGGCAAACCCTGTTCATGAAGCTGCAGTGCTGTGTTCACAGCTATAGTGGCAGCAGTATCTGAGTAGGTACTTATAACACTACAAGAAAATCCTTCTTTCTGACCAAAGGCATTTGGAAAAGATGTGTATATGATCTGAAGTATTTGGAGGGAATCTTAGTGATTTTTATTTTCTTTTTACTTACTACTTTGTCCAGGGTAAGATCTTGTTGAGAGAAGTAAGGACGACATAAGGAAGCTAAAAACCCTGGCTATCTAATGGGATATCAGGTAAAAAGAATACTTTTGGAAATTGGAAGTATAAGAGAAACCATGGAGAAGAAAAAATTGGATACTTTAAAGCTACAAATGGAGTCCAAGGCTAACTGCTTAGCTGCACCATGGAAATGAAACAGAGCACCATAGGAAAGCTTTGGGCACTCAACTATGATTGAGACCACTGTCCATGTCCCAGACTTATTTTTGGGTAGTGCACATGCAAGATGCACCAAAGTAACTCACAAACTCTTTGAAAGCTAAACTGATATTGGAACAACAATCCACAAAAGAAAGTTTAAAACTCATGGTCTGAACCTAACTGGGTTCATTTCCTGCTAAAACAAACAAGAAAAAAAAAGTTCTGGAGGCTTTTAATAGTACTCATACTATTTAAAATGTCTAGGTTACATTCCAAAATTACTTGACATACAAAGAAGCAGGAAAATCTCAGTTTGCTTAAAGAAAAAGGTAGTCAACAAATACCCTGAGACGACCCCAGTGCTGGAATTAGACAATAGTATAAGGCACTATAACCTTGCTCCATGAGGTAAAGGCAAATGCTCTTGAAATAAATGGGAAGACAGAAGTTCTCAGGAAAGAGACGGAAGCTACAAAAAGAACCAAATGGAGTTTTAGAATGAAACAAATGCAATAACAGAAAAATTCACTAGATGTGCTCAGTGTAGATGAAAGAATAATTGTGCATTTGAATATAGATTAATATAAATTATTCAAATTGTATAACAGAGGAAGAAATGATATAGCAATGAAGTGAGCATTGGGAACTTGTGCAACAATATAAAAAGGTTTGACATCCATGTCATTGGAGATTGAGGAGAGCGGAAATTTTCTGATGTAGAAAATTTTTGGAAGAACTACTTGTTTACAGCATCCTGGATTTAGTGAAGGACATGTGTTTGTAGAGTCAAGAAAGTCAGTGAAACTCAAACAAGACAGATTCAAAGAAAACATCACTTATACACATCATCATCAAACTGACAAAAGCCAATGACAAAGAAAAATATGAGAAGCCATGGAGGCCAGAGGAGAACGGAACAATATTTTTTAATGTAGTGAATGAAAATGGCTGTGAACTCAAGATTCTTTAACCATCCTTCAGGAATAAAAGTGAAATAAAGACATTCTCAAATGAAGGAAATCTAAGGGAATTCGTTATTACTAGACCTGCTCTCAAAGAAAGGTAAAATAATACTGTTTGGCCAAAGAAAAACAATAGGGAAATCATGAAAACCTAATAATGAAGGAAGAGCAACAGAAATAATAAATATATGGGTAAATATAATAGATTACTTCTACCCTCTTATGTTTCTTAAACTATGTAAAATTCCTAAAAGTAAAACTGTATATGATATAATATAATATGGTGGGGTTTATAATGTATGCAGTTTTTTTTTTTTTTTAAAGACTTTCTTTCTTTCTGAGAGATAGAGCACAAGCAGGGGGAGCAGCAGGTAGGGAGAGAAGCAGGCTCCCTACTGAGCAAGGAGCCCAATGAGGGACTCCATCCCCAGACCCTAGTATCATGAACTGAGTTGAAGGCAGATGCTTAACCGACTGAGCCACCCAGGCTTTCCTGTAATGTATGTAGAACTGATTCATATGTACTAATTTTATATTGCTGTCATACAATTACAACTTTAGCAGCTTTTAAATGATACAAATTTTTAATCTTAGTTTTCTGTATATCAGAAGTCTGATATGAGTCTCATTGGGCTAAAACTGCAGCATTTGCTGTATTCTTTTCTGGAAACTGTAGAGGAGAATCCAGTTCTTGCTCATTTAGAGTGTTGGCAGAATTCATTTTCTTGTGGTTTTAAGACTGATGTTATTTCCTTTCTTGCTATCAGCTTAGGGTTGTTCTTAGCTCCCAGAGGACATTTAAAATCTCTTGGATTATGGCCTCTTTCCTCCATCTCCTAGAGCAGCAATGGTGATTCATATCCGCCTCATGCTGCAAATCCCCTCTCTTTCTTCTTGTGCCACATGTCTCTGACTACAGCCAGGATAGGTTCTCCACTTTTAAGAACTGAGGTGGTTACACTGAGCCCATCCAAATAACCCAGGATAAAGTCAAAGTCTTTAACCTTAATCACAACTTCAAAGCCTCTTTTATCATGTAAGGTAATTTATTCACGGATTCCAGGAATTAGGGCATGGCTATCTTTGGTGGAGTAGGGCACTGGTTATTCTGCTTATCACACCATGTGAAACTACAGCATAAAGGGAGAGAGATCAAAGGGAACTATATATTTGTAAGATTTTCATCTTTTACGTGAAATGATTAAATATTAATATTCAGTAGACTTTAATAAGTTATTAAGTAACTTATTAAATAACTAATTAATAAGTCATTAATGTATATTATAATTTCTTGATTAATCACTAATAAATGTGTGAAATACAGTTAAAAAGCTGGTAGATAAACTAAAATGGACTATGCATCAGATCTTTATTGCTTCATGACAAATTATCTCAAAACCTTGTGGCTTAAGACAACACACATTTATTGTCTCATAGTTTCTGTAGGTCATAACATAAACATGGGTAACTATGTCTCTCACAAAGCTGCAGTGAAGCTGTCCACTGAGGCTGGACTCTCTTGTGAAGGCTGAATTGGGGCAAAGGATTTCCTTCTTATTTCATAGGGTTGTTGGCAGCACTCAGTTGGTCATGGGCTGGTAGTCTCAGAGCTTCAGTTACTCAATGGCTGTTAATGAAAGGCTACTCTAATTTCCATGCAACATGGACCTCTATCCCAGGGAAACTTGCTTCTTCACAACATATCAGCTGAGCAGGCACTAACAGGAGGAGAATGCCAGCAAGATGGAAGGCAGTCTTATAACCTAATCATGAGTTGACATCCCATCACTTATTATCTTTTATTCATTAGAAGCAAGTCAACTTAAACCTAAGAAGGTCCAACTTAAACCTAAGAAGAGAGATTTGCACAAAGGCATTTTATTAGTCCAACTTACACCTAAGAAGAGAGATTTGCACAAAGGCATTTTATTAGTTTTTTTCTTAAAGTTTAGTAAGTAACAAAAATTGCAGTGGCTTAGAGTTGCACAAATTTATTAGTTTACCATCTTATGGGTCAGAATTCTGACAGTCATCAAGCTGTAGTCTGGGCTAATCTTATCTGTAGGCTTTGTGGGATAATCCATTTTCAAGTTCATTCAGGTTTTTGATCAAATTCACTTTCTTGTGATTATTGTTGTGAGCTTCCCATTTTCTTGTTGGTTGTCAGGGAGTGCTTTTCTTAGATCCTTAATACCATTTACATTCTTTCTCATGTGCCACTTCTATTTTCAAGCCAATGTGGGCATATCACATCACCTTTCTGTTCAAATCTCTGATTTCCTCTTCTGATACCAGCTGGAGAAAACTCCTTGCTTTTAAAGGGGCTTATGCAGATAATTTCCTATTTTAAGATCAACTATGTCATATGCCATACCATAATGATGGAAGTAATATCTCATCATATTCACAGGTTTTGGGTATTAGAGTATGGACTCTTCTGGGATATTTAGGAACCAATACTGGGAATTAGTGAACACTGGGAGCCAAGAAAGTAGTTGCCCAGCACTTAACATCAAAAATTTTGAAACAATATGAAAAAGGCAGGAGAAGTAAAATAGAGAGCTTAAAAGCAAGAGGGTAAACAGAAAAAAAAATGATACAAATAAATCCAACCATATCAATAATTACATTAAATACATTGTTCTGAACACATCAGTTCAAAGACAGAGATTGCTATGTTGGACAAAACACAAAACAACAAATAAAAAAGATAACACCCAACTGGTTTTATGCTGTTTACATGAAATTCAGTTTATAGACAACAATACAGATAAGATGAAAGTAAAGGATTGAAAAATACATAGTATACAAACACTAACTAAAAGAAAACTGGATTACAGTGATACTAGACAAAATAGATGTTAGAACAAGGAATTACTAGAGATCAAAAGGAACATCATATAGTTAAAAATGTCAGTACACCAGGAAGATATAATAATCCCAAATGTGTATTCACTTAACAACAGAGTTTCAAAATACATGACACAAAATCTAATAGTATTGAAGGAGAAATAGATAAATCCATAAGTTTATTTGGAAAACTCAACATGCCTCTCTTTGTAATGACTAGAGTAAGCTGATAAAAAATCAGAAGGAATATAGCAGACCAGAGCAGAGCTATCAACCACTTTGATCTAACTGACTTATGGAAAACTCTATCCAACAACAACAGAATACACGTTCTTCTCAAGTGCACTTGGACATTCACCACAGTAGACCATTTTCTGCATTATAACATTTTTAAAAAGATCTTATTTATTTATTTGACAGAGAGAGAGAGAAAGAGAGAGAGCATAAGCAGGGGAAATGGCAGGCAGAAGAAGAAAGAGAAGCAGGCTCTCCATGGAGCAGGGACCCCAATATGCAGCTTGATCCCAGGAACCTGGGATTATGACCCGAGCTGAAGGCAGCTGCTTAATGCCCCTGCATTATAAAAATGCATTACAAACTTAGGAAGATTGATATACAAAGTGTATTCTCTGGCCATATCAAAATTAGAATTAAATTACAGAAAGATATATGAAAATATTTAAATATTTAGATATAGACAACATACTTTTAAATAATCCATAGGTCACAAAATAATTACTAAGAGAAGTTAGGAAATATTTGAACTAAATTAAAATGACATTAAAATATATGAAAACTTGTGGGTTGCAGCTAAGGAAGACTTTAGAGGGAAATTTCTAAGATTATAGGTTTGTAGTAGAGAAGAAGAAAGTTTTCAAATCAAGCATATGAGCTTTGATATTTAGCAGTTAGAAAAATGTAAACAAACTAAACACAAAACAAGCAGAAAAAAGGCAATAATAAAGGTGAGCAAAAAACAAAACAAAAAAATCCACAAAACAACCAGAAAAAGAATAAAGAAAAATTAATGAGTCTAAAAGGTGTTTTTTAAAAAAAGATTTTATTTATTCATTTGACAGACAGAGATCACAAGTAGGGAGAGAAGCAGGCAGAGAGAGAGGGGGAAGCAGGCTCCCCGTGGAGCAGAGAGCCTGCCACGGGGCTCGATCCTGGCACCCCGGGATCATGACCAGAGCCGAAGGCAGAGGCGTCAACCCACTGAGCCACCCAGGTGCCCCTAAAAGGTGCTTTTTGAAGACAACAATAAAATTGATAAATATTAAGACTGACCAAGGGAAAAAAGATGGGAAGACAAATTATGAACATTGAGAAGGAAGAGGGGATATCACAATAGACCCCACAAATTTTAAAATGGCAATAAAGCAGTACTATGAATAACTCTATAATGATAAATTCTGGAACTTAGGCATGTTGCGTTAATTCCTTGAAAGCCATAAATTACCAAAACTCACTTAAGAGGAAATAGATAACCAGAATAGTCCTCTATCTAGTAAGGAAATCGAGTTCCTATTCAAAGCTTCCTACCGGTGCCCCATCCCCCCAAAATGATTTCACTGGCAAATTATATCAATATTTAAGGGAAGAAAATACCAATTCTACACAATTGCTTTCATAAAATAGAAAACAATTTCCAAATCATTTTATAAGGCCAGAATTATCTTCATGCCAAAACCAGTAAAAAACAAATAAAACAAAAGTAAAAACAAAGCAACAGAAGAAAAGAAAAATGCAGGTCAACATCCCTCATAGACATGTACACAGGTCAGCAAAATAACATAAATCAAATTCAGTAATATATAAAAATCGTAACATCTGATAAGCGAATGGGGTTTATCACAACAATGCAAGGCTGGTAAAATGTCATTAAATCAATCAATGTTATCATATTCACAGAACAAAGAAGAAAATCTTCATTATCCTATTAAAGATAAAAATGCATTAGAAAATATTCAACATTTGCCACACCTGGGTGGCTGAGTCAGTTAAGCATTTGTCTTTGTCTCACTCAGGTCATGATTCCAGGGTCTTGGGATTAAGCCCTGCACTGGACTCCCTGTTCAGTGGGGAGCCTCCTTCTCCCTCATCTGCTGCACCTGCTTGTGCCCATTCTCTCTCTCTCTTTCTCTGTCAAATAAATAAAAAATCTTAAAAAAGAAAGAAAAAGAAAATATTTAACATCCAAACTCAGCAAACTAGGAATAAAAAATAGAACTTCTTTAACCTGATCAAAGGCATGTCTATTATACAACTTGTATTTAATATCATACTGAAGAATGAAAGACTGAATGATTTCCTCTTATGTTTACAAAAAACAAAAAGAAAACAAAAAGGTAAGGATAACCACTCCCATGACTGTTCTTCAATATCCTACTGGAGGTCCTAGGTAGTACAATAAGAAAAAATAAGAAGTTAGGGGCATACAGATAGTAAATGAACACATAAAACACCTATTCACAAATGACATGATTTGCTACATAGAAAATTCTAAGGAATTTACAAAAAAAAAGTTACTAAAATTAACTAGCAAGTTTACCAGTGTTATAGTATATCAAGTTAAGATTAAAAAAATCATTTATGTTTCTATGTACTAGCAACAAACTGTTGCAAAACAAAATTTAAAGGCAGTTCTATATACATTAGCTGCCAAAAATGAAAAAAAAGTGAGTATATATCTAGCAAAAATATGTGGAACATCCATATACTGAAAACCATCAAACACTGGTTGAAATAAATAAAAGAAAACCAAATAAATAGAGAGACAATGTTTATGGCTTCAAAGACTCAATATTTTTCAGATAAAATTTTTCACAAATTGATCTAAATATTGAAAGCAATCCTAACCAGAATGCCAGTAGGATGTTTTATAGATATTGAGAAACTGATTTAACATTTATTTGGACAGGCAAAGGAACTAGAAGCTCCCAAATGGTTTTGAAAAATAAAGTTTAGGGATCCATAGTATTGATTTTAAGACTTACTCTAACATTATAACACTCAGTATGGTATTGGTAAAAGCATAGACACATAGATCGATAGAACAGAATAGGGTATAAAAATAGATCCATACCAATGAAGTTGACTGATTTTTGACAAAGATGCGAAAGCAATTTCAAAAAGAAATCATAGTGTTTTCAAAAAATTATGCCACTTCAATTGGAAATCCATATACAAAAATACAAATCCCAATATATATATCGTGCCTTACACAAAAATAAAATATAAATTATATGCTTCAGTGTAAAATGTAAAGGTATAAAACTCTTTGAAAAAAAAAAAAAAGAAGATATTGGGAACACTGGATTAGACAAAGCGTCTTTAAATATCCCAAAGGCAAGATACATATAAGAAAAATAGATAATGGCCTTTATCAAAATTCAAAGCTTTTGCTTTGCAAAAGACACTGTTAAGAGACTGAAAAGACTGGAGAATATATTTGCAAAACATTATCTAATAAAGGAGTTGTATCTAGAATACACAAAGAACATTTAAAGCCCACTAACAATAAAGCAAACAACCTTTTAAGAATGGGCAAAATATTTTAAGAGCTACTTCATCAAAGAATAGGAAAAAAAGAGAGAGAGAGAGAGAGAGAGAGAAATGAGCCCATGAAAGGCACTCAAGAACTTTAGATATTAGGGAAATACAAATTAAGACCACATTTGTAGCATTACCCGGCATCCTACTGACCAAAATATAAAACCTGAAAGTATCAAGTGCTGATGAGATTGTGGCGAAATCTGACTTTCCTCCATTGCTGGTGCAAATGAAAAATTATATAGACACTTTGGAAAACAGTGTAGTAATTTTTCAGAAAGTCAAACCTATGACCTAGCAATCTTACTCCAGGGCATTTGTCCTGATAAATGAAGACATAAAAACCAGTACATGAGTAGCAATATCCATAATTTACAAAACCTGGGAACAACTGAAATAGTCTTCAATGAGTGAATGAATAAACAAATTATAGTACCTCCATGCAATGGAATACTTCACATCAATTAACAAACTGTTGAACCACAAGTACATTATCCTAAGTGAATTAAGCCAGACATCAAAGGTTACATACTATGCTATTGCATTTTTACAAGTTCTTCTGGAAAAGGCCATACTATAGGAAAAGAGAACAGATTAGTTTTTACCAGGGATTAAGCATAGGAGAAAGATTTGACTATACAGGAATAGCATGAGGGTATTTTTGGGAGTGAGGAAACTATTTTGTATCATGATTGTTGTTATGAAACTCTATTTTAAAAAAGTTCACAGAACTGCACACCGAAAGAGTGAACTTGGCTGTATGTAAATGAGAAAAAAATTTAAACAAAACAAAAATAGTTTTAAAAGAACCTTAGTTATGAGTAAGTTATAAACAAACTTTGACAGAGATTGTGTATGCATCTGTAAGAAAATGTAGCAATAATTTAATTTTTGGAGCCAAAACCTTTTTGAGAATATCTTGAAAATTATGGATTCTTTCCCTGACAGTATCCTGTTAAATATTTTATGACACACATGTATACAAACACACTGGAAGTTCTAAGTTCAGGAGACTCCATAATGCCCTAGATTTATTTTTGTAAAACTTGATGGTCCATGGACCGCAAATTAGAACTCTTGCTCATTTAATATATCAATCAGGTGTCTATTCAACTAAGACATTTTAAAGTTTTAATTTACTTTATTATTAATCCTTATTGAGATATAATTGACATATAATATTAGTTTCAGGTGTACAACCTAATTATTTAATAATGATTAAATGATTATAAATCATTTAATACAAATGATTTATTTGTATTATGAAATAATGACCATAATAAGTCCAATTGACATATCATCACCAATGCTCTGGAATATTGACCCTATTGTTTTTCAGTGTTCTCTTGTTTACTTAACAAATTTTGCCACTAGTTTATCCTTTAAAAATTGAAAACAGTTTTTCATAGACACTTTAAAGATCATTAAAGATATAAAGGATCTAACAGCCAAATGCAGTTGGTTGCTAGATCTTTTAATTCTTCAGTAAAGGAAATAGGTTGAAAAAGCTTTCAAGACATGTGGAGGATAATCTTGTAGAGGGATTTTCATGCTTGAAACAAACTGAAGCAAATAAGGCAGATTTTAAAGATTTCATGAATTTGATTTGGGTGAACCCTGTTTACATTTCCTTGAACTAGGATAATAAAAGCTTTGAACACACACACAAACATACACACACGTTGTCAAACAAGTTCCAATTGAGAAAGCAGGCTCCTATATATTACGTAAAGAGTGTATTTGTGTTTTTAAAAATATTTTGATATAATTTTCGTACAAAAGATATGTACCCGAGGGGATTTGCATATCATGTTATCATTGTAAATTATTTCATATTAACAGAGTATCATAGGAAGACTTACAGTTTTAGTTTTGGAATTAAAATATTACCTTTCTCTGTAGTTATATTTGCAGAACTGTCTTGAAAAAAGAAATGTAGAGAGTTTATAAACAAGGAAAGTAAGTAATCCCACAAACCAATCATCTAGTTGTATCTAGAATCCTAGGTATTTCATTTCATCATTGAAAACCATTGTTGTAGTGTAATTCTTTTGACTTTCTCAAAGTTCTGAAACTAAAACTGTGTGTATTTTATGCACACATACACACATGTATATAGTTTATGCACATACATGGATTTCTTTATGGGGAGTTAGTAACTATAGAAACATACTAGGTTGGCATTGATTTGCAGCTGGATATATTTTGTGATATTTCAACATTTTTGAAATGACTGCAGTCTTGAGGGGGCGAACATGTTTCACAATATTGAGCAGCTTTGGTACATTTGGTTGACAGGAAAGACAAAAATTTATCCCAAGTTTGCAGAGGGAAGGTAAGACAGATGGAGGCAGCTGATCAGGGCATATTTTGGTGACTTGCAATGTGTAAAACAATATAAACTGTGAGATCATATTTGGTGACCGAGAAGTAAAGTGAAATGCTTTGTCATCCATCAAAGAAAGAGAGACAAAAAGTACCAAGGCAATATTGTAGTTTAATGATAAAATTTCCTATTGGTCATGGTTCTTTCTAACATCATTTGTCTTCTAAAATATTATGTAAGAATTTTATGTAAATTAGTATATATGTGCATATACATGGTATTTTTTTCAAGTGGGATTAAAAATTTTGCATATTTTAATTTCCATACTTATTTCTTTTTCAAATTTAGATTCAACCTACTGAGTTGCTTCTGAAAGATCTGGTTGCTTTGTTTCCTAACTTTCACAAGTATTTATTAACAGATAATTATGTGCAAATAAACTATAGTTGCTATATTCAAGAATTTCATTATTTAAAGGGGAAGTTGTTTTTCTTTTAAAACACTTCTTCCTCTCAAAATTATGTTTCCCTTAATTTCTTTTTTTTTAAGTTTTTATTTATTTATTTGACAGAGAGAGAGAGAGATCACAAGTAGTCAGAGAGGCAGGCAGAGATAGAGGGGGAAGCAGGCTCCCCGCTGAGCAGAGAGCCCGATGTGGGACTCAATCTCAGGACCCTGAGATCATGACCTGAGCCAAAGGCAGAGGCTTAACCCACTGGGCCACCGAGGCGCCCCTCCCTTAATTTCTTAAACTGAAATTACCAAATCCTGGTCTCTTTAGAGAGAAATAATAATTTTCTCAAGCATTTTGAGTGGACAGTATTTTCAATATTTTTCCTATGTCTGTTGTGAAACAGATGGCATCCATGGTATTTTTGTTTCAAGAGTATAACATTGGCATACGTTGGAAATTCACAATCACGGTAGGTAGAGCCGCTTAAAGGTATTATTGCTTTGCCGTGTTAAATGATACTGCATAATTGTGGACTACTAGGGAGCAGCAGGGTCAAACCTATATAAAATTGTGTGAAGTGACTTTTAACAAAGGGTCTAGAAAGAGAATGGTTCTTAGTAAGGATAAAATATTGTTCTATCTTTATCAATTCATCTGTTTGTCCCATCACTCAATAAAACTTGTACCTGCTTAATGTTTCTATCTAGACCAGTATTTCTTAATCATGGCTACACATTGAAGTTACCAGGGCACCTTTAAAAAATACAAATGCATGGGTCTTACACTCTATCTATTATGACAGAATCCCAGGATGGAGGTGATGGTAAATCTGGGGAATCTATATTATAAAATTGTCTAGATGATTCTAATTTGCAGTCAGGGTTGAGAACAATTGGCTTAGACTTTGGGATACCAAAATTAATGAGACTCTTTGAATATTTTAATAATGGAAAAGATTTAAAAGTATCTGGTTCATTTATATTTCTTTATATAAATTCTTATATTTTACTTTAGAAGCCATGCTTTCCTGGGTAATACTATTTAAAACTAATTGTAAGGTGGAATTGTTGCTGTAACAACACTGAATTCTGTTACTTTTAGTTACATACACCCCTTCTGTCCTTTGTTTACAGGGGTCAAAGCATCAGAGTAATTTGTTATATTCTGTGCAAAAAGCACGGGATAAGACTTATTTTCCATTTGGGTAAAATGTTCATGCTTCTACTGAAGCTTCATCACAAGCATATTAAGCTGCATGAGATTACATAAACTCACTAAACTTTTTGAATGTTATCTATTTATACACATTCAAAAGCTTTTTTGGTTTTCATATAATATTACTCTTATCTTATTATCTTTGACAATTAACCATTTATCTTTTTTCAGAACTTGAAACAGTATGTTTTCTCTTTTCAATCTGAAAATGTCTACTCCGTGTTTGAAAACACCACTGGGTCACAGAGGAAGATCTTATGATCAGAAAGAATTTCTTAATTAAATTGACTCATGTTCCCTCAATTTTGAGAATGTGGCAGCTTTCCATAATTTCTTCCTGAGGAAGCTCATCTATTCAGTTGCCTAAGTTGGCAGCATCTGACTGTTCCTTCCAAAAGGAAAAATGAAAAATGCTTTTGAATCTGTCAATAAAGAATGGGTTGAATTTTGGTTAGAAATCCAAGCCAGGGGAAGGAGTCAAGATGGCGGAGAAGTAGCAGGCTGAGACGACATCAGACAGCAGGAGATCAGCTAAATAGCCTATCAAACCATTCCGAACACCTATGAATCCAATAGGAGATGGAAGAGAAGAACAACAACAATTCTAGAAACAGAAAATCGACCACTTTCTGAAAGGTAGGACCAGCGGAGAAGTGAATCCAACGCGACGGGAAGATAGACCCCAGGGGGAGGGGCCGGCTCCCGGCAAGCGGCGGAGCACAAAATCAGAACTTTTAAAAGTCGGCTCCACGGAGGGACATCGCTCCAGAGGCTAAACTGGGGTGAAGACCTCACGGGGACAACGTGGACTCAGGTCCCGCGGGGTCACAGAAGGATCGGGGGGGCTGAGTGTCGCAAAGCTCACAGGTATTAGAGCGGTGAAGCCGGCTGCGGAGACAGAGCCGAGGTTTCCTAGTGGTTTGTGACACGGACCGGTGCTCTGTGGCACGGGCCGGTGCTCTGTGTGAGGGGTCCCCACAAGATCCGGGGAGACTCCGACCCGGGAGAGCTCAGGGATCTACGGGGTTCAGAGACTCCAGGTGGGACTCTGCCAGAGACAGAGACACTTGGTCGCAGGCTGGGTGAGCTCGGAGCGCTCCCAGAAGCCAGTGAGACGGGACTGATTACGCACGATTTTCCCCGGGCGCGGTCTCCGAGCGCAAATGGAGGCTGGGGAGATGGGAGTGATTAAACGCTTTTCTCTGAAGGTGCACTGGACTGGGGCCCCTAGCTCTCGGCTCCTCTGAACCGGAGATTGGGAGGCCGCCATTGTCATTCCCGTCCTCCGGAACTCTATGGAAAGCGTTCAGGGAACAAAAGGTCCCGAAAGCGAGCCTGAGAGGATTACTTAGCCCGGCCCCTGGTAAGGGCGGTGCAATTCCGCTTGGGGCAAAGACACTTGAGAATCATTACA
Organism: Taxidea taxus jeffersonii; assembly: GCA_003697995.1. Classification (NCBI taxonomy): domain Eukaryota; kingdom Metazoa; phylum Chordata; class Mammalia; order Carnivora; family Mustelidae; genus Taxidea; species Taxidea taxus. The sequence goes on from ML106755.1 coordinate 869,045, forward strand.
ACAGGCCCCTCCCCCAGAAGATCAAAGAAATCCAGCCAAGACCAAGTTCACTTAACAAGGAGAACAGCGGATTCTTATATGGACAAAATGACAAGGCAGAAAAACTCACCACAAAAAAAAGAGCAGGAGACAGGACCGAAGGCTAGGGACCTAATCAATACAGACATTGGTGATATGTCAGATCTGGAATTCAGGATGACGATTCTCAAGGTTCTAGCCGGGCTCGAAAAAGGCATGGAAGATATTAGAGAAACCCTGTCAGGAGAAATAAAAACCCTTTCTGGAGAAATAAAAGAACTAAAGTCTAATCAAGTTGAAATAAGAAAAGCTATTAATGAGGTGCAATAAAAAATGGAGGCTCTTACTGCTAGGATAAATGAGGCAGAAGACAGAATTAGTGATGTAGAAGACCAAATGACAGAGAATAAAGAAGCTGAGCAAAAGAGAGACAAACAACTACTGGACCACGAGGGGAGAATTCGAGAGATAAGTGATGCCATAAGACGAAACAACATTAGAATAATTGGGATTCCAGAAGAAGAAGAAAGAGAAATAGGAGCAGAAGGTATACTGGAGAGGATTATTGTAGAGAATTTCCCTAATATAGCAAGGGGAACAAGCATCAAAATCCAGGAGGTGCAGAGAACACCCCTCAGAATCAATAGGAATTGGCCCACACCCCGCCATCTAATAGTAAAATTTACAAGTCTTAGCGACAAAGAGAAAATCCTGAAAGCAGCACGGGACAAGAAGTCTGTAACGTACAATGGTAAAAATATTAGATTGGCAGCAGACTTATCCACAGAGACCTGGCAGGCCAGAAAGAACTGGCTTGATATATTCAGAGCACTAAATGAGAAAAACATGCAGCCAAGAATACTTTATCCAGCTAGGTTATCATTGAAAATAGGAGAGATAAAAAGCTTCCAGGACAAACAAAAACTGAAAGAGTTTGTAAACACCAAACCAGCTCTACAGGAAATATTGAAAGGGGTCCTCTAAGCAAAGAGAGACCCTAAAAGTATTACCAGAAAGGAACAGAGACATTATACAGTAACAATCACCATATAGGCAATACAATGGCACTAAATTCATATCTCTCAATAGTTACCCTGAATATAAATGGGCTAAATGCCCCAATCAAAAGACACAGGGTTTCAGAATGGATAAAAAAACAAAACCCATCCACATGCTGCCTACAAGAAACTCATTTTAGAGCTAAGGACACCTCCAGATTGAAAGTGAGGGGGTGGAAAACAATTTACCATGCTAATGGACATCAGAAGAAAGCTGGGGTGGCAATCCTTATATCAGATCAATTAGATTTTAAGCCAAAGACTATAATAAGAGATGAGGAAGGACACTATATCATACTCAAAGGGTCTGTCCAACAAGAAGATCTAACAATTTTAAATATCTATGCCCCTAACATGGGAGCAGCCAACTATATAAACCAATTAATAACAAAATCAAAGAAACACATTGACAAGAATACAATAATAGTAGGAGACTTTAACACGCCCCTCACTGAAATGGACAGATCATCCAAGCAAAAGATCAACAAGGAAATAAAGGTCTTAAATGTCACACTGGAGCAGATGGACATCACAGATATATTCAGAACATTCCATCCCAAAGCAACAGAATACACATTCTTCTCTAGTGCCCATGGAACATTCTCCAGAATAGATCACATCCTGGGTCATAAATCAGGTCTTAACCGGTATCAAAAGATTGGGATATTTCCCTGCATATTTTCAGACCACAATGCTCTGAAGCTAGAACTCAATCACAAGAGGAAATTTGGAAAGAGCACAAATACATGGAGACTCAACAGCATCCTTCTAAAAAATGAATGGGTCAACCAGGAAATTAAACAAGAATTGAAAAAAACCATGGAAACAAATGATAATGAAAACACAACGGTCCAAAATCTGTGGGACACAACAAAGGCAGTCCTGAGAGGAAAATATATAGCGATACAAGCCTATCTCAAGAAACAGGAAAGGTCTCAAATACACAACCTAACCGTACACCTTAAGGAGCTTGAGAGAGAACAACAAAGAAAGCCTAAACCCAGCAGGAGAAGAGAAATAATAAAGATCAAAGCAGAAATCAATGAAATAGAAACCAAAAAATCAATAGAACAAATCAATGAAACTAGGAGCTGGTTCCTTGAAAGAATTAATAAGATTGATAAACCCCTGGCCAGACTTATCCAAAAGAAAAGAGAAAGGACCCAAATAAATAAAATCATGAATGAAAGAGGAGAGATCACAACCAACACCAAAGAAATACAAACAATCATAAGAACATATTATGAACAACTCTATGCCAACAAATTCGACAATCTGGAAGAAATGGATGCTTTCCTAGAGACATATAAACTGCCAAAACTGAACCAGGAAGAAATAGAAAACCTGAATAGGCCCATAACCAGTAAGGAGATTGAAACAGTCATCAAAAATCTCCAAACAAACAAAAGCCCAGGGCCAGATGGCTTCCCAGGGGAATTCTACCAAACATTTAAAGAAGAATTAATTCCTATTCTCCTGAAACTGTTCCAAAAAATAGAAATGGAAGGAAAACTTCCAAACTCATTTTATGAGGCCAGCATCACCTTGATCCCCAAACCAGACAAGGATCCCATCAAAAAAGAGAATTACAGACCAATATCCTTGATGAACATAGATGCGAAAATTCTCACCAAAATACTAGCCAATAGGATCCAACAGTACATTAAAAGGATTATTCACCACGACCAAGTGGGATTTATTCCAGGGCAGCAGGGTTGGTTCAACATCCGCAAATCAATCAATGTGATACAATACATTAACAAAAGAAAGAACAAGAACCATATGATACTCTCAATAGATGCTGAAAAAGCATTTGACAAAGTGCAACATCCCTTCCTAATCAAAACTCTTCAAAGTGTAGGGATAGAAGG
>ML106755.1:872391-883836 GCA_003697995.1 Taxidea taxus jeffersonii
TTGAAAGAATTAATAAGATTGATAAACCCCTGGCCAGACTTATCCAAAAGAAAAGAGAAAGGACCCAAATAAATAAAATCATGAATGAAAGAGGAGAGATCACAACCAACACCAAAGAAATACAAACAATCATAAGAACATATTATGAACAACTCTATGCCAACAAATTCGACAATCTGGAAGAAATGGATGCTTTCCTAGAGACATATAAACTGCCAAAACTGAACCAGGAAGAAATAGAAAACCTGAATAGGCCCATAACCAGTAAGGAGATTGAAACAGTCATCCAAAATCTCCAAACAAACAAAAGCCCAGGGCCAGATGGCTTCCCAGGGGAATTCTACCAAACATTTAAAGAAGAATTAATTCCTATTCTCCTGAAACTGTTCCAAAAAATAGAAATGGAAGGAAAACTTCCAAACTCATTTTATGAGGCCAGCATCACCTTGATCCCCAAACCAGACAAGGATCTCATCAAAAAAGAGAATTACAGACCAATATCCTTGATGAACACAGATGCGAAAATTCTCACCAAAATACTAGCCAATAGGATCCAACAGTACATTAAAAGGATTATTCACCACGACCAAGTGGGATTTATTCCAGGGCAGCAGGGTTGGTTCAACATCCGCAAATCAATCAATGTGATACAGTACATCAACAAAAGAAAGAACAAGAACCATATGATACTCTCAATAGATGCTGAAAAAGCATTTGATAAAGTGCAACATCCCTTCCTAATCAAAACTCTTCAAAGTGTAGGGATAGAAGGAACATACCTCAATATTATCAAAGCCATCTATGAAAAACCCACGGCAAGTATCATTCTCAATGGAGAAAAACTGAGAGCTTTTCCGTTAAGGTCAGGAACACGGCAGGGATGTCCGCTATCACCACTGCTATTCAACATAGTACCAGAAGTCCTAGCCTCAGCAATCAGACAACAAAAAGAAATTAAAGGCATCCAAATCGGCAACGAAGAAGTCAAACTATCACTCTTTGCAGATGATATGATACTATATGTGGAAAACCCAAAAGGCTCCACTCCAAAACTGCTAGAGCTTGTACAGGAATTCAGTAAAGTGTCAGGATATAAAATCAATGCACAGAAATCAGTTGCATTTCTTTACACCAACAAAAAGACAGAAGAAAGAGAAATTAAGGAGTCAATCCCATTTACAATTACACCCAAAACTAAGATACCTAGGAATAAACCTAACCAAAGAAGCAAAGAATCTATACTCAGAGAACTATAAAGTACTCATGAAAGAAATTGAGGAAGACACAAAGAAATGGAAAAATGTTCCATGCTCATGGATTGGAAGAATAAATATTGTGGGAATGTCTATGCTACCTAAAGCTATCTACACATTTAATGCAATGCCTATCAAAATCCCATCCAATTTTTTTAAATAAATGGAACAAATAATCCTAAAATTTATATGGAACCAGAAAAGACCTCGAATAGCCAAAGGAATATTGAAAAAGAAAACCAAAGTTGGTGGCATCACAATTCCAGACTTCAAGCTCTACTACAAAGCTGTCGTCATTAAGACAGTATGGTACTGGCACAAAAACAGACACATAGATCAATGGAACAGAATAGACAGCCCAGAAATAGACCCTCAACTCTATGGTCAACTAATCTTCGACAAAGCAGGAAAAAACATCCAATGGAAAAAAGACAGGCTCTTCAACAAATGGTGTTGGGAAAATTGGACAGCCACATGCAGAAAAATGAAATTGGATCATTTCCTTACACCACACACGAAAATAGACTCAAAATGGATGAAGGACCTCAACGTGAGAAAGGAATCCATCAAAATCCTTGAGGAGAACACAGGCAGCAACCTCTTCGACCTCAGCCGCAGCAACTTCTTCCTAGGAACAATGCCAAAGGCAAGGGAAGCAAGGGAAAAAATGAACTATTGGGACTTCATCAAGATCAAAAGCTTTTGCACAGCAAAGGAAACAGTCAACAAAACCAAAAGACAACTGACAGAGTGGGAAAAGATATTTGCAAATGACATATCAGATAAAGGGCTAGTATCCAAAATCTACAAAGAGCTTAGCAAACTCAACACCCAAAGAACAAATATTCCAATCAAGAAATGGGCAGAGGACTGAACAGACATTTCTGCAAAGAAGACATCCAGATGGCCAACAGACACATGAAAAAGTGCTCCACATCACTGGGCATCAGGGAAATACAAATCAAAACCACAATGAGATACCACCTCACACCAGTCAGAATGGCTAAAATGAACAAGTCAGGAAATGACAGATGCTGGCGAGGATGTGGAGAAAGGGGAACCCTCCTACACTGTTGGTGGGAATGCAAGCTGGTGCAACCACTCTGGAAAACAGCATGGAGGTTCCTCAAAAAATTGAAAATAGAGCTACCTTATGACCCAGCAATTGCACTACTGGGTATTTACCCTAAAGATACAAACGTAGTGATCCGAAGGGGCATGTGTACCCGAATGTTTATAGCAGCAATGTCCACAATAGCCAAGTTATGGAAAGAACCTAGATGTCCATCAACAGATGGATGGATAAAGAAGAGTGGTATATATATACAATGGAATACTATGCAGCCATCAAAAGAAATGAAATCTTACCATTTGCGATGACATGGATGGAACTAGAGCGTATTATGCTTAGCGAAATAAGTCAACTGGAGAAAGACAACTATCACATGATCTCCCTGATATGAGGAAGTGGAGATGCAATGGGGGTGGGAGTTAAGGTGGTAGGAAAAGTAAAAATGAAACAAGATGGGATCGGGAGGGAGACAAACCAAAAGAGACTCTTAATGTCATAAAACAAACTGAGGGGGGTGGGGGGGAAAGGGGTGGGGAGAGGGTAGTGGGGTTACATTATATGTTTAAATAAAGCTTAAATTAAAAAAAAAAGAAGAAATCCAAGCCAGGGGAGCCTGGGATCGAGCCCTGCCTTGGGCTCTCTCCTCCTTGGGGAGCCTGCTTCCCTTCCTCTCCCTCTGCCTGCCTCTCTGCCTACTTGTGATCTCTGTCTGTCAAATAAATAAATAAAATCTTAAAAAAAAAAAAAGAAATCCAAGCCAATGTATAGGTCATGTTATTAATTACCTGAGATTTGAAAAATTCCTTTTGTTTTGTCATCTTAACTGTGCATCATGAATTTCTTAACTAATGTTCGTTTGTTGAATTCAAAGCAGTATATTTTGTTCATTAGTATTATAAATGGTATTAGTCATAGTTATTCTACTTGCATTTTAATTTTAACTTCATTATTATTTAAAAATGAAACATATTCAGTTTCACAGATTTATAGAAAACATCTTAATGCTTGCAACAAAATCTTTATAGGATTCAACTTCTCAGTTTGAAAGACTCAAGTTTCAGCCATCTACCCCAACTCCTATGTATCTCATTTTCATACACATGCAGGTAAGGATTTTATATTCTTCTTACTTCATGGTTGTAGTTCAGAATGCTGAATGATATCAATCAAAATTTATATAAACACAGATGGTGTTCTTATCTCCATCTTGTAAATGTGTGCCAACTCTGGGAAAAGAAAATGGATTATGCTAGGGCTTAAGTGTCTATAGTTCAGAAAAATCTTTTCTCTTCTCTCCAGCTCCACATTCAGCACTCAAAGAAGTATTAATTTTATGTATAGGGAAAGTTTCACTAAAGACTCTGTGAACAATGGAAACTCAACTCAGATTACCTTAAGCAAAAGAACATCTCTCTGATACCTCTGGTCAAAAACTCCTGAAATTTTGAGTGACATCAGGTACCAAGTCTTGAGTTAATTTATCAAAGAAGATGAAATACTCTTTTTGGCAAGATATCCTCATGATTCTACCATGTTTTCAGGATGGGTAGGTAGATGAAGATCAACTTTATTTTCAAAGCATATTAAATGGATTTCCCTAAGAGAAGATATGAGGGATAGTCTATTTCTTAAGTAGCAAGAAGTGATGCTGGAAAGGAAGAAAATAATCACTCTCCACCACAATAGAGTTATGCTATCATAAAAACAAAAAGGAAAAAGAATGATACTTTAGTACTAAAATACTAACTTTAAGAATTAAACTTACCATTTAACTTTTATCCTAAGACCTATTATATGTTGTTAGAAATCACTAATGTCTTATGTTACTTATAGAAGATTATAAAAAGAATTTAACAATTCTAAAGAATATATGCATAGACTTGATGTTTCAAATGGACCAGACCCAAATAATGATGTTACTTTTTAAAAACTCATGAATAAAGTACAAAAGATAAGAGTATTTGATTAAATGTAAAGTAAAAGCATTATAGATAATGATGTTTTATGCTATCCCTCTTTTCTGCATAACCCTTGGTTTATCTTCTATTTCTATTGTTTCTCACTTCTTTTTTTTTTTAATAGTGTTCTTTGTGCTATTACATTTGGAAAGAATTATTCAGTGGGGAATGTAAACTAGGCTTTTAAAAGTGGAGGTCAATAATATGTAGGTTGCAAATTATCCTTTTAGGTTTCCTCTGATTTTTCTAGTTAATTATTATAAGCTTTCTATGTTAGTGCTATGAACTCTTGGCATCATGGGCTTATGTTTTAAAAGATTAAAAGGATTTAAAAGTAAAGACTTGCATGTAAAAAATGATCTAAATAAATTTAATGAAGAAATAATGTAGGAAAATGGAAGAATTTTAAGGTGGATAGATCACTTAAGGGTCCTTATCTCACCATAACAATACTCTGAAGGACTCTTTAAATATGGACTTAAATGAAGGTGACAGAATAATTTTCTGAAAACCACTGAAACTGCTCTCTAATGAAAACTGTACGAAATGTACTACACCTATAAAACAAATGGCATAAGATATAATATTCAGTATATTCTGAAGGATGTATGGTGGGTTCTGATATCAGTGTAATTCTTTTCCTGTTATTATTTCTTCACTGTTGTGATTAGTACAACAGTTAACTGTGTTGACCTTATCTAGATGCCCTTCATGCTTCTTTCTTGCGATGTCTTCCCTATGGTGACATGTCTTTTTCCAGCTTTAGGAGGTTTATTACTGAAACCAATATTTTTTCATCTTTAATTGTTAACTTCAGCAATAGCTGTGTGACATTGTAGGTCTGCCACTGAAATCTGGGTGCTCTGTATTTAAGTGCTTTGGGGTGGCTTCATTCCTTTTAGGATCGAAGCGTTTCAGCTAACATTTGATTTTGTATATATATATAGATGTGCTCTGAAGAGAAATTAGTCCCAGTGAGTCTGAAGTGAAAACAGTTTGCCCATTCCCATAACACCTGACACCTTGTGTATCACCACTAAGAATCCCCCAGGCAAAGGTGGCCTGGATCTACTAAGTAATTATTTAACATTCCAAGTCTGCACGTGCTGGGAACACTTTAGGCCTTATTAATATTTCTGCCCTGACACCAGCCCCCTTCCCTAGACTCTTTTTGAGCCATTCTTCATGAATGATGTGAAGGAGGAAGGTTGGAGAAGAGAACAAAAGCTTCAAAGGTCTGGATATCTGGTGGGTCCACTAGTAGACTTCACCAGGTGCCATGAATCTCCTGAAATAATACACAAAAGTTACTAATTATGTATATCAAGAATCCATTCACAGATTCTTCTTTTTTCCATTCATAGATTGGGCCTTTGACAGATAAAAGAAACTTTTTTTTTTAGAGATTTTATTTACTTATTTGAGAGGGACAGAGACAAAGATAACAACAGAGAGCACAAATGGGGAGGAGAGCAGAAAGCAGGCTCCTGTTTCTGAGTAGGGAGCCCAATGTAGGAAGTCAATCCAGGACGATTGGATCATGACCTGAGCTGAAGGCAGACACTTAACAGACTGAGCCACCCAGGCACCACTGAAAGATTAGATACTTCTTAAAACTAAGTCTTTACTTCTAAAGTTTAATGGTTGGAATTCATTATATGTTGGTTAACTAGAAGACACCTTGAACCAAGCACACTAAGAAATGAATTTCCTGAACTCACTCTTTTGTTTAATGCTTTATGTATGAATAACATTATGGTTTTCCTTTGTCTCCAGCCAAGAATTTCTCAGTACATATTGTGTGAATGACAGTTTCTCTTTTGTGCCTTAGAAAAAAGAATTTCATTAACTTGGAAATGTACCTTGTCATATTCTAAGTATCTTAATATTATTAGTGTTCTTATTTTTGTACTTATGGACTTGAATGTAGATTATTTGGTGACTTTTAGTTATTTTTGATTGTTGTGATATTCTAGAGCTTTCCTTAAGTGGGATCTTGTCTAGCACAAACTGAAACCTTATTTCATTAAAAAAAAAATCAGGGGCACCTGGGTGGCTCAGTGGGTTAAGCCTCTGCCTTTGGCTCAGATCATGTTCTCAGGGCCCTAGGATGGAACCCTGCATCGGGCTCTCTGCTCAGCGGGGAGCCTGTTTCCCTCTCTCTCTCTCTGCCTGCCTCCCTGCCTACTTGTGATCTCTCTCTGTCAAATAAATAAGTAAAATCTTAAAAAAAAAATCAGGATATTCTTTTTACTAACATGGGAACCACCACGTGATGCTAACAGGAAATCACATTTAATTCCCATATGAATGTTTTCTTCCTCTCAAAAAAAAACCAAAAAAACCCCCCAAACCAAAAAAAAAACCCTATACATTACTTACATATCACTCAGTTAAGTGCTTCTCTAGTATCATTTATTATTCATAATGTTCTCAGTTGTTAAGGGGTATGATATGCTTAGGTTTCACCTCGGGGAAATGGTCTCATAAAAAAACAAAACCAAGGGTCCAGAAAAAATGAACTCAATAGCTAAATTGGAATTGCATAGTAGACTTTCCCTTATATCTTGGATGACTCCAACTTCTCACCTTCTCTATCCTTACAGATACTATCCTCTTATTTAAAACATTATCTGCAATTTGACTTCATTAAAAACAAATAACTACTACCCACCCAACAAAAAGGCAAATCAATTTATTTTGCCAAAATTTGTGAAACGATGATTCTATTACATTTACTGGGAATTGAGGAGTGGTTATTTAGACTATGTCCATAGACATAAAGAGATTTTTAATTTTTGGCTGAATTTAAAATTCAGTTCAAATAATTGCTTAGTACCATATCTAACCCATTAGTGATATCTATTATATAAAATAATCAGTGTGGCACCATGTGTATAACTATATAAGATAAAAACTAAAGTTTAAAGCACAGTGTGCCTTTTTTTTTTTTTTTTCTCTCTATGTTCTAGCAACAAGTCATTTGGAATGGAAAGTCCTGGGGTGAAATCATGAATAGAACCGTCCTCATAAGCTGTGTGACTCAGGTAAATCACATTACCTCACCATTTCTTTATCTACAGTTTATAATTTCTTTATCCACAGGGATAATAACCTGCCCTATGTAGAGTCAAAAGAAAGAATGAATGATGAAATTGTTTTTCAAAGTGAAGTATTTTATAAATTTAATGATTGACTGCTTTTCTCTTAAGATACACATTATTGATAGGCCTTAACTGATGTTCTCAGAAGACATTTTCCACACTTCCCAAAGCCTTGGCAGTGATGAAACTAGTATTAGTGAAGAGACTGGGAAAAATAGAGTATTTGTGCATTTTCCTACTTATGAAAATTCTACTCTCATTTCTTTTCTAGTGGTGCTGTCCTTGTAACTACAGGCTTGTGCTAATTTTCAAGGCTATGCTGATTTGTCTTTATATGTCAGGATCAATATTGCATTCTTCCTACTGTGCTCTCATGTGAACAAAATAACTTAGTAGCAAAATTTTATACTGGTAATAATAAAAACTAACAGAACGATGCCTTCTGATTTTTCTGGTGTGTGTGTGTGTGTGTGCAAAATTATGAGACCAGTGCAAATGGGAAAAAATTCTTTCTTACAGACATTTTGGTAGTGGCTGTAATTCAGTGAAACTGTACATCCTGCTTCAATTTTGGAATAGTGGGGAGGACGAAATCATTCTGACATTTCTTAGAAAAGAAGGAACATCTAACAGCCAAGGTGGCTGCAGAATTCATTTCTGTCTCCTTCTTTTTCTGGATCTTGCTCCATGGCCAGAATTATTCTTGGAAACTGTTTCATCCTGATAGGTGCACAATGTCCATGATTAGGGACACAATTCTTCTGTCTCACTTAATAGAAGAAGAAGCTTCACAAGTGTAACATTTTTTTCCCCAAAGTTTACTCTTTCTATTCTTTTTCCTTTTTTTTTTAAGATTTTATTTGTTTATTAGTTAGAGAGAGAGAGAGAGAGAGAGAGCGAGCACAGGCAGAGAGGCAGGCAGAGGCAGAGGGAGAAGCAGGCTCCCTGCCGAGCAAGGAGCCCCATGTGGGACTCGATCCCAGGACCCCGGAATCATGACCTGAGCCGAAGGCAGCCGCTTAACCAACTGAGCCACCCAGGCGTCCCTCTTTCTATTCTTTTTCATTGCTTCCTCATGAATGGGAAAATCAAGATGCTGTACACATCTGCTTTTCTTAATTATAAGTAATGAATTTTTCTATGAGCAGATTAAGTGTTTAAAGAATGTTACTCTCCTGGCTTTAATATGGAATTCATATTCACTTTTCAAATTTCAACATTTCAATTTTGGTAGGAATTAAAGCTTAAAAGGTGACAGTGGATTTTTGAATTCAACGAACTCCATGTTAAGTATAGGTTTTATTTTCTGAAAAGTAAAGAATAGGTTATTGACTCAGCCCATTGAAATGTAGATGGAAGGTATAATGTTAATTCTCATATAAATATAGGGCATGATATGTAAGTTATATTGGTTTATAGGTAGTGAGAAAAATCTTTTAATAACATAATCTAGAATATTGGGCATACTATGCATTTCTTTCTCCTGGTGAATAAAGTCCAGTCAGCTCACAACTATATATATTTAATGTGTGTATAGGTGTGTGTGTGTGTGTCTCTACAAACATATGCATATAAATGTGTGTGTATGCACATATAGATGTGTACTTTATAAATATGGTCTTCAAATGAATAGATAATATGTACATTTTATAGTTAATCCAATTAAAATAAAAAAGATAAAATAAAATAAAGGCTTTTAAAGTTGTTCCAATGAGCAAGGAAAAACAAAACCCTAAAATCATTTGTATGTATATGTAGTCAGTTGACAACACCTTGCATTTCAATGTATTTTTAAATTTCCTTTAAAAATTGTAATAATACTCAATTTGCCTTTTAAGGTTGTTGTCATTGTTTTCTTCCTTTTTCTTCAAATTTCTGTAAAGAATACAGTAGATTTCTTTCTTTCTTTTTTTTTTTTTTAATGATTCAGAGAATTTTTTCTGGCCTGGAAAATTGCAAGACTATGGAAGTATAAGGCCAGAACACATTGATGCTTATACCATTCTGTAGCCAGAAAGAGCAAAACGTTTATGAATAAGTACTTGGTCTGACAAGGACACACCCTGATTCAAATTAGCACACACACCTGGAATAGTAAATGAGTTGATTTTTATTTTCTATCAATATGCATCATACCAAAGTCTCATCATCAGCCAAGAGTGAATCATCAAAGAAGATCTTTCCTTTATCCCCAAATGATAAATGTGGTTATGCAAAAATGTTAATGTGAAGGACTTTTCTTTTTCTTTTCAGGTAGTAATAATTGAGAAAGAAAAAAGAAATGTAAGTCTATTTAGTAATAGGAACCATATTCCAAGGCAAAGTAATTGCATATAATTATCTTTTTCTTTTCAGTTTCCAAATTTGATTTTATGTAAATCAGATGATGTCAAAGATTCTCATGATAAAAGTTAAAGAATAGTCTCTAATGTTCTTGTAGAATAACATACCATGGATATATATACTTTAATTCTGATGTGTTTTTTTTTTTAAAGATTTTATTTCATTTGACAGAGACCACAAGTAGGCAGAGAGGCAGGCAGAGAGGGGGAAGCAGGCTCCCCGCCGAGCAGAGAGCCCGATGTGGGGCTAGATCCCAGGACCCTGGGATCATGACCCGAGCCCAAGGCAGAGGCTTTAACCCACTGAGCCACTCGGGCGCCCCTAATTCTGATGTTTAACCTCCTCTTTGTGGTTGACTACTGGGACTTAGGAAACTTACTTTAGTGTTTTTGTATCTCAGTTGACCCTTCCAAGCGAAGGAGATAATTGGAATTTCCAAATAGACATTTAATAAGCAGTAATATGGTCTTGGTTTGAAGTGTTACTTCTTATTAACTTCCAGTGTAAGTCTAGCTTTCAGAAATATTTCCTTGTCTGTGTCAAAACTTCCTTACTCAACTTCCCAGAACAGACCTGCTCTCAAGCATACTATAAGTCTGATTATGAGTAAGCATGTACCAGTTACATCAGATCTCTGAGTATTGGTTCAGAAAATATAATTACCCTACATAGTTAGCTAGAGATGCCCTTTGAATACTGAAAACATGTTGGGGATCCTGGAATATAGGCTGACCTTTGCTGAAGCCAAAGTCAATATCCCTTTTCTCTCTGGAGCAGTTTAAGCCCAGTTAGGTAGAGAACTCAAAACTTTTTCTTAACCATGTTTATATGTAAAAAATGTGTGTATTTATGTATTAATTATTTTTATGTATATTTTTATATGTATATTTTATGCATATTTTTAATGACAGCTTTATTGAAATATATTTCATATACCAGAAATTTTATCCTTTTAAATTATACGAAGAAGTGGTTTCTAATATATTTGCAAAGTTGTGCAATCATTACCATCTAATTCCAGAACATTCTTTTCACCCCCTCAAAAAGGCCATATACCCATTAGCAGTCACTCTCCATTCTTGCTTCCATGTAGGCCCTTGAAACCACTATTCTACTTTTCCATGGATATGCCTCCTTTGGACATTACATGTAAATAGAAACATACAATATGTGGCCTTTTGTGTCTGACTTCTTTCATTTAGCATAATATTTTTAACATTCATCCATGTTGTAGCATATATCAGCACTTTATTCCTTTATATGGCTGAATAATATTGGACATGCTTTCAGTTCTCATGTACCTAGGAGTGGAATTGTTCAGTCATATTCTACGTTTAAATTTTTGAGAAACTGCCAATTTTTTCCAAGCTGTTGCAGTATTTTACATTCCCATTAGCAATGTCTGAGGAGTTAAATAAATTTAATAATATATTTAATATTCTTTTAAAATATTAAGAGGAAAGTACTCGTGTAAATAATACATTTTTATTTTTGATCTGAATGATATTTACAATTATTAGTATAGTAGTTTTCTTAGAAAAGCATTACCAAGTTGTTATAATTAGTCTACTGAAAAACAAACTTTTACCCCACATATTCAGATTATAGCAAGGACGTAAACCTGTAAGTTCAAATACAATGATATGAAATTTCCAGAGTATAAATAACTGCTAACCCAAATTGATGCAAATAATGCTATTCATTTTTTTTTTTTT
>ML106756.1:0-13079 GCA_003697995.1 Taxidea taxus jeffersonii
GGGCTGGAAATAGTGCTGTTTCCTGCCAGCTGGACTTGAAAATCTTGTAATTCAGGGATCAGCCTGTAGAGTACCTAGAGCATATCTCAATAGTGGGAAATAATTTGCCGTAAACTAAACACTGTTCTGGTCCCACCTAATAAATCTTAAAAACCAGACTCAAAAGGATTAAAATATTTCCAAGTGCTTAACTGCATCTTAGAACAAGGCTTAAGGATGATCTATTTATAGGAATACAAAATATCTAGCACCCAACAAGCTAAAATGATTCAATCAATAATACCAGGCACATCAAGAAATAGAAAACATGATGTAAAATGAGGATAAGAAATCTACTGGACTCCACCCAGAACTGACATTCTCAAAATTTGTTGGCTATGATTAACACATGTATTAGGGGGGAATTCAGAGCACTAGCCTCCTGTGTCAGAAAAGAGAAAAGATCTCCACTTTAAATTTCCCTTACGAAACTGGGGGGGGGGGGGAGAGAATTAAATCTGAAAGAGGTCAAATAAAGGGGGAAAAAAGGAGAAAGAAAGACAAACCAAGAAACAGATTCTTAACTACAGAGAACAAGCTGATGGTTATGGAGGGGAGGGAAGTGGGGGGATGAGGGAAACAGATGATGGGGTTTAAGGAGTACACTTGCTAGTGATGAGCCCTGGATGTTGTAGGTAAGTGTTGAATCACTATATTGTACAATTGAAACTAATATCACACTGTATGTTAACTAACTAGAATTTAAACAAAAACTTTTAAAATTTTTAAAATAAAGGAAATTATGAAAATTAAGATCAGGGATCAATGAAACAAGAAAGAGTAATGAAAATCAGTAAATAAATGCTGTTTCTTTGAAAATACCAATAAAATTGACCAGCCTCTAGCCAGGCTGATTAGGAAAAAGTAAAAGAAGAGTTAGGAAAAACCAAACTCTCAGACTCGTATTTCCTAAGGTCATGTTGTTTCTGATTTGGGGACTAAAGCATCTGATTCTGTAGTAATCCTAGGCTGTGTCTCTATCCTGTCATAATTTACCATTTGTTCAAGTATAATTTTTTCTAAAATAATTTCATTTGCAAAATATATATCATCCAAATTCAATATCCCCCCAAAAGGATTCATTTAAACCATTCTGCTTATCAATAAACAATATTTTGAAAATGAACTGAAACAATGGCTCTTGTTCCCCCCTTTCTTTTTGCTCATTGAGATTTTCCAGTAAAACCTGTGTTTTCATAAAAAAATAAAGAAAGAAAGAAAAGATAAGAAAAGAAGAGAAGGCAGATTTACTAGAAGAGGAATGAAGCAGTAACATCACTACAGAGTCTACATGAAGCAAAAAGAAAATAAGGAAATATTAGGAACAGCTCTATGAGCTGAGGTGACATGTGAAGATCCCTTAGAAGACACAAACCACCAAAGATTATTCCAAAACCCACAGATAAGCTGATATGTTCTATATATTTAAAGAAATGGAATTTTTAGTTCAAAACATTCTAATAATAAAAACCCCAGATGCCAAAATTCACTGATGAAGTCTAGAAAATATTTATGGGAGAAATAAATTCAACTCTCCCCAGACTTTTCCACGAAATAAAGTGAGAATAGACTTTCCAACTAATTTTATGAGGTCAACAATACCTTGATTCCAAAGCCAGAAAGGCATTACAAAAAAAGTACACACCAATATTCATTTTGAGCTTAGATGCAAAAGTTATCAGCAAAATTTTTACAAATAGAAACCAATAATATATTTTAAAAGAATGGCATATCATGACCAAGTTAGGTTTAGACTAACAATTCAAAGTTGATTTAATACTTTAAAATAATCAATGTGATTCATCCTATAACACGGTGAAAAAGAAAAACCATGTAATCATCTTGATAGATGAAAATAAACCATCTTACAAAATCCAACATCCATTTCTGATTGAAACTATTAGCAAAGTAGGAATTGAAAGGAAATTCTTCCACATGATAAATAACATCCATGAAAAACTTACAGCCAACATCATACTTCACGGCAAAAGACTGAATTCGGAAAAAATCACTTGTATCTTCTCTAACCACTTCTATTAAACATTGTCCTGGGGGCTCTAGCCAGTGCAATAAGGCCAAGAAAAAAATGAAATGTATCCTGGTTGGAAAAGAGGTAAAACTATCTTCACTCAAGGACTCCATGATTGTCTAAATAGAGCTGATAGAATCTACAGAAAAGTCACTAACACTAATGAGTGAGCTTAGCAAACTTGCAGGATACAAGTAAACAAACAAAAAACCATTGAGTTTCTATATGCTATCAGGGAAAAGAAAAGAAATTGAAATTTTAAAAAGCAATAAGATTTACAATAGTATTACAAATATTTACTACCTATGGGTAAACCTGACAAAAGTACACCTAAAACTATAAATCACTGCTGAAAGACATTTCAGAAGACTGCAGGAAGTGGAGAGCTACACTGCATCCATGGGTCGGGAGACTCAGGCTTGTTAACATGTAAATTCTCCCTAAACTGATCTACGGACTCAACACAATCTGAACCAAAATTACAGCAGGCTTGTGAGTAGAAATTGACAAGTAATTCTGAAATTTGTATGGAAATGCAAAGAACCTCTTCTAGCCAAAGCAACCTTGTAAAAGAACAACAAATTTACATATCCAACACTGCCTCATCTAAGGAGATATAACCACAGCAATTAAGAAACTGCTATTGGTATCAAAATAAACAAATGAATCGATGCAACAGAATAGAGATGACAGAAATAGACTGACTCATGTGCGCAACTGATTTCTGACAAAGATGCAAAACCAATTCAGTGGAGGAAGAACAGCCTTTTCAAAAGATAAGGCTGTAACAATTGGCCACGCACATGTAAAAAGAGAGAGAGAACTATGATTCATAGCTTGCACCATATAACAAAATTCCCCACTCAAAATGGGTCACAGATGGAAATGCAAAGCTATAAAACTATACACACATACACACACACACACACACACACACACACAATTGTAGAAGGAAATACAGGGAAAACCCTTTGTGATTTTGAGTTAAGCAAAAATTTCATAGTTATCTATGAAAAGTATCTATCTATGAAGCAGAAGGCTGACAAATTTGACATTATCAATATTAGCATCTCTGCTCTTCAAAAAGCCACTGTTAAAAGAATGAAAAGACAAGGTGCTCGGGTGGCTCAATCAGTCAAGCATCTGACTCTTGATTTTGGCTCAGGTCACAATCTCAGGGTAATGTGATTGAGCCCTGAGTCAGGTTCCACACTCAGCAGGGAGTCTGCTTGAGATTCTCTCTCTCCCTCTGCCCCTCCAACTCTCTCTCTCAAAATAATAAAACAAATAAATCTTTAAAAAAATAGGGTGCCTGGGTGGCTCAGTTGGTTAAGCAGCTGCCTTCAGCTCAGGTCATGATCCCAGAGTCCTGGCATCGAGTCCTACATCAGGCTCCCAGCTCCATGGGGAGTCTGCTTCTCCCTCTGACCTTCTCCCCTCTTATGCATGCTCTCTCTCTCTCTCTCTCTCTCTCTGAAATAAATAAAAATCTTAAAAAATTTTTAAAAAATAATAAATAAATAAATAAAAAATAGTGAAAAGACAGGCTGCAGAATAAGAAAATAAATTGCAAACCATATATTTGATAAAAGATTTGTATCCAGAATATATAGCAAACTCTCAAAACTCAAAACTAATAAAACAAAAAACCCAATAGAAAAATGGGTGAAAGATTTTACCGATGCTTCACCAGAGAAGACATATGGTTGGCAACAAATATATGAAATCCTAACTAAAACCAGAGAGGGAAATCACCAGTCCCCTGTCAGAATGACTCCAGCTAAAAGTTCACCACACACATCTAGGTGAGGGTGTGGAGAAGCTAGAATTTCACACAGTGCTGATAGGAGTAGAAAATGGTGCAGCCACTTTGGAAAACAGCTGGACAGATTCTTATGAAGTGTAACATACACTCATCATAAGATCTAGCCATCCACCCATAGATCTATGTCCTAGAGAGGTGAAAGCATATGTCCACACAAGGACTTATACACAACCATGAATAGAAGCTTTATTTTGCAATAGCCCAAACCTGAAACAGCTCATATATTCATCAGCAGAGTGATAACCAAGCAAACTGGGGTATGTCTATGCACTTGAACGCCACTCTGCAACAGAAAGAATGAACTGCTGATCTGTGCAACAACAGGGACGGGACTTCAAATAACTATGCAAGGTGAAAGGAGTCAAACAAAGCAGTATGTGTTGCTTGGCTCCATTTACATAAAATGCTTTAAAATGCAAACTAATCTAGGGACGCCTGGGTGGCTCAGTGGATTAAGCCTCTGCCTTCTGCTCAGGTCATGGTCTCAGTGTCCTGGGATTGAGCCCTGCAATGGGCTCCTTGTTCAGCAGAGAGCCTGCTTCCTCCTCTCCCTCTGCCTGCCTCTCTTCCTATTTGTAATCTCTATCTCTCTGTCAAATAAATAAATAAAATCTTTAAAAATTGCAAACTAATCTATAATAATAGGAAGGGTCAGTGGTTGCCCAGAAGAGGGCTGGGGTGCTTCTAGAGGGAGGGTTGCAGACGGATACAGGGAAACTTTTCTGGAGGATGGATATGTCCATTATCTTGATTTTGATGATGGTATAATAGTATCCATATGTCAAAATGCATCAAATTGTACATTCTAAGTATGTGCAATTTATCATATGCCAGTTATATCTCAGTGCAGCTTTTTAACTACCTTCATATGCAATTTTTCACCCATCAGATTCACAAAATTCTAAATGTTGGACAACACGTACTCTTGACAAGGTTGTGAGGAGTCAGGATTTTCAGAGAAGCTTTTTCAATGTATACCCTGCCCTCAGTGTCTGACTGCCCCCCTCACTGCACACTCATCCATGCTAATGAAGTTTAAAATTTTAATTTTAGCTGTTCCAGCCGACTGTGACCTTTCCAGAGAGTGGAGCTCCAGTCTAACGGCTGTAATAAGATTGCTCAGTGAGAATAGATTTTAAAGACAGGAAGCAGCATATGAGGACAATGCAGGTTTCTTCATTTATGTATTTTGTTCACTTTGCATTGACTCTACAATTTTTTCCTGAGTGCCTTCTAGGTGTCAGGCACCATTGTGGTCACTGGGGATAGATGTGGCTGCGAAGAAACCTGCCAGAGTCTCCATCCCCCAGCATGACACCGCAGATCCATGGCATAGCCACAAATGGCCCATCAGGTACACAGGGAATGTGTCAGACAGTAGTGAGCATAGGGAGAAAAACAAGCAGGCATGAGGAAGGGAGAAGCTCAGGGTGAGTTGTTTCAAAGTGAGGGCTCTGGCAGTTCTCTGGAAGGTGACGGTTGAGCAGACACCTGAAGTGAGCAAGTGTGGAAATAAGATGTTCTGGAAGGGTTGAAAACAAGCTCCTGTTCAAGCATGTGTTTTCTTCTCTCTTGATATGTGTTTGGAATGCAGGAATGATTTCCACGTCCTCTTTTCCCAGTCTCTCCCACAGCGCTCTGAAGCAAGCCTTTTTAGCACATGTTGGTGCTGTTGGGATGGTAAACTTAGAGTCACCGGCCAGCCGATGCCTCTTGCCAGGTGGGTGACCCTGAGCAGGTCCCTGGGAGTTTCTGAACTTCGTTCCCCTCTGGCGTGCAAATGGAGATGCTAAAAATTCACTGACTCCTATGGTTTCACTTACTTGTGGAGCATAAGGAATAACATGGAGGATGTTAGGAGAAGGAAAGGAAAACTGAATTGTGGGAAATCGGAGGGGGAGACAACGCATGAGAGACTGTGGACTCTGAGAAACAAACTGAAGGTTTTGGAAGGGAGGGAGGTGGGGGCTGGGTGAGCCTGGTGGTGGGTATTAAAGAGGGCACATCAATTGCATGGAGCACTGGGTGTGGTGCATAAACAATGAATCTTGGAATACTGAAAAGAGGTAAAATTAATGATGTTAAATTAATATGTTAAAAAAAATAAAAATAAATAAATAAAGCTTAAAAAAATTCACTGACTCAAGCGTGAACCGAGCAGTTATCATGTATCTGGCTGTGCATGCAGTTATTATGTATAAAACAAACAACCAGCACCTGGTTGTGCACAGGTGCTGGGGACATGGTGATGGATAAGACAAAGGTACAGCCTTCCACTGAGCCAACCCAGGCATGCTGGCTTGTACAAACCACCAGAATGATGTGTATTTAAAACAACACATGTAGGACCATACGATCATAAAAAGGGAACCAGGCCAGGTGGACATCAGACAGTGATTCTCAGAAGGGACATTTAAATGGGATCTAAGGAAGTTAGCCAAAAGACCAAGGACAGAATGTGTGTGTGCGTGCACTTGATCGTGCTGCAGAGAAGGGAAATGTCCCAGGAAGCAGGAACCATCAGGTAAAGACAATGAAGCAGAATCAACACTGCTACATTTCAATGAATTGAGAAAGTCTAAGACCAGCTTTGGTGGATTCAGATGTTCATCTTACAAAGTCATGAGTGTCAAATATGATCACCTGAAAGAACATCACTCCTTCCATGGCATGCTTCATACATGTGACTCATTTTCTTTCCTTCCTGGAGCTCTGAGCCATCACCAATGTGCAAGACACTGTCACAGCACCTGTCACCCATCTAGCAAACTTCCGTTCCATTGTTGCAACTAATCTATATGCACAGGCTTGACAGTAGAGATTCCTGTGTTCACTTTGTAGATGAGGACTGAAATTTTGGAAGAAGTAATATTGACAGCAGCTTGTGTCAAGCCAGACCACTTAGGGCTGACAGATTTCCAAGACATAATCAGCTTCTCAGTGAATCCAACCTGGACTTGCAATGAGAAAGTGCCCAGGAAGGTTTCCTGTGCCCATCTCAGTTTCCTATAAGGAGACCTCGCTTTCCAGTGCCCACAGCTTTTATGGAGATATCCTAAAAGAGCCAACACACATATCCCTCTGGAGCCACCACTCATCCTTGCAACCTGCTAAGGATGCAGGATCAAAGAGTAAACTGCCTGGGTGCTAATCTGACTCCATCATCTTTACCCATTCATGAGCTGATGATCCCTTGGCTGCTTCCATATCTTGGCTATTGTAAATGGTGCTGCTATAAACATCAGGGTGCATGTCTCCCTTTAAATTAGTGTTTCTGTATTCTTTGGGTAAACACCCAGTAGTATGATTCCTGGATCATACTATAGTTCTATTTTTCTCTTTTTGGTGCTGCACCACTTTGCATTCCCACCAACAGGGCACGAGGTTTCCTTTTTCTAGCCTCACCAACACTCGTTCCTTGTGTTTTAGATTTTAACCATTCTGACAGGTGTGAGGTGATATCTTTTTTTTTCTTTTTCTTTAAGCTTTATTTAAACATATAATGTAACCCCACCACCCTCTCCCAACCCCTCTCCCCCCCACCCCCCTCAGTTTGTTTTATGACATTAAGAGTCTCTTTTGGTTTGTTTTGATTTGCATTTCCCTAATGCTGAGTGATGTCAAGCATCTTTTCCTGCATCTGTTGGCCATTTGAATATCTTCCTTGGAGAAATGTCTGTCCATGCATAGAAGACACAGCTTTAAATCCAAAGGTTTTAACTGCAAAAGGCAAACTTTGAGAGGGTCAAAAGTGTTCTAAGTGTAAAGACTAGATCACAAACAATAGAGTTGGCAAAAAATATATAGTGAAGAAAACCCAAATTTCTAACCTAACAGGAAGTGAGGTTGTGGGGGAAGGAGGAAGAGGAGAGGACAGGATGACAAGAGAGCATCCTCCAGAAGGAATTCCAAATTTTGTCCCCTCTGCAGGAATAGCCTGAGCCCCAGGGTGTGAGAGGGGCTAGGGAGGAATGTTAAGAACTCCAGTTAGTAGGGCATCTGAGAGGGGAATTACATGCCTTCCGTTCTGGGGCTCAGAAGATAAGCAGCCCAGGGAAAAGTGCATCACAGTGCTGGGGGCTGGGGGGTTGGCACAGTGGGGTCCCAGCAGTGTTCCAGAGGGCAGTGTCACAGAATCCACCCCCAACCTGCATGGCTTAGGGAGAACAGACAGGGTGTAGACCTTAGGGGGAGAGGGCCCTAGAGCCTTTGGTGTCACAACCACAGATGATAGCCCAGGCCACCAGCTGAGGGGAGACTGACAACCAAACCTCAGGCAGGCTGGTCACACACATGAAAGTGCTTACCAAAGAGAACCATGGGCCAGACCCTCTAGCTCCCTGAAACCAGAATGCTAGCTGTGGGAGAAAGGGAGGGAGAAAGCCTGAAATCACCTGAGTTTGAAATTGACTAAGAAATCACTAAATTTGATGTGGCTTACCTGGCCATGAGTGGATTAAGCTTTCTGCAGTGGACAAAATGTTGGCTAAAAGTGATGGGTATTAATGAGGGCACATATTGCATGGAGCATTGGGTGTTATACACAAATAATGAATCATGGAACACTACGTCAAAAACTAATGAAGTACTACTGTATGGTGACTAACATAACATAATAAAACAAAAAAGAAAAGAAAATGAGAAATGATCTTTTTGTGACCCACCCATGTATGTGACCTGTTTGCTCTTGCACCCACTATAGAAGAAATATTGCTTTCATAGACCTGTCTCTGGGAAAGAAAAAAAAAAAAACTCCATTCTCCATGACCACCCCCTCTACACACACACCTCTGTTCTTGGATTCCAGAGGTGTGGCTCTAGGGAAGGCATGGCCCATGGCGTTAAGCTTTAGGGTGCACGCAGCTAAGGTGTCACAGGAGCTGGGAACCCAGGTGAGCCCATGGACCATCAAGTCCCACAGTTCACCAGCAGGGATGAGTAAACTCACACACTTCAAAAAATGAAGTAACCACAGTGCAAACCACTGGTGTTTCCCACGCATCCCATTGGATGTTCCCTGTGTAAACTCCAGAAACAGAATGTGTGAGAACACAGCAGAGCAGATGTGTGCGTGAGCCTATAAACACACACGCTGGAAGCAGACTGGGCACTGGCAGATATTCAAGGCCCAGCTCTGCTGGCCGGTCATTCTCTCAACATGCTCTCCCCACAGGACACAGAGCCTCTGGAGGATCCAGACCAGCCCTGCTACCCTGGGTCCTTCTGCACAGGATGTTCCTCCCCCTGTCTTCCCATCTTCAATGAAACCTTTTCATGCCTGGGCTGCACCCTTCCCTCTGCTTGCATTGCCCTCCCTTTCCCAGCGTTCCAGGCTCAGGTGCACTCTGTATTCTCAGTGACATTTCCCTGGTGGCCTCCAGAAAGAGGGGGCCCTTCATAACACCCTGGAGTTGGCCCTGTATGGCCCTGGTCAATGTCTGCTCTCCACTAGAGCAAGTGCCCCTCATTCACTCATTCATTGGACCCACACTAAATATATCTATGTGCCAGGACACAACAGCACATGTCAGTAGTTGAAAGAATAAATGAACAATAATGCCAACTGCAGACCAGTGAAGTCAGGAGAGTGCAGTGGGAAAAAGTCAGACAGGAGTTAGAGACCCGGCTCTGGAATTTGCTAAGCTGGGTGACCCTGAGGGAACTACTTGATTTATCTGAACCCCAGTTTCTTCAAAGGTAGGTGGGAATAGTAATATCCACTTCTGAGTCTCAAGAGTTCTGCAGGGCAAATGAGAATCTATGTAGAAGGAATGCACACAGAAGGCCCTGGCTTTCTCTCCCTGCAAGATAAAAGGCTGGACCATTTCATGTCTCCCACTGGCACATGAGAATTTGGCAAGAGATTTTTGAGTGGCCCACCCAAATCCTTTCTCTCCTTCTATTTTACTACAGAACCTCAATTTGGAGGATGCCTGTTAAAAGTGACATTTCCCATCATCCTTTGAAGTTGAAGTGGTCATGTGACTTGGTTCTGGCCAATGATTTGTAAGCAGACATCACTAAGTGGGGCTTCTGGAAAGTTCCTCAGTCTGGTATATTTTGCTCTTCCACTTTCTCTTTCTCTCAGTTAGGAATGAAGATGTGAAGCTTTGAGGTGTGGCAGCCACATGGGGACCATGTGATAAGCTTGGGAGTGGAAGCCATGTACCCAGCATGGCTGAGGAGAAAAGTGGCATTAGAGATGTGGAGTTCCTGTCCCAGCCTGGACTGCCCACTTCAGGTTGCATGTCACATGGGAGAAAATTAAACTCCCATTTTATTTTAATCACTAATATCTGGGTTTTTCTGTTACAACTCTGACATTATGTTTGTCTATAGATCCCTCAAATCTCCCTATTCCGTTCACAGTGCAAGAACTGGTAAGAAGAGTTAATTTTATGATTCGTGATTGTTACGTGAAGTGGGTCTTAGATACTCCCAAACCAGGATGATTAGAAGGCAAATTATGGGAACTATTTTCTTTATCCCAACTCCCTGATTTTAGATACCATTTTTGCACTCTTTCTGATTACAGAAGCAATAGAGATTCATTTTAACAAATTTGGAAGCTAACAAAAAGCACAAAGGAAAAAAAGAAAAGAAAATCATCTGTAATAAATTTTCCAGGGGCAAGTAATTTTTCATGCCCATAAAAGGAACTAAGGTTCCTTAGAGAAATGGCTAATTCTAAGACTGGGCCAAACAGGTTACAAGACAAGCCAGGAGAATTTTGTAGGGCAGAAAAGGATGGATTTGCTCTAAAACAAATAAGCAAGCAAACAAACAAACCCATAGTGATGGGGGTATGACAAAAGGACCCAAAAACCACTGAAAAAGTTCCCAGTGGCCATAGCTGGAACAATTTGAGCAACAAAATAAAGTAGCAATGGATTATAGCCCGAAGTATAAAATAAGTATCATGAGTCCATATTTATATTAATACATATACAAAGAAACAAATAAATAGGAGAGAAGAGACAAATCTCCCATACACAAGTCTTCCAAAAAACTTATATTAACACCTCATCTTCTAAGAGTGCAACTGTCCACCCCTTAAGTGTGGTCTGTGCATAGTGACTTTCTTCCCAAGGGTACAGTGTGGAAAGGGCAGAACAGTAACTCTCCAGTAGAGAATCCTAACAAAAACTACCTCATCCAAGTGGTCAAGGGCAACACGAACAGTGTTAAGTCAAGTTGATGGTCTCTCTCCTTGATATGATGGGATGAAATGGTACTTTCCCTCTGTAATCTTCCTCTCAAAAACCCATAACCCCAGTCAAATCATGAGAAGAACATCAGAAAAATTCCAAAAGAGAAAAATTCTACAAATGAAATATCAGACTAATGTTCCTCAAAATTGCCAAGGTCATCAAAAACAAGAAAAATCTGAGAAACTGTCACAGCCAAGGGGAGCTTAGAGAGACATGATGACTGAAAATAATGTTGGTGTCCTTGAGTGAAAAAATAAACAGAGCCTCAGTGGCCACTGGGTCAACATCGGCAGATTAATACAAGTGTCTTTGGAGTTGCCAAAGAGGAGAAGGAGCTGGAACAACAACAAGAAAATATTTGAAGATTGATTCAAAGACTAAAACTTTTCTAATATTTGGTGAAAACTATACAAATCCCCCAAATCCAGCAAACCTCAAGCAGAAAACCACACAAGGACAACCATAGTGGAATTGCTGCAAAATTTTGAGTTTAAAAAAAAAATAAAAAAGAGGCTGCTCTTACTATAAGAAATTTTCAAACAGGCTGAGGAAAAAAAAACAACTGATATATGGAGAGGAACATTTAACCAATACAGCACACATTCTGTCAGAAACAAAGCAAGCCAGAAGACAGAGAGACTTGTATTTAATTTTATTTTACTTTTTCAGTGTTCCAAAATTCATTGTTTATGCACCACACCCAGTGCTTAATGCAATACATCCCCTCTTTAATACCCACCACCAGGCTAGCTTAACCTCCCACCCTTCTCCCCTCCAAAACCCTCAGTTTGTTTCTCAAAGTCCACAGTCTCTCATGGTTCATCTCCCCCTCTGATTTCCCCCAATTCACTTTTCCTTTCCTTCTCCTAATGTCCTCCATGTTATTCCTTATGTTCCGCGAGGAAGTGAAACCATATGATAATTGACTCTATTTGACTTATTTCACTCAGTATAATCTCCTCCAGTCCCATCCATGTTGATGTAAAAGTTGGGCATTCATCCTTTCTGATGGCTAAGTAATATTCCATTGTATATATGGACCAAATCTTCCTTATCCATTCATCTGTTGAAGGGCATCTCGGCTCTTTCCACAGCTTTAAAGTAATGAGCACAAAAATGTAAAATGCTGCAAACCTAAAATTCTATACTCAGTAAAATATCTTTCAAAAATGAAGGCAATAAAGAGACTTCTGACATAAAGGATGAGAAAATTCATCACCAGCAAACTTGCTCCAGAAGAAATTCTACAGACAATATATAGAAGAAAAATGAGACAAGATGGAAATATGGATCTACATTTTTTAAAAAGCACCAGAAGTTGTAAATATTTACATGAACATAAAATACAGTTTTCTCACTTTAAATCTCTTTAAATGATAACTGCTTCTAAAAAGCAAAGTAATATCAGTGTATGTAGGAGTTTAACACAAATAGAAGCAAAATGTGGCAAACGAGAGCAGAAAGGATGGAAAAGGGAATTGGAAGTATCCTGTGTAAGATTCTTACACTCTATGTGAAGGCACATGGTACTATTTGAAGGTGGAAAATTATTAGTAAAAGATGTGTATTGTAAACCCTAGGGCAACCTCTAAGAGGAAAGTTATGGTAATTCAATAGAGAAGATAAAACTGAATCATAAAAGAGACTCAATGCAAAAGAAGGCAGAAAAGGAGGGGAAAGACAATAAGTAACAGATCAAAGAATAAAAAACACAATAACAACTTGGTAGATTGAAACTCAATCACAATTGTATCAACAAGTGCATTAAATATAATGGTCCAAACATCCCAGTGAGAATTCAGAGATGGCTGAATTCACAGTCTTTGGGGAGACAGTGATGGTTCATTTCCTGGAGCTGGGGGAGGACACCCATTCCCCTGAGCACACAACTCAAATGAAGGTAAACTCAACAATAATGGTTACTGTTGTGGTTGTTGGTGATGTTGGTGATGTGGTTGTTGTGATGTTGGTGATG
>ML106756.1:18079-29504 GCA_003697995.1 Taxidea taxus jeffersonii
AGTGACTTGCTCTAAAGTTGTCCAGCCAGGATTCAAATCTGATCTATCCGACTGCAGAAGCATAGGCTTTCTCCAGTCTTCATGTTTGTCATGTAGTAGAGAAAGTAAGTCCATAGTTAGTCTTTCTCTATTAACATTGGGAGTTATTATTAGGTTGAAATGCTGTATTTTAAACAGCTTGGGTACCTCCTGTTGCTGCTAATAGCCTCTTCAATCAGCCTCCAGCCCATAATTTTGAGCTATTTTTTGAGATCCTTATGTGCAACTACTTTCAACCATGCATGATTCTAGCAGAGCCCTGTGGAAACAAGAAATCATTAGAAAGGCAGACGGGTCACCTTCAAGGGGTAGAGAAGGACACAGACATGGCAGGCCAATACCACCATCAAGCACTTTACAGATCTAGTTCATCTAATCCTCACAAGGGATTTTCATCACCATTTTGTTGATGATGAACATGCAGCTCAGAAAGGTCAGGTGACTTGCCCAGGGACATAGAGCTCACAAGTGGTGTGGCAGGATGAACTCAAGTCATCTTATACCAAAGACCATGCATTTTCCACTTCACTACTCTATGCGTAAAAATCACTGTTCTTTGTCCTCTCTCTGCTCACTTGATCTTCTGATGGGAAGATCAACTATTCTCTCTTACACTTGAACTGCTTGCTCATGCATATCCATTAAGGTCATGACATGGCCACGTGGCAGCTCACTATGGAAGAATTAAGACCACCAGCAAAGGTTCCTTTTCACCACTCTGTGTGCATTCTGGTGGAAAAGTACAGAGAAGACTTGACCTTCTGGTCATCAACAAACAAAATGTCTCATGGTTGATAAGGGTTTGAAAGCTGGGAGATCTGGTTTCAAAACCATATCCCTCCCTAGCAGGTCGTGTAATCACAGACAAGTTACACTCTCTGAGTCTCAGCTGCCTTGGCTGGCAAAATGGGAGTAGTGATGCTCACCTTGCTGGGGTATTAGTGAGCACTGGAAGTGGGTTAAAGTAGTTGGAAGGGTCCAGGAGTGACTCTCCTGCAGAAAATGCTTCATTAGGATCCCTTGTCTTCCCCTTGCTGGTACCAGAATTCCCTTCTCAATCATTTCCTACCCTCAGGAAATGTGTACTACAATTGTATGCTTTGCCTGGCTCTTAGAAAAGTTCATGCAATGACCCAGTCCAGCCCCATGATATCATTGGCAAAGCCACTGCTATGAGAGTAGAAAGGGTCAGAGCAGATAAAAGTACTCTATGAAACACAAGGACCTATGTGCGTTTTTTTGGCAAACGTGACCACTGATCAAGTCCAGGAGAAAGGGCAAGGGTTTGGGGCCATAAAGAGTATAAACCCTAAGGGCACTTGGATGGTTCAGTCAGTAACTGACCCTCCTGCCCTTGGCTTAGGTCATGATCCCGGGACCCTGGGATTGAGCCCCTTGTCAGGCTCCCTGCTCAGTGGGGAGTCTGCTTCTCCCTCTCCTTCTGCTGCTCCCCATGCTCGTGCTCTCAGTCTCTCAAAAAAATCAATAAATATTTTAAAAAGAGCATGAACCCTGATTCTTCTACTTACTCGCTGTGTGATCTTACACATATCACCTCATCTTCTTAAGCCTTTAGATTTCTTCATTCATGAAAGGGGGAAATAACTCTAACTTGAGCTGGAGAGCCTATGCTCCAGTGGCTGGCCCATTTCCTAGCCACTGGAATGACAGAGGGCAAGTCTCTGTTGAACATGACAACGTGGAGCCAAAACACAGAAGCAATTAAAAATAAAGGGTTCCTACATAAAGCAAAACCAAGTGCCACCAAGAAGAGCTTTTTGTAAAATGCATTTATTTTTCAAAAGTTCCCTTGATAAACATAGAATATGTAGCAAACATAAAATGCAGGAACAAAGAACCTTGGACACACAGCCCGTATGCAGCCAGACATTGTAGAGTGTGAACTGGGGGCCAGAGTCTCCCCCAGACCCTCAGAGAGGTGAGGCTGAAGGCAACAAGGGCTCGAGGCTGCTCCTGGGTCTCAGCATGTCCCTTGTGATGCTGAGGAGAGCAGACCCTCTGAAATTCATGAGACCAGATGAAAGTGAATCCTTGAATGTTGTGGGTGTTGGGGGTGTCTGTGTCTTCTGCATGTGTAACTTATATCCATGAGTTGTACACTACACACACACACACACCCCACAAAGAAAACTGTCTTCAGACTCCCTGGAGCTTTCCTTGGGACTAGTCGATGCCTAAGGCCCAAGTGGCCTTTTTGGCATTCAGAAAGTTCTTCTTCTTTCTCTTGGGAGGGACATGCAATGAGATCTCTGGCTCCTTTGGATTTCTGAATATAAAGAGCTTCTCGCCTGTGTTTAATAAATCAATGGTCTCTGCCCCTATAATGGGGACGGCAGCCAGTTCTCCGATGGACTCCAGAGACAGGTGTGGCCAGCTTCCTTTTCCAGGCAATACCACCCTCTCCCTGAGGGGGGGGCATGTCTTCTTCAATATACTAAAGAAAGAGCAGAAGACCAGATTTGACATTTTTGGTAACTTACCTTCCTGAGTGTCCTGATGGAGTTCTCCAAGAGAACCCACTTTGGGTCCTTAGGTCCTCAACCAGGTGTCATTTTAATGAAAGACACTGTGGTCATCAGGTCGCCCCTGAAATGAGCTGAAGCCTATGGCAGGTGGTGTATATAGACAACTCTTACTGACTCATGACTGTTGTTAACTTTGCAGAAGTTTTGTAAGCCTCTTGTCATCATGTTGTTAGCTTGAAATCAACTCCGGTTGGAGCAGGTACACCATGAACACTGGGAAATACTACAGACCATATCATTTGTCTCTGTTTCCCTCCCCACCAGCCAATGGTTCAACGTTTCCTAGGACATCATTGCCTGGGAGCCTCATATCAAAGCAGGCTGATGAGACCTGATTCCAAAGCAAGAGTTAGAAGTCAGGCCAACTGCATTTGAAACAGAAGATTGACATTCTTTGGGGATGTCCCATAAAAGGATTGCTGGAATCTTGTCCATGAGTGACCCAGCCCCTAAATCCGTGGTTGCTCTTGGTAATGGCCAAGGCTACTTCTAAGAGGTCTACACCAGCTAAAAGCCACAGGGTTCTCTCAGTGTCCAAGCAGTGCATGATGAGGCCATGTCACTGGGGATCACTTGCTGGATGTCATTGACAGGCTCGCTGGCCCTTCCAGGGCAGATGTGGACGATGAGGCTCCAAGTCCTCCTGCCCTTACAGCTGGTATAAATGTGAGCAAGGATTCCAACCCAGCTCAGTGTGACTCAGTCTCTGTCTTCCTGCCATAGCTCCACATGCCTCCTGGTGGGGCAAAGGCCAGAGGAGGGTGCCAGTGGGGTGGGACCTGTACTCCTCCTGCTCTGTACCTATTCCCCTCGAAGGCCTGCAGCCAGGGATTGCCTTCACTTCCCCATCCCAATCTGGAGGAGCTCACTTCTACTCCTTCCTAGAGGACCTCACATTTATACAGCTCAAATTTAATTGCCTTGATTTGGGCTCCAAATCCTGATCTAATCTCTTTGGGACTAAATTCTGACATCCAGACGATTATGCCTCCGGGATTGTTAACACGGACCATTCATGAAGCTTGGCCTCAGTTTCTTTACTGTAGCTGAAAAATGGTAGAAGGGGCAGGACTCAAGATACATGCTCTGCTTGGACATTGAGGGTTTCCAGAGCACTCACTGGGTATGATCATTTTCTACCCTGTTATGAACCGGCCCAACATCACTCTTCTAGTGAGAAACACTGGAAAACACTGGGAAAAACTTGATCAACTGTAGGAATCGAACACTGCCCCGCCCTTAACTTCCCTCTGACCTCCAGGTGTGCAGAAACCACAGCTAAAAGAGAAAGATGCTCAATGGAGTGGAAAGATCACTGGCCTGCAAGTCTAGGGCAAGGAAGGGGTTAGTTCGATGGTCCCAAACCCCATGGCTGCCGATTTCATAGCTGCAGGCTTGGAGCCTCATCCTCTGACCTCCCTGAGCTCCAGGGTTACCATCCCCGCTTTCTGGAAGGCTGGGAGGCTCAGTGTCGTAGGTGGCAAAGGGCTTTATAAACTATAAACTCCAAACAGCGATGTGGATTTACTCTCCCTCTAACAACATCCCATTTGAAGACAGCCACTAGTTAAAACAGAGTAAAGTGCTAACAAATGATAAGAGGACATTCTCCCACTGACAGTGAGAAGCTTATCTTCAGCTCCTAAACTAAGTCCACCACTAAGAAGGTGATCTTTGGGGAAGGAATGTGGGTATGGCTGCAATCACCCTCTCCCAGGTTCCTAGGCTGGCCCTTCATCTCCCGTCCTGCTCACAGGCAGCTGGGCTGACCTCCTGCCTGGCCCACCCGAGCAGCTGCCCAGTATTACCTCTCCTTCCTCTCACGGGCCCAGAGCATTTTCTCCAGTCCTCTGCTTATCAGTTCTCCTCGAAGTCGGCTTTCCAGGGCTTGCCACCAGCCCTGGTGCTTCCTGGAGGCAAGAAGGGAGGGACTTAATATTTCCTAGAATAGACTTTTCCTGAAAAGCATGGTGGCACTCCATCCTTCAACATGACCTAGGGCTGACAGGAAGAACTTGTTTTCATGGTCTGTCTCTCCCTCCAGGCACACTGATCGAGAACCTTCTTTGGTCAAGATGTAATCTCTGTCCCCAAAGGATTCCCAGTTTGGGGGTCAGAGCCAGGTAATGG
Source organism: Taxidea taxus jeffersonii (assembly GCA_003697995.1). Classification (NCBI taxonomy): domain Eukaryota; kingdom Metazoa; phylum Chordata; class Mammalia; order Carnivora; family Mustelidae; genus Taxidea; species Taxidea taxus. The sequence goes on from ML106756.1 coordinate 22,795, forward strand.
GTGACATCAGTCAGATAGCAGAAGGCTGCCTAAAGGTGGGGACAATTGAGGTGAGCCCTGCACCGCCACAGAAGGAGGACACGTGCGGAGGAATGTGATCTATGCGTTAACTGACAGAGGGTCCACCATGCCCCTCACTCTCCCACGCACACTAGTGCCTATAACAGTGGGCACAGTAGGACTCAGGAGTGTTTCATGAATATATTAAGAAAGTTGAAATAGCACAGCAGAAGCTTGGAAGGTGGGCTGGCCTGAGAACCCTAAGGCTATTCGTGAAGGACTGTGACTTTCACCATAGGGGAAGGGACACTGCAGTGTCATGTAGGGAGCAGGAGGAAGTAGTTGTTCATGGGCCTTGGGCTCAGGTCCATTCAGTAAAGGACAGTGTGGAACCCAGAATCCTGTCTGTGCTCTGCTCTGACCAAGCTGGTTCACACTGCCTGGCCGGTGGTGGAGACAGACATCCTACGCTGAGTCAGGCTCAGTCTCCCAGGATCCGAACTCTTGGGCACAGAAGATGGTCCCCTGAAGGCAGCACCCCAGAGAGCATGTCTTTCGTACTCTCCTGGTCCTGCCCGCCCCAGGACCTGGGCATCCAGCTCTCCCTGGGTTCTGACAGGTCCCTCACACACTCTTTTGTGCTGAGATTAGTCAGGCAGATTTTGTTGCTTGAAACCCTAGACCCCAAACTTGTGGCCAGGCATGAAGTATTTGGGACACAGGAATGGTGATTGCCTTGCCCTCGGAAACTGTGGCAAGTGGCACTCCAGAATTGATCCAGTCCAGTTGGCCATGAAGCGGGGCAAAGAAATGGCACGCGCATGCGCCATACTCGTGGTGACAGCCACCCTGATTCTCTTGCCTTGTGCATTAGAGATCTCTGCTCACCCACCTCCCAAACTGTACTGGCTGAAGGCACAGCCCAGTAAACAAGGTCCTCATGGGTGGCCACATTCCTGCTTCAGGTCACCTCCAATATCTGCGTGTCCCTACCTGCCTGTGCACCAAAAGAAACCACCCGGTGGCAGGCAGCACTCTAACCCTGCCCACACCCAGCCCCCTTACCATGCCCAAAACCAGCCCTGACCACGCCTACACCCTGCCCTCTAATACCTGCCCAGCCCTGACCACATCCATGCCAAGCCATCCGACCACGCCCGCATCCAGCCCTCTGACCACGCCCACACGCAGACACCCAGCCCTGCAATAGCACCTACCCAGTCCTCACCATGCTTACTCATCCCCTGACCACACTCACCCAAGCCTGTCCACACCCATATTCAGCCCTCTGACCACACCCTGTGGACCCCCACCCCTACCCCACAGCCCTTGTCCCCACAGTCCCACCCTGCCTCTCACTCAACCCTATTCTTCCCCCTCAGCAGAGCTTCTTACTTTTTTGAGTCAGGGATCCTTTAGCACCCTGATAAAAAGACACGGCCCCCTTTCTCAGGAAAATCATGTATATACACACCTGAGAGTACAGTCATGACACTTTGGTGGACTTGTGCGCCCTGGGGGAGGAGGCCGGTTCCACCACTGGGGGTTGAGCACTCTTTTCAGGTGCGGCTGTGGCTTTTCTTGCTACCTCGTCCCTCACAGACTCTACTCTCAAGTGGCCCTCCTGCAGCTCCCACACCCCCTCACTCCACACCCCTGCTTCCTGCCTTTCCTTATTAAGAGACTTTGATGACCAAATCCATGCCTGGAACCTGCTCTTAAAGCAAATTTTTGAGGCAGCATTAACCACGATTGAGGAAAAAATTAATCCAAATCAAACGTCCAGTCAGAGGGTAACAGTTGCGTCCACCATGCTACACACCTCTGTGAAATATTACACAGCTGTTAACAAGAGGACTAGGAAGGGGTTTTGATAACTGTGAAAAGTGTGAATTTTAAATTAATAAGACAGCAGAAAATAGAGTCTAAACAGTGTGATAATTATCACATAGAATGACATCTGCACATGGACAAGAATCAGAAGGACAAAAGCAAACTCCCTGCGCTGTGAGGTTCTGTGGAGCAGGGTATATGCTAGGATTACTACACACACAGAGACGCAGACACACATTTTACACACACCCCAAACACACTGATAAAGCCCAGCAAGGAAACACATTCTGGATGAAGAATTGTAAGAAAATGCGCTCAGCCATTTTCCCCAGGTAGCGGAACCAGGACATTTCTTTTTCTTCTTTTTCCTTGTATGTATTTTTTCCATTTCCTTTATCGTATGTGTATGGCATTTACGGCAGGGGAAACGTTTCCTTTTTTTTTTTCTCTTTTTTCACATAGCCAAACCTTCTAACTTTATTTTTTTTAATTAATTTATTTTTTGTCATTATGTTCAGTTAGCCGGCACCTAGTACATCGAAAGATTTTTCTGAAGATTCCACTTGAAAAATAAATTGGTGATGAAGATAAAATCAGGACAAAATAGTCAGGCCTCCTATGATTTATCAAGGGTTCCTGGCCCCTGGTCTGGCTGTCCTTTGCTCCTAGAGCAATGAAGAGCACATAGGGAAGGTGTGTGTGCCCAGGGCTGCAGGTGTCCTGCTTCCTCCGAGCGTTCCCTTCCTGGAATTACACTCAACTGGTTTCCAAGAGCAGCCAGGACGGCGCACTTACCTCCTTCTGCCCAGGTCAGCGGGCTCCCCACCACCATTGTTCTCCACCATGTGGTCCGGATGCTTCTGGCTGCCCGGATCCAGCGCGGCCAGGAGCTCGGATTGTGAGGCCGTGGGCAAAGCCACGCTCAGGAGCCGGCGCAGCGTGCCCCCAGGCACCATGGCCAGCCTGGACAGGTACGATGCCAGTCTCAGCTCCTAGAGGGGTTAATAAGAAGCTCATGAGCTCACTGCTCTGACCTTGATGAACACCATGCTTTGGCGGACGACAGTCTTAGGACCTTTTGTCCCATAGAAGTAAATATTTTAGCAGCTCGGTCTGGAAAACATGTCCCCCAGTTCACAGAGCTGTCAAGAAAAACCTGTGTGGTCAGCAACCCTGGCTCACCGCAATGCATCCAGAACCTTCATCGGTGCTCCCGACTGCTCTCAACTCATGCACCAGGGCTGCATCTCGGGGCCAGGAGCAGGGACAGCAGGTGAGGCTTGTCCTCTCCTGCCCTGCACACTGTGAGGCAATATGGCTCAGATCCAACAGTGCAGCTCAGCAAATATCTGGAATGTCCCCAGACCAGCAGACGGTTGAGGATGCTAGGCTACAGGGCACACCTGGATGGATGCTGCGTGGAAAGAGTCTATCCACCCAGGTCACATCCTATCAGAGTTCACATGTCCTTCTTTCCCAAACTGATGAGCGTTGTGGTTGCCAGGGGTCAGGGATGGGAGAGGAGTGGGTGCGCCTGTAAAGGGGTGGCCCAAGTCGGGTCTTTGTGCAAATGGAATAGCCCGTATCTTGCCCATGGTGCTGGTTATGTGAATCTACACGTGAAACTGACACAGAACCATGCACGTGTTTTGTAACCAGTGTCATACACTGATACAGTGCTAGCCCTTTGTAAGAGGCAACCATGGGGGGAAACTGAGTGAAAACGGGGTGAAACATGGGGGGCCAGAACTCTCTATGCTAGCTTTGTAACTTACTGGGAATCTAAACGTGTTTCAAAATAAGAGGTTAAAAGAGAGAGAGAATAGGTTCTACCACCTGGGGAGTCTGGGTTGGCCTCCAGCTCCACCGCAGCAAAAGGACACTGTCTGATATGAGGAAGTGGAGATGCAACGGGGGTGGGAGTTAAGGTGGTAGGAAAAGTAAAAATGAAAGAAGATGGGATCGGGAGGGAGAAAAACCAAAAGAGACTCTTAATGTCATAAAACAAACTGAGGGGGGTGGGGGGAAGAGGGGTTGGGTGAGGGTGGTGGGGTTACATTATATGTTTAAATAAAGCTTAAATAAAGTTAAAAAAAAAAAAAAGACACTGTGTGTCCTGGGGCAATGCCCTTCTTTCTCTCTGTGCTCAGCGTCCTTATTTGTAAAGGCCCTGCCTTTTTCCTGTGCCTGCTCCTGCCTCCCTCCATAGAAAGACCCTTCCTGTGTGGATTTCTGTTGCTTGTGTGTTCTCGGCATGATTCATCCTTGGCTTTGTTTTTAAGAAATGTGGCTTATTTTAAGGAATTTAAGCAATGCAGAAAAGCACAAAGATGAATGTTAAAATAATTATTCCAAATGCCTTTATCCAGAAGTGATTATCAGTAATATTAGACAAGCATCATTCCAACCACCTTTCTAGTCATATATGTGGATGGATGGATGATGGATGGACAGGTGGATGGGTGGATGGGGGATAGATGGATGGACAGGTGGATGGATGGATAGGTGGGTGGATGGATAGACAGACAGACATAACTATAAAAATGAGATCGTAATGCACATCAAATACTATTCAGGTTATGTATTTATTTTGCTGATTGCCTGCTCTCCCCACTAGACTATCAGCTCCTGAGGGCACAGAATTTATCTCATGTCTACTGCTGAAATCCCAGGACCCAAGACAGTCCTTGCTGCTTACTAGAAGCACAGTGAATATTTATTCATGAACAAAGCCTCTTCAGAGGATGTCAGGGTCTTTGAAGTCAAGGGCACTCCACCTTGTCTACAAAGGGTTGGTCACTCTGGAGCCTGGAGGGGGTTAAGAGAGGAGTTCAGTGAGGAGGGGGGATAGGGTCCCAGCCTCTCCCACAGCACAGGGAAGGAAGCTCCTTGACTCGCTGGGCTAGTGCTGTTCATTTCTCAAGGGGCAACCCCTTCTCATTTTATTCGTGCAAGCGATGAGGAAGTATCTTGCTTTAAAGGGAAGGAGCAGGGGCCTGAAACGGAATGGCTAGAGCATCTAAGAGAGCGAAACCTGGTTTCAGCGGCCAGCTTTGCTCCCGGTGGAGACTCCCCTATGCGTGTTAAACTCGTGTCCAACAGAGAAGAGGAAGCATGTCTGGGTGCCAGGCGAGTCTCAGAAAAAAGGCTGACCAAGGCGGTCACAACTACTATCACTGCTGCTGCCATTGGGCCTGATGGGAACATCCTCTGCCTGCGGCCTGATGCCAGACGCTTGTCCGCAATCCACCCAGCAGCTCCCTAGGTCCCACTGTCACTGTGCCCGTGCTGCAGGGGAGGCCATGGCCCACATGACATGGCGAATGGGTCCTCACCTGGCTGTACAGGGTCGCAAAGGTGTCAAACTCCACATTCTCCAGCAAATCCTCAAGCACGACGCTGTGGTCTCGCTCCTCCCTCCAACTGGAGTGCACACAAAATCTACGTGAGTCCACTTTGATTGTCATGTGATCCAGGAGAAGACCAACGAGTTATTTAAATAACACAAATCTCACCTACATTATTATTTTTTAAACCTATTGAAAGAGATGCCCAATAGAGGCATATCTTGTCTTGTTCCAGAACAGTTTGCAAATTATGGGGGCCTGTCAGGACAGAGGGTTCCTCGAAGGGAGAATTTTGTGGGAGCTGTGGGGAGCATTTCTGTGGCTTGGCTGCTCCATCTGGGGTCCTACTTGGAAAACTCTCAGTATTTGTCCTCATGCTCAAGAAGACCCAGATCTGGGGTCCTCGCCTCCTGTGGAAGCAGACCCAGAACCATGAACCCAGCCTGTCCTGGCTCTGGCCACACAGGCTGGTGGCCCCCCCAGGCCTTCTGACATCCACGTGACAGGGTCTGCCTACCCCATCCCTCAGGTGAGAGACCTGGTAATATGATAGGTCCACCCCATGTTTTTGTTGGCTGACACAACTCCAAACTCATGTCAAAACCTCTCCTCATGGGGCGCCTGGGTAGCTCAGTTGTTAAGCCTCTGCCTTTGGCTTAGGTCATGGTCTCAGGGTCCTGGGATTGAGCCCCGCATCGGGCTCTCTGCTCAGCGGGAAGCCTGCTTCCCCCTCTCTCTGCCTGCCTCTCTGCCTACTTGTGATCTCTGTCTGTCAAATAAAAAAATATTAAAAAAAAAATATCCTCATGAGCAATTTCCTCCATGAGGCAGGAGGCATGTGAGGGCATCATATGCCCGAAAATCCTGGTGTAATTCAACCAGGTCTGCATCTCTGGGCCCTCTGCCCTCCGATCACACAGATCCAGCCTCTCATACCATTAGTTCATTTCCATGTTGTGTTTCCAGGAAAGCATAATCAAATACATTAAAAATAGCCCATAAACTCACCACCCACAAGTCACACCCATTACAACTGGGTCTTTTTGCCGCTGATTAGTTTGTGCACGTGTGTTTTCAAAAACGGAATCACACGGCCTCTCTTGTTTGCACCCTGTCCTTTCCATGTCATTGTTCTATTGACCCTGGAGAACTATGAAGCTATGAAAAGTACATTTTCTAAGAGTTCTTAAAGCCCTGGGCAAAGGCTGATTGTCTGTCAATTAGGAAGAATGCAAAGAACAGCCCTAACAAAAGACAGGGGCTCAACCTGCTTCATAATTTTACAAAAGCAGGGTCTGAACTATTCTGGTCACGGTGAGATCTGAGTTCAAGTCTGTATTCACTGCCCGCATGGGTGTTTGCATAAAGCGCCAGGATTCTGTACAATGTTGCCATCAGGGACAGCAGGATAAAGGGCATGGGGACCTTCCCTGAACTATCTTTGTCCCTTCTTGGGAGTCTACAACTATTTAAAAATAAAAAGCTTAAAAAATGTGCTCAGTGAAAACCTCAATGATCTCACAAAGAAAA
>ML106756.1:29904-43115 GCA_003697995.1 Taxidea taxus jeffersonii
GGCCAATCTCGAGTCTCCTTCTGGACCCCAGCTCATGAATTTCCTCAGGGAAGGGCTCCTCACGTCCTGGGATGGGGCAGACCCCATCTCCAAAGGCGCCCACTTGCCCTCCCCTGTATGTGCCCATCACAGACTGAATGTCTGCAGCCCCTCCCAATTCCTATGTTGAGGCCATCACCCTGGGATGGGATTTGGGAGTGGAGCTTTGGGGAGGCAACTGAGTTTAGATGAGGTCGTGAAGGTGGAGCCCCATGATGGAGTTAGTGTCCTTATAAGACGTGGGAGAGACCCGGGCCCCCACTCTCTGCCAGGTTAGGACTCAACAAGAAAGTGGCCGTCTGCAAGCCAGGAGGAAAGCTCTTAGCAGCAGCTGACTGCTGATGCCTTGATCTTGGACTTCTAGCCTCCAGAACCGGGAGAGAACCATCTCTTGCTTCAGCTGCCAGGCTATGGTGTTTTGTTCCAGAAGCCCGAGCAGACTCAGACACTGCCCCATCTTTGTAGCTGCCTGATGCCCCATACCTTTCTGCTAGAATGTGAACTCCAGGGAGCAGGGCTGCTTCTCCAGCCCACTGTCTGCAGTGCTTAGCATCGTGCCCAGCAGCTGGCGCACTTTGCTGATCTATGTAAGGCACCAGCACACATTCATCCATCTGGGGGGAATCCTGTGCTGGGGCACAACCAGCACGGTTGATGCTGATGGGACCCCACAGTACGCTGGACACTGTTCTAAATGCTCACATATATCAATCTCATTGAGTCCTTGTAACAACTCTAAGGAATACACAGTCTGTTTTCCCCCATTACAGAGGAGATTAAGGCTAAAGCTGTCTTATGCAGCTTTTAGAGGGCAAAGCCAGAATCTGAGGCCAGGCCAGTTCATGCGAGGGTCTGTGTCCTTAACCATCATACTGTTCTGCCTCTCATTGGCCGAGCAGAAGAAATCTGCCTTCTTGGGCCACCAGAGTCAGATAATTTGGCTACAAGAGGCTGTCCATAATCTGCTTGGGTAGGTATGGGGAGGGGGAGACTGGAAGTTCCCAAGCCTCATAAATGCAGACACATCAAACCTGTTAGTCACTAGGTAGTCCTCGGCTCTAAGTGGGGTCAGGGGACAGAGCTGGGGTTTACCCCTAAGGGGCTTCAGATGGGCTCCAGAGCAGATGGTGGTCCATTGTCTTCCCAAATAAGTGCAGAAAAGTCTGCCTTTCTGCCAAGGAGCCAAAGCTTACATCAAACTGTCGAAAAGCCCTCAAAGCTCCCCCGCCTCCACGGCTTAGAAACACTGCTCAAGAACCAAGAGTGAAGAAAAGGGGGCCAGAGAGGGAAATTGGGGCCATTGTGTGCTGAGCATTTGGGTTTTGCCTGCAGGGCCATGGAAGCCCTTGAACGCTTCTGAGCAGGGCCTCTAACATGCTGACATTTCTAATTATGGCCATCTGTCTCATGGCAGCATCCTACATGCAAACATGACCAAACACAGAACTTCCAACAGCCCTAATGAGCTTCTGACAGTGGGTTCTGCCAGCGTGCCCAGAGCCCAGTGTGGACCCGACTCACTGAAGTCACACTTTTGCTGGCCAGTCCTGGCCACTGCGCAGAGAAGGCAGACTTGAACCCACAGCTACCAGTGTCTCCAAAGCATGAGTAGAGCACAGAGAGCATCACACGTGTTTTCCAAGACCAGGTGAGTTCTGGCTGGGAACAGAAAATGAGGCAGGAATGTGTCCGGCAGGTTGTGGCTGCTGATGGCATGTTCTCCCAGGGGCCAGCCTCACCCCCAAACTCCTTCTGCACCCCGGGCATCCACCTGCCTCTTTGCACAAGTGGAATCCAAGACCTGATTCTGGAACTCTCCTCACTGGAGTTTTACTGTTGAGGGCAGGGAGCCCAGAACCCCAGCTGGCCTGTCCACCCCTCTCCGCAGCAGGGAGCGAGGCCAGGCCTGGCTCCCACAAGGAGGAAAGGTCATGATCAGCAGCAGCATCTTAATTATTTATAATAATAATGTCAACTACTACTAGACTCAATCCAGCACAAGGTAGAAACATGTTATTATCCCATTCTTATAGGTACAGTGGCTGAGGCATGGAAAGTATCAGTCAAACTTCTGAAGTCCCAGAGCTGCACGAGAACCTCAGTGAGGACTGATTTCGGTTTCTCTGGCCTCTGGCCCCATCCCTCAGCTCTGCTGTCTCTGGTAAGCATGCCAAAGGTATCAGCTGATTGAATGGTTAGAAGGATAGGAGATAGGGTGATGGATAGACTGACAGAGTTCCAGGCCTTTTATTGGGCACAAGGGATCGTGGTGAATGAGAAATGGCCCCTGGACTCTGGGAACTCACAGCCTAGTGTGGACGACAGCCTCACAGTTATAGTGACAGTAATAGCCATCACCTGCTATCGCAGAGATTTGGGAGGGAGAGTGTGTGAGCACAAAGCTGAAAGAGACCAACTCTGCCCGAGGGAATCATGGGTGGCTTCACAGAAGAGGCAACATTTGGCTTGTCTTAGATTATGGATATGAGCTTGCAAAGGGGTGAAGCAGAAGTGAGGCAGGTAATTCAGAGGAATGGAGGCCTGAACGTCACTCAGGGGTACAGGAGTTGCAAGAAGGTCCAGGGTTTGAAATGCAGGGTGCCTCTGAGAGTAGTGAAGGACAGGGTTTTAAATCCAGAGTTGGGGAAGGGGCTGCCAATGATCATTTCGGTTTTTCAGAGAGGCTCGTTGGGCTGCAGTGTAGAGGGAGGGAGGCAGAAACTGATGTGAGGACAGGAGCCGGGCTTTGCGGGAGAAAGTGCCAGCCCTGCTTTCCGGGGGCGGGAGCTTGGTGCAATGCCATAACCTTCCTGAGCCTCCTTCCGACATCTGTAGAATGGGTATCAAAGCAACATTGGCTTGAAAGAAGGTTCAAACACTTCCCACGATGCTTTGGACTTAATGAGAGCTAGATTAATGGGAGTAACTTACTACTAGTGTTATTTTTTTCTTTTTCACATCTAGATTCATCCCAGCAGCAAAGCTGGGCCAGCAGCAGAATCCACAGACTAAGTGACAAGCAGCAAGTGGGCAATAAGCCAGAGGAAGAACAGAAGAAGACACTGGGTTCAGGATGGAACGGGGCGGGGGGCAGGCAGTCCACAACAACTGAGGCTGTAGGACAGATGCAGTGGGTACAGTCGGTCCGGGTCCCCTTATCTCCTATGAGGAAGTGCGTCCTTTGCAGATTTGCCCATCATGCTGCTCGGTCCTGTGATTTAGTTACGTCTTGCCCATGTTCCCATTTCACAAGAGGAATCTAACTCTTTCATCCAAGGAGGCGTGCTCTGTACGGTTCTCTTACCCGTCATTTTTTCCAAAGCATTTCATGTCATGTTTTTTTAATTCCCCTGAATGTTTGACTTAAAAGACTGTTCACAGTGGGAAAGCGGCTTTTGCAGAATGATCAAACTGTGGAATGAAAGTCTAGTATCTGGAGCAAAACAACAGGCTGGTCTTCCCTCCGAATGAAGAAACACTGGCTGACTTTCCACCGACTCAATACTACATCACGTGACCTTTGCGCAGTCACTTCCAGTTCAGGGCACATAACTCTTCCAAACATAGTCGAGAATAAGGAAGCTTTGATGTTACTCCAAAAGGCGGTGAGATAAAACTACAGGGGTGCCTGGGTGGCTCAGTGGGTTAAGCCTCTGCCTTCGGCTCGGGTCATGATCTCAGTGTCCTGGGATCGAGCCCCGAATCGGGCTCTCTGCTCAGCGGGGAGCCTGCTTCCTCCTCTCTCTCTCTGCCTGCCTCTCCGCCTACTTGTGATCTGTCTGTTGAATAAATAAATAAAAATTAAAAAAAAAACCTACAAATGTAAGCGTCGTACCATCCATTGATGACAGAAGTCAGGGGGTCTCAAGAAAAAAGAGGAGGTGCCTCAGGGCTGAGCTGAGGGGTTGCCCAGGGCCCTCGAGGGGCAGCAGGTAAACTGTGAGCTGGACGCCACTGGCTCTGCCCCTCATCGATACATGACCTTGACCTGCTTCTCTCATCCTTCACCTGTAATTTGGGGCCGGCCCACCCCCGTGCCCACCACCTCTCACTCACACTTGCTGTAGACTTTGGGTTTCCTCCTGTCATTAATTTGCTGAGAAGTTTTCATCTTGGGTGGGTGTGGAATTCGATAAAATACTTGATTGGGTTATACAGAAATGATCATATGAGTTTTTTTTTTCTCCTTTAATCTGTTAACCTGGCAAACTTTGCAAATGGATATTTTGAAGTTAAACCAACCTTACATTCCTGGGAAAACCTCATCCTGGCCGTGCTGTACTAAAATTGTTTTATGGGTGGTTGGGTTATGTTAGTAATATTTTGTTTACGAATTCGACATCTATGCTCACAAGTAAAAGTGAACTATAATTGTTCTTTCTCGTAATGAATCACATCTGGTTTTGGTCACAGTGGGCCGAGCTTCATACAGTGAGGAACAGTCCCTATTTTTCTAACATCAGGAATAATGTATAGATGAGGCTGCAAAAATCTGTTAGAAGTCATGTATAAATTATCAGGGTGCATGCTTTTTTGTGTGTGTCAGAAGATTTCTTGACTACTGAATCGGTTTCTCTCATGGTAATAAGATTATACACAGACTTTTTCTGCTTGAGACATTTTTGACAAATTTTCCATTTCCCTTCAGTTTTTTTTTTTTAAGATTTTATTTATTTATTTTTTAGAAAGAGAGAGAGAACACAGGCAGACAGAGAGGCAGGCAGAGGCAGAGGGAGAAGCAGGCTCCCTGCCGAGCAAGGAGCCCGATATGGGACTCGATCCCAGGACGCTGGGATCATGACCTGAGCCAAAGGCAGCTGCTTAACCAACTGAGCCACCCAGGCGTCCCATTCCCTTCAGTTTTCAAATTCATCCACATGAAATTGTTCCTTGTTTTATTTTCCAAAACTCTACTGCATGGATAGTTACATTGCTTTTTATTATTTACTGATCTCTTATCTCTTTTTTATATGGTCACTCATGTCAGAACTTTGTGTATTTTATTAGCCCTTTTTTCAGCAAATTCAACTTTTCGCTTTACTGATCCTTTCTATCATGGTTTTGTGTGGTTGGTATCTGGTAGTCTTTTTCTTATTTTATTTATATGATCTTCCTTCCTTCTTTCTACAGATTCATTTGTCATTGTTCCCTCTAGATTTTTACATAATCTTAATCATAAGCCTTTCTTCTCTAATATAAGTTTAGGGCATTAATTTCCCTTCGAGCTAAAAAGCTACTTAAGCCAAATCCCACACATTTTAATGTTGTATTTACATTATTTTTCTGTTCTACATTTAAGCAAATTTCCATTATCATTTCTTTGACCAGCGAATTATTCAGGAGTAAGTTTTAAAACTTTCAAAGTATGGGCTTTTCTTAAAATCTTTTCTTAAATGGATTCAAGGTTAATCTTTTTTAAAAAGATGGTCAAGTAATATTGTATACCTTAACTGTTTGTAACTGTCCCAGTGTGTGCTCAAAACGAATACGTATTTCGGGAGGCCTGGGTGGCTCAGTTGGTTAAGCAGCTGCCTTTGGCTCGGGTCATGATCCCAGCATCCTGGGATCGAGTCCCACATCGGGCTCCTTGCTCGGCAGGGAGCCTGCTTCTCCCTCTGCCTCTGCCTACCACTCTGTCTGCCTGTGCTTGCTCTCTCTCTCTCTATAACAAATAAATAAATTTTTAAAAAATCTTAAAAAAAAAAAAGAATACGTATTTGTTAATTGCTGTCTGTAAGATTCTATGGGTAGACAGTAAATACAGGTTGATTAATGGGTTAATCAGTTCATCAGTATCTTTATTTGACAGACAGAGATCACAAGTAGGCGGAGGGTGGGGGGAGCAGGTTCCCCACTGAGCAGAGAGCTGATGTGGGGCTCGATCCCAGGACCCTGGAATCATGACCCGAGCCGAAGGCAGAGGCTTTAACCCACTGAGCCACCCAGGCGCCCCCTTCATCGGTATCTTTAAATGTGTCTCATCTGATCAACCACAGAAGAGGGGTGTGCTGAAATCCTCCACTACTGTGACAGATTTATCTTCTTCCTGCTGTTCTGTCAAGTTTTCTTTCATTATTTTGGGTATTTTATTACATACATGCAAGTTTAGAATCGCTCTGCTCTCCGCATGAATGAAAATTTTAAAGTCATTTCGGTATTACTTTTAATTTTAAAAATAATTTCATAAATCATTATTTTATAGTCTATTCTGATGATCTTAGCATCTAACATCTTCAGGGACTTTTTCGTTTGTTTGTTTCTCCTATATATACATCATCTTGTTTTGCTCATGTGTTTGGGGACTTCTGATTTCAATTGAGACTTCTTATTTCACTGAAGGTAATCTGTAAAAATGCTGGGTTGCCCAGATAGTGTTTTTCTCTGGGAGGATCTCCTTTTGCTTTGGCCGTGCACTGCAGTAGTCAGCCATCCTAGAACCATTTTAATTTGATCCATCGCCTTGGAAGATTTCCTGACTGGAGAGCTAAAGTACTTTGGGATTCCTCCCTCACACCAGCAGAAGACTTTGACTACAGATTCACGGGGGAGGGATGCCTGGGTGGCTGAGTTGGTTAAGCGTCTACCTTCAGCTCAAGTCATGATCCAGGGTCCTGAGATTGAGTCCCGCATCAGGCTTCCTGCTCAGTGGAGAGTTTGCTTCTCCTTCTCCCTCTCCCTCTGCCTGCTGCTCCCCCTGCTTGTGCTCTCTCTCTTTCTGACAAATAATACAGGGGAGACTCCCCACTCCACTCCCCTCAGCCCTCTGGAGCAGGGCCGGAAAAGGGCAGATTTCCCTGTCCAGGGTGACTCCTTTGACAGCAGATGGCTTTCTTCTCTCATCCCCTCACTGGGTGTTCTACTTCCTCAGGACACCCCAGGCCGTATCACCTTTTCCCCAAATAAACCCCAAATCCCTGGGTTGCAGATTTCAGTCTTTGCCCCAGGATCTGAGTCTTTGGATTTGCTTTCCCCGGGATATCCTTGGCCTTTGGGAATTTTCCACATTCTCTTGTGAACTCACAAAACATTAAGATATAGGTTTATTGTTATTTTTCCAGCATCTGAATGTTTTGAGTGGGAATGCCAACATTTCTACTTCTTTCTATCCTTAAGGAACATCTGACCTAATGCGGGGTGCATAATGTTTCTGGGAAAAACACTTCAGGACTCTTCATGACTTTTAAAAAGGAAAGATGGGAACTCCCACTGGCAAGATCAATGGGGAGAGGCCATGAGCATGACCTTGTGGGCTGAAGAAGCAGACTGCTTTCTGCCCCTGGCATTTATCAGCCTGGTGGACATCACAAAGAACCTGACCTGTCACCTGCCCGGATCTCAATTTCTCTCCCGGAGAACTGAACATCCGAGAAGTACCCACATCACAACCCAGCTCTATAATTAAGTAATATAATGAGTGACAGAGAGCATAAAAGCAGAGCAGCACAAGATTGCCACTTACAATCAGCTGTGCTTAAAGGGTCATTTTGAGACGTGTGATTAAGAATGATTAATGCTTACATGAGAGTGTGTCGGATCACAGCCTGTTCGTGCTTGCCTGCACACACCTGGCACCCAGTAAGCATGGTTCCTTTCCTCTCCAGAGGAATTATAATAACATACGAAGTTCTACAATCAACTCACCAAGGACCTAAGATTAGTCCTCAAGACAGTTGATTCCATGGCTTTTGTTTTAGGACTAGAGCTCTCACACCTTGACCAAAAAAGCAGCATGTAGGAAGAGTGGTAATAAAGGTAATTTCTAAAGATAAACAGCAATCCAGTATTTCACCATATCTAAGGTACCGTTAACAGAAAGCCATGCTGTTTTTACAGCTCTAAGAAGGACTGCCCTGGGGTTGTTGATTTAAGATGCGCCCCAGTCTCGGCAATGTTCAAAATGTTAAAATTCAAAAGGTTTGCTTCTTGGGAGCAATGAAATCGAGCAGGCTTGAGCTGAAAGTCACCTCACTCAGTCCTCCCTGTGACCCTGCAGTTTAGACAGGGCAGGACAGGTCCCACCTGACACTGGGGAGCACACCAGGATGAACCCAGGAACCCAGAGATGCGGCGTAGGCTCCATCCCTCTTCCTTCCCCAGCCCCTGAGCCCTGCACTCACCGGGCTGTGGGACCCCAGGATCTGCTCACAGGCCAACTTCGTCAGGGTCTCCGACTCGCTCAGCTCCTCCAGGAGCAGGTCCTGGATGCTCAGGAGGGCAGTATAAGCCCACAGGGTGGTGGCCATCCTGGCCACCTTCTGGAACTGCAGGGAGACAAGGGACTCGGCGAAGCGGGCCTCCTGGGCCTCCAGCTGCTGCACACGCTCCCGGAGCAGTTCTCCACGGACCTGGGGAGGGCAAGCCGGAAGCCAGGCAGGTAAGTGGAGGGGGCGGGCTGAGGGGAGAGGTCTCGAAGCAACGGCCCCCTGCTGGGCTGTGCTCCGTAGTCTTTCACTCAGGACTCGGGAAGGCCTCCACTACTCGCAGCCTTAGGAACTGCAGGGTGTCAGGACCACAGGACTTCTCTGCTAACAAACCCTCTCCGGGGCTTCTGGAGTCTGGCATTCCCACCACCTTTCTCACTCTTGAAGGTACAGGGAACTGTACGGCTGGCTACCCAGTGGGAAATCCTTCAAGGTTCCCCACCCAGAGGATGAAAGTTCAAGCGTTCTAACACAGACTCCCATCCCAGCTGAGGCGTGCCTTGAAAGTCCGGTCTGTTCCTCTGTCACCCCCACGTGCGCCCCTGGGAGTCTGCCCTTCCAGGCCATTCTGGGCCGGCGGACTCACCACGCTTGTGGGCCTACTGTCGGGGCTCTCCACTGTGGCTGAAATGCCATGCATCCCTCTCTACCTCAGGATCTCCTATCTGTCCTTCGGGTCCCTGGTTCCAGCCACTCTCTTTGAAGCATCCTGACTGGGCACGTGTTTGTCACTCTCTTCTCCATCTTCCCTTCCTTCCAGGCTCTTCTCCTGGGCCAGCCTTCACCACACTGTTGACCCTGCCAGGCCACGAGCCCCTCTGGGGAAGGGCCTTGCACTCAAGGGCCTCCATAAATTCCAGAGGAGGGAATCCTTCCAATCCTCTCAGTCACACAACCAAGCCGCTCATTCTGTCATCTGTGTGTTTGCTCTCTGATCACCACCTCTCATACTTTCTCCAGAAAACTTGCCACATGAACAATAGGGTCCAATCTTTCTCAGATGCCACTGCCTGAGCCTCTAAAGGCAGGTCCTTATAGCTGTGCACCCCCTCCCCTTACAGGGAGCTCAGTAAACCACCAGCCAAAGAGCAGCTTGCTCAAACACATATCTTGGGGAAGCCTTTCACTTAATCTTCAGAAGCATGTGGAACTTCAATCACAAAACCAAAGCTAAAAGCAACCCAACTGTCCATCAACAGAGGAATGAACAGACACAGTGTGGTCTCTCCAGATGATGGAATATTACACAGCCTTCAACAGGTAAGGTTCTGACACAGGCTACCACACAGACGGACCTTGAGGACACGATGCTCTCTGTGAAAGAAGCCAGTTACAGAAGGACAAAGACTGCAGGATTCTCCTTATGTGAGGTACCTAGTGTGGTCAGATGCCCACAGACTAGACGGTGGGTCTGGTGGGGAGGGTCAGGGGATGCAAACATGGGGAGTGAGTGTTTCATGAGGACAGAGCTTCGGTTTGGGAAGATGAAAGCTTTAGAGATGGGATGGGAGTGGCTGCCCCACAGTGTGACTGTGCTTCATGCCACCGTATGATACAGGTAAAAGCAGTGAAGACAGTCAACATCACATATATATATTACCCCCACAAAAAATATTGAAAAAGTTTGTGGAATTTTGTTTTCTGCCATGTAACCTATTTTTATTTATTTTTAAGATTTTATTTATTTATTTGAGACAGAGAGAGAGGGTGCATGGTGAAGGGCAGAGGGAGAAGCAAATTCCCTGCTGATTGGGGACCCCGATGTGGGACTTGATCCTGGAACGCTGAGATCAAGACCTGAGCCCAAGGCAAACGTTGAACCACCTGAGCTATCCAGGCGCCCCATGTGGCCTGTTTTTAATCCTCTGTTGATCGTCGGAGGTTTGGAAGTGGTTGACATATGGAAGAATATTTACAGGAAGTGGAGGCTGGCAGAGGATGAAGACCCTGTGCGTTCTGAAGGGGCATGGCCTTCCTCTGTCCATCTGTTGTGACCCTCAGAGGAATGTAAGTCCCAGTTTGAAAAGCTCAGATTTCATCTCTACAACCTGACCTTCAGGAAAAACTCCAATGGGGAGAAGAGGGAAGAAAGGCTCCAAAGAGACACACAGATGTTTTGTTGGCTGGTGGGGGGGGAGGGGGACCTACAAGCACTTTCTGGAGAGGCAGTGCCTTCAACAAGCTTCAGGGAACACAGAAGAGAGCCACATGGCACATAGGGTCTGCAAAGACACAAGGGTGGGGCACCTGCATATTTGGTTCACAGAAAAAATCACAAAGAGCAGGGACCAGAGGCAGCAACGCTGAGAGCTTTGGCAGAAGAGCCCAGTTGCTCTAGGAGAAGGAGGCTCATTTCCCTGCTTGAATGGGAACAAGAAGCCTTATTCTCAAAAGGATGCTATTAGACCCCAATCTTTCCCTAGCTTGGAGAACCAGGTGACAGCCCCCTGCCCACTGATGGGTTTCCATAGTAACCGCGGATCACACCTGAGTCTCCTGGGTCGGCCTTGCAGAAGGGCGGGCAGCTATCTTCAGACTGAAGCATTCACACCCCTCCAGTGGTGGTCCCATGTCCTTCCAAGACTGGGCGAAGCCTTGTGACAGTGGGACCCCAAGAGCGTGTCTGATGGCTCCTAATGAGGATGTGGGGACATAAGCCTCTAAAGGGCTTCCCAGATCTTAGCAGTCTTTCTGCAAACACCCTTTGCCCACAGCTGCTTTCTCACCCCAAGGTTACAAAGAGAGTATATTTATGCTTCATTCATCAATCCAAGAAATAATTCATGAGCACCATATATGTATAATTTACAGGAAGGTATGATGCACCGAGGGGATGGGGTGGGGGTAGAGAAGAGGCGAAGATGCATGAGACAAGGATCTGACCCTGAAGGAACTCATCACTGAGGACAGAAGCAGGCTCTGACTCTGTCACATGCTAGCTCGTGGCCTTGGGCAAGTTCACCGAGCTGCCTATATTTTTTCACCTGTAAAATGGTAATAATAATACCTTCTAACCACAGGATTTTACAAAAACCTTTACTGAGGTACAACTGTCATATAAAACCTGCACATATTTGAAGGCTATCATCTGGTAAGTTGTGACATCTTTGCAGACCCTAAGGCAACGGGAAGGGTGATGGCAAACCCAGGGGAAGTCCTTCAAGAGGAAAAACACAAATGATAGGCAAGTGGCCAAGAAAGGGATGAAAGGTCCTCTTATCATGCCTTGAGTTCAGATTTCCAAGTCTCCTCCACGGGGTCTCCATCCTCCCCACTGCTGGGTGGGTGGTGGCCCAGATATCCTGTAAAGTGAGTCCCCTGCAGGGGTGCGGGGCAGAGCAAGGTGGCCACGAGGGGAGTGCGAGATTCATTTCCACAAATTCATACCAGAAACATGGGGACAAGCGTAAAGCCTTTCCTATGTACTGTAAGAATCATGTGGACAGTAAAATTACGATAAGAAAGTTCTCCAAAATCCTTTCTTCCTCTTCTTTGGAAAGTTTAATTTTTTAATTCCAGCACAGTAAGAATGTGCCTCTAGCGAGGGCTTCCATCCTTGTCTAAAAAGAGCCCCGGGAAGGGGTACAGATTTGCATTTCTGTGACAGACTTCGTTAAATATTCAAGCTACCTACAGTAATAAAAATTCATTTTCAAAATAATATGCTGCTAAATACTCTTTTTCTTTTTTTTTTCTGATAATTTTTTTTTTACTTTATTTAAGCTTTATTTAAACATATGATGTAACCCCACCACCCTCACCCAACCCCTCTTCCCCCCACCCCCCTCAGTTTGTTTTATGACATTAAGAGTCTCTTTTGGTTTTTCTCCCTCCCGATCCCATCTTCTTTCATTTTTACTTTTCCTACCACCTTAACTCCCACCCCCGTTGCATCTCCACTTCCTCATATCAGGGAGATCATGTGGTAGTTGTCTTTCTCCAGTTGACTTATTTCGCTAAGCATAATACGCTCTAGTTCCATCCATGTCGTCGCAAATGGTAAGATTTCATTTCTTTTGATGGCTGCATAGTATTCCATCGTAAATATATACCACCTCTTCTTTATCCATTCATCTGTTGATGGACATCTAGGTTCTTTCCATAACTTGGCTATTGTGGACATTGCTGCTATAAACATTCGGGTACACGTGCCCCTTTGGATCACTACGTTTGTATCTTTAGGATAAATACCCAGTAGTGCAATTGCTGGGTCATAAGGTAGCTCTATTTTCAATTTTTTAAGGAACCTCCATGCTGTTTTCCAGAGTGGTTGCACCAGCTTGCATTCCCACCAACAGTGTAGGAGGGTTCCCCTTTCTCCACATCCTCGCCAGCATCTGTCATTTCCTGACTTGTTCATTTTAGCCATTCTGACTGGTGTGAGGTGGTATCTCATTGTGGTTTTGATTTGTATTTCCCTGATGCCCAGTGATGTGGAGCACTTTTTCATGTGTCTGTTGGCCATCTGGATATCTTCTTTGCAGAAATGTCTGTTCATGTCCTCTGCCCATTTCTTGATTGGATTATTTGTTCTTTGGGTGTTGAGTTTGCTAAGCTCTTTGTAGATTTTAGATACTAGCCCTTTATCTGATATGTCATTTGCAAATATCTTTCCAGAATAGATCACATCCTGGGTCATAAATTAGGTCTCAACAGGTATCAAAAGATTGGGATCATTCCCTGCATGTTTTCAGACCACAATGCTCTGAAGCTAGAACTCAATCACAAGAGGAAATGTGGAAAGAGCACAAATACATGGAGGCTCAACAGCATCCTTCTAAAAAATGAATGGGTCAACCAGGAAATTAAAGAAGAATTGAAAAAAACCATGGAAACAAATGATAATGAAAACACAACGGTCCAAAATCTGTGGGACACAGCAAAGGCAGTCCTGAGAGGAAAATATATAGCGATACAAGCCTATCTCAAGAAACAGGAAAGGTCTCAAATACACAACCTAACCCTACACCT
>ML106757.1:9346-33696 GCA_003697995.1 Taxidea taxus jeffersonii
GGGGGGGGAGGGAAAAAAAGAAGCCGAGGAGGCTCTGGCCGGGGAGTGTGGAACATTGAAAGTCGGAGGGGGTTGTGCAGTGCCGGGCTCCGGCCGGAGGGTGGCGCCGCCCAGCGCCTTCGGAAAAAGGGGGGGGTAGAAGCTCGGCTGGGCGAGGGCGCGAGCTCCCGGCGAGGCGGAGGGGACGCGGGAGACCCCCGCGCGCTGTGGCCTCCCGCCGCCGCCGCCCGGCTCGGCTCCTCCCGGCCGCGCAGTCAGCAAGTTCCGAGGCGAGCGCGGGGGGGAGGGGCGGGCGCGGCGGCAGCGCGCGTGCTCGCTGCTTGCCTGGCGGAGGGGCGCGCGCCCCCGGCGCCCGGCGGGCACGAGCTCTCCCTGCGCGCTCCCGCGCGCGCTCTCCGCGCTTCCCTTCACCCGGGGGGGCGCACGCGTCCGCCCGCGCGCGGCCAGGACAAAGAGCGCGGCGGGGACCCAGCGGGCTGGCCCCTGCCGCCCTTTGCCGTGGAGCCCGTGCCGGAGCGGGCGGGGGCGCGGGCGCCGTCTCGTGGGGCCGCTGTGCCGCGGGGTGGCTTCCGGCCTGAACCCGCCTCCGGAGCGAGGCTGCCCATTGGGCTACCCGCCCCGCAGGCTGCTGGGGCCTGGGTGCTTTAGGGGCGAGCTGGCCGAGGTCATCCCCAGGGCTGGCCACATCCTTTCTGTCTGCGCTGGGGACGGCGTGGACCCCGAGGCCCCTACGCCTGGGGAAGGACCGTGGACGCGTGGTCGGGAGTCCCCCTCTGCCCTGGAAGGCTGGAAACTAACGAGTGTCGTGGACGAGGCCAGGCAGGCCCGCGCAGGGAAGGTGCCTCTTTCCCCCTTGGAGCCAAAGGGGCCAAGATGGGGTCTAGAGCACTGAAGGAGGAAAAAAGGATTTAGAGACGAGGGGACCAATCTCTGCTTCTCTTTGGCCCTCAGATTCCAAAGGGAAGTCCTTCAGAATGCTTTAAAAACTTAAAAATCCAAAACATTATTTTAAATATCTTGCTCAAGATTTTTTAAAGTGAAGGAAGGGAGTTGGGGCCGGGGGTTGCTCAAACCTGACTTTCCTGGGGGGCTATTCTGATGGGCATGCTAGACAACAGTTCTGGTAGAAGAAGCCCCAAGTGATACTGGGTCAGAATGTCCACACAGAAAAAACTTAAGATGAGGATAATGAGGGTTACTTTTGTTCTGTCATTCTCTTTTACTGTGTCCAGGTGGACTCTGCAGTTTTTGCCCCAGGCACAAAGTAACCAGAAGTACGAAAACTTCCTGTTTGCAGCCCAGATCTCCTCCAGCTACTGAGAACTTGTTCCACTGATGGAGCCCCAGAGGAATTTGTGGATTCCTCTCCCACAAGTGTCCAGGGGCAGGGGTGCTGGGAGAATGTACAGTTCACAGAGGGAGTAAGAATGGCAGCCATAACAGATGAAGCAGACTAAAAGGAAAAAAGAAGAAGAAGAAGAAGACTGAATGAACCAACATATTTACTTATTTTTCCTCTAAACAGAAAAGTTTTGTTTAACGGCTGCTTACAACCCTGAAGAGTAAGTCACATTTCTGTAATTTTCCAAACAGAATCACGCAGTGAACTTTATTGAAGGCTATGCTGCTAGGTGATGGACACAAAATCCACCCAAATGCTGTGTGAGACTAAAGCCAGTTCTCTCTGTTCTGTGCCAGAAGCTCCCAGTCCAGAGGGGGAACAGATCATTAAAGTTCACCAGGTTGGTAAGAGGGAAGGATATGCTAGTCAGAAGGAACATAGAACAGGGTCTCAAGAGATGGGGAGGAAAGAGCCAGGTGTGTGTGTGTTGAAAAGCATTTTGGTTTGTGTGAATCAAAGGGTGCTTGTGGAAAGAGCTTGTTAGTGAAAGTATAGACAGAAGACCCCCCCCCCCACTTTCAACTTTTACACTGATGCTACAGTGCAAGCCAACCAATTTGGAATTTGGGCTTTGTTTGGAATGGGGAGCTTCAAAAGAAACGCTGTATTTAAAAGTGGGTTCTTTTAGAAAATATATGTCACTGAAATAGCCTGAAGGTCCAAAGGCCAATTGCTGATAGGATTGGGTGGGGCCAGGAGATTGGGAAATAAAGATATTTAGTTATGTTTCCTTAGCATCTGTACTGGGCTGAAAAGCAAGGGAACTGTATTCTCATGTTATTCCACCAGGTTTATGTGACCTCAGGCAAGTTACTTGTTCTAACTTAATTCTCATATGTGAAAGAAGCTTGTAGCTAGCAAAGGTTCCAAGTGCCCTCCTGCTCGACAATTCCATGATTCTTCAATGAGTTTGAAGTCATGAAGTTCCACTTAACATTCACTCAACAGAATATGGTACTTGGGAACTACCAGATGCTGGGAAATTGGAACAAAACATGGGCACTGGTCTTATCAAGTTCAGTAGGTAGTGGGATAGTTAGAAATGTAGGCTACGGAAAGAAGTGTTGCATTAAAGGAGTGAACAGGATGAGTATAACGTTATTAATAATCAGTTAATAAAAAAAATCAGTTAATCAGTAATGGCATTTTTAATTCAACTTGGGGTATAAGTCATGGGTGGGGTAAAAGAACAGTGAACTAGGCCTGGAGGAATGCATAGGTGATAATATAGTTAATGCTCTTGGCAAAGTACCTGACATAATAGATGTCCAATAAATTGTATTTACCATATTGTTAAAGTCACCATAAAGAGAATGAATATCTCCTTAAGATTAGGGAGAGTAGTGGCCTGCCCCCAAAATATTAGGTACCCAGCTGACTTTATTCACCTAACTAAAGGTATCACTCAAGTGATTCTAACTAAAGGTATCACTGAAGTGATTCTGCATATCTCCAAAGTAGATCACATCACCATCTTCGTCAGAAACAACTTGTAAAATTATGGATTCTTTTTAACATGAAGTTTTTCCTCACAAGACAACCTTTTTTTGTAATTATTTTATCTTTGTTTTTGCAATGTCTATTCTTGAAATTAGGGATCATGTTTTATAGGCACTCCTGAGGGCATATAAATTTGACCTAATGCAAATTATTCCATAAAGTATGTAATAAAAACTTTCTCATATGACCCCTCAAAATAGTACCACAAAGCAGACTCCAGCTACCACAAGAATGTTGTTTCCTCTCAGTCTCCTGTTTTTTTCATGTTGGTATGGGGTCCTGCCAGCTTCTCACTCACAACTCTGAGAGAGGCAGGGGTAAAGAAAGATTCTAAATCCAATGGCAACAGATAGTGCCATAATTACCTTCTCTCCCTTTTCCCCACAGACTCTGTGACTAAAAGGGACCTGTCTCTATAAGGGTAGAGAAGGCAGGCCCCAGAATTCTTTAGTTTGGGAGATCGCTCTCCTGAACCTTCCAGTGAGTCTTAGTGTTATATGTGTACTTAAATATATGTGTGATAACCAATAATTTTATAGGAATATATCATTTGATTTGCCTACAAATTTTCTGAATTGACGAATTACATAAACTTTGGTGAGGCTCCTGATATTTTTTAG
The DNA here is from genome assembly GCA_003697995.1 of Taxidea taxus jeffersonii. Taxonomy (NCBI): domain Eukaryota; kingdom Metazoa; phylum Chordata; class Mammalia; order Carnivora; family Mustelidae; genus Taxidea; species Taxidea taxus. The sequence continues at coordinate 12,869 of ML106757.1, forward strand.
TAACCCACTGTAATAACATACCTCAGAACATAATGCATATAGAATCAACACTTAATTTGTTTTGTTGATTTCTTTTTTTTTTAAGATTTTTATTTATTTGACAGAAATCACAAGTAGGCAGAGAGGCAGGCAGAGAGGGAGGAGGAAGCAGGCCCCCTGCTGAGCAGAGAGCCCGATGCGGGGCTCCATCCCAGGACCCTAGAATCATGACCTGAGCTGAAGGCAGAGGCTTTAACCCACTGAGCCACCCAGACACCCCTGTTTTGTTGATTTCTGAATGCTTTTATTTCTTTCCATTCACTAGCCCTTCGTTTTACCCCTTTCTTTTTCTCATGCCGTTTTAGATGCCACCCAGTTACTTGTAACCTTTTGCCTTCTGGCTATAAATTTTTTTCTTTCCAGTGATAAAAATGGAGGGTTTACTAGGAAATCATTTCTTAGTCCAGGCTTAGTTTAAGAAGCCATGTTTACCATTGTCAGCGTCAGCATCTCTGGAACCCCAGAATCCAATGCACCACACTTCACATCTGTGTGTTCCTCCCTTGGGTCTTGTATGGAAAGCCTGCTTTTTGCCAGACCCTAGGTTGGGTCCTGAAAATGGAAAGGTGTGTAAGCCTCCGTTTGACTTCAAGTACTTCACAACCCCAAACTCAGAGATCATTTTGCTTTTCTCCTTTGAGATAACTGAAGGAGGGTAAATACCAAAAAGTCTCCTCTCATGTCTTTGTTCCATAAAGAGCTCATATGCATGAAAATAAAACATAAGCATCTTACAGTAAAAGCATGATCAGAAAAATTTTCAAAGAACTACATTTGTTTACCCTTATTTAAAAAAAAGAAACCTCAAACCTTGTTAGTTATCAAAAAAGGAAAATTAAAACTAATTAAAACAACAGAAACAATTTTTAGTGATTATAATCACTGAGGACAAAATGGTTAAAAGTTTCTTTTTATTCATTTCCAGTAGCAGTGAAAGTTAGTACCTTTTAAAAAGCAATTTGGAAGTTTGTGTCAAGAACCTTAAAAGTGTTCATGTCGTTTAACCAACTTTCTCCATTTCAAGAAATGTATCTTAAGGAAACATTCTAAATGTGGAAAAAATAACATTGAAAAATTGGAAATGCCCAATTCTATGAAAATTATGACTCAAAGTGATTCATATGACACGATGAAATTTGCAGTTATTAAAATAAGATACATGAGGAGTATGCAAAATATAAGAATGGATTATGATAAGATGTTAATGAGGACAGGGTTTGTCTATTTTGTGAGGTCAGAGCCTGACTCAGTGCTTGGTAAGGTATCTGGGACAAAGTAAGTGCTCAATAAATATCTGTCAAATAGATACCCACCACATCTTTACAACTAGTAAGACAAAACTATCTGAAAGGAACATACTTTTGAAGGTTGACTATGCGTACATTTTAAAGCAACAATGAATAACCTTTTTCATTTTATATTCAGTATTTTTCTAATCATTTTTAAATAGTCAGGTACTACTTTTATAATGAAAAAAAGATGTGAATAACTGCAGAGGTGTACATTTGGTGAAAATTCTGAGAGAACAGGTTTTTTTTAAATTAAAAAATTATTTATGAACAGGGTTTTTTAAATTGTTATTTATAAATGAAAAGAAATGAAAACTCAAGCAGACTGCTTTAGAATTTGTCAAGATTTTCAGGTTGATATTTTAAAAAAGAGGAAAGACCATTTTTTTAAATCCTTAGAAAGCCATTTGGGGGAAATCTACATTAAATAAAAAAATAAAATAAGCACTGGCTCAAGGTTAGATAGATCACTGAAACAGAAGAAGTAAATAAGAATTAGATGAGTTAATATGTAACAAATGGGACTTCACCTAAAACACAGAAAAATGAAGACTTACTCAACAAATGATACTGACATAACTAGTTACCAATACGAAAAAAGATCACTTGGAATCCAAGCCTTATACCACACATCAATATAAATTACAGATGAATTCAAAAGTTATGTACTTTAAAAGTCACTCCTTAGAAAAATTAGAATAACTTACATACTTAATGTACATAAAGAGGAGTTATAATACATTATGCTAAAAACCAATAAGAAAAAAAAGTCACAGAAGAAAACAAATACTTGATCAGGTACAAAAACTGAATCCTCAACATGCTCCCTGACATACATGCACCTACATGCATCAAGTCGAAACAACAAAATAGGGGTGCCATGGTGGCTCAGTCCTTAAGCATTTGCCTTCAGCTACTTATCCCAGAGTCCTGGGATTGAGCCCTGCATCAGGGTCTGAGCTTAGCGGGCAGCCTGCTTCTCCTTCTCCCATTCCCCCTGCTTGCGTTCGCTCTCTTGCTGTCTCTCTATCTGTCAAATAAATAAATAAATAAATAAAATCCTTTAAAAAAGTAGCAACAAAATAGAAGTTTGTACTATGAATGGTGTTTAAAATAATCACATATAATTCTGTATAAGCTTATAAAATTATCAAATCATCATAGACAATTAAAGAACATGTCAGAAATTTGGAGTTATTCAACAGTAGGTTGCCTTAGAAAAACAAAAAGCAAACAAACAAATAAAAGCACACTAAGAAATGTATTAAAATGAGGTACTACATTCTTGTCCACAAAATTTGCAAATCTAGAAATTCTATGAAGCCAAATACCTGTGAGAATATTATGAGAAGAGCACTTTCCTATATTGCTGCTGGCATTGTAAATTGATACAACCTTTTTTTGGAAAGCAATTTGGCAATGTATTTCAAGAGTCATAAAAATGTTCATACCCTTTAACCTAGTAATTCTACTTCTGGGAATCTATCCTAAGGAAATAATCCAAAATATTAAAAAATGCCATATGCCTGACAATGTTTATCCCAGTGTAATTTATACTATATAAAAATGGAAACCACTCAAACTGTCCAGCATAAGACTATGCTTTAGTAAATTATGGTCCATTCACTCAGTGGAATATATACATGAATATAAAATAGTGAGTATTATAACTATCATTTTGGCCATCATTTCCTTCTCATGATAATCCTTTTCTATGAGATCACTTCATGTCCTGCTTCGTTAATAAGACTAACAAAAGATGTGCATCATCTTTTTAACTGATGTTTTTACTTAACATTATGTCACTTAAAGTTTTCTGAGATGCTTTACAGTATCTCAAGTGTAAAATCAGGGTAAGAGTATGCTTTATGCTTCAGAAAACAAAATGTACAATATGATTGTCTGGAAAAAGCATTAAAATGATTTGGAAGAAATATGCAAACAATCATTTCAGGTTAAGGGCCTGTTTATTTGTGATTCTGGCTACCTTTTTTTTTATATTATACAAGTGGTTATCTACTTGGAAGATTTAATAGGAAATAATATGCTTTAATATGGAGCTGCAAAGAAAATGGTTTAATTTGACATGATAAGCAAGTTTACATTTTATTTAAATGTGATTATAACCAGAGAAGTAAAACAATATATTTAAAATGGGATATTATCTAAATATGTTGAGAGTTATACTCCAGTTTTTCTAGGTCTAAATGCTAGAAGTTTGTTAGAGTTTACAAAAGATCCCAGAGGTATGCCTAGTTAAATGTCAAAGTCCATATTTTAACTTCTCTGTATTATAATGTCCCAAAATAACTCAGATAAAGTAAACATCACAAAGTGATATGAGTGGATTTAAAGAAGGGACAAATAATTTTTAGTAAGAATATATATTCAGTGTGTGGTTGAGGTAAATAGCATAACCAATTTGGACTCAGAGATACTAAGTGACTTCCTTAAAGTCTTAAAAGTAGCTCTTGACAGAACTAGAAACAGAACGTTGGAATGTTGTCCACATTCTACTATACTGTCCTATCCACCAGGGCATATAGTCCAGTTTCTCAAATCACCAGCTCTTCTAGAGATGTCAAAGAAAGTCATCAGAAGGTTCTTTTAAGTGTAACAGTCTTTTCTCATCCTTGAGAACATAAGAATGATTTTCTCTGATACATTGATATAAATCTGGTAATCCTATAAGAATCACTCCTAATACCCTATATCTATTCTAAAACACCACAGTTTCTAAATAAATACTTATTTAGTGTAATTACTTACTTGTGTAATTATTTCTTAATATTTTCCTCTTCCTACTAGAATGAGGGCAGGGACTATATCTGGTTTTTATGTCCAATACAGTGCCAGCATAAAATATTCAGTAAATAATTCCTGAATGAATGAATGAATGGGTGGCCAAGTTTCCTTCACACTCAAAGTCAATTGAAGGGCATGTTAAAGAAAAACAACAACAAGAAACAATTTTTTTACACTGCCTAATATACTTATAGGTCCAATATACTTGGACCTAATTTTTTACAAAAAGCAGTGTAGGCAGACAATACAGGAGTCCAAAGTATTTAGATAAATCAAAGGACAATAGGACCATACATTCAAATAAATCAAGGGTTTTTGGCATGTGACTCTAACTTCTGAAATACATGTCAGAAGAACAATGACCACATTTTCTCTCCAAACGTATAATAAAACCATGGTCAGAGAATGAATATTGCCTTATATTCTTTTCTAAAAATACAGTAGGGCAGCAAAAAAAATTTTTTGCCCTGTTTATACAATGTCTACATAGAAGAGATCTAGTTATGTGCTCCAAAAAGCTAAATGTTAGCAATGAAGATTAAAATCAATCAACCTCAATCAATCTCAGACCCACTGGCAGAGATATTTAAAAGGACTGATGGAAAAATAAAACTGTTAAACATTTGGTTCAACTTTCTCTAGCTGTTAATCAGAACATTGTGGTCATTGACTCAGAAATCTGCCATCTTGGGGTTTTAGTTCTGATTACATTGCTTCAGCCTTCTAGATGCCAGTTTCCTCATCAGCAAAATGAGAGAGTCCAGAGATTCTTTCCAATTCTGGAATCTGTATGATTTATGCTATAGTATAAGTAAGCGCTGTTGAACAAACTGAATAAACTAACAAGGCTGGTAGTGCTCGTCAAAACACTAACAGTGCTTCAGGTCAAGACCTAAGCCAGCAATGATTTAAAGCCATACATGTCCACACAAGTTGATTAACTGCTAAAATGCAATTTGGCTTTTAAAAATTTGATCATCAGGGGTGCCTGGGTGGCTCAGTGGGTTAAGCCTCTCCCTTCGGCTCAGGTCACAATCTCACAGTCCTGAGATCAAGCCCTGCATCGGGCTCTCTGCTCAGTGGGGAGCCTGCTTCTCCCTCTCTCTCTGCCTGCCTCTCTGCCTGCTTGTGATCTCTGTCTGTCAAATAAATAAATAAATAAAAATCTTTAAAAATTTGATCATCTATCAGGGCGCCAGGGTGGCTCAGTGGGTTAAGCCTCTGCTTTTGGCTCAGGTTATGATCTCAGGGTCCTGGGATCGAGCCCCACATCCGGCTCTCCGCTCAGCGGGAAGCCTGCTTCTCCCTCTCTGCCTGCCTCTCTGCCTACTTGTGATCTCTCTCTCTCTGTCGAATGAATTTTAAAAAAATTAAAAATTTGATCATCTATCTTAAATAAAGGCTACTGTAACAAGCCACTGCTCCATATCCACTTGATTCCTATCAACTCCTCCCAATTATTTTTGGCTAAAAGAATATATATACTTCCAAACCAGCTACGAAGTTAAGTGGGAAAATATATCCCAAAAATTCTAATTGAAGTTTTGTAAAGAAAACAATCGATGTTATTTTTAATAAGGTTGCTTATACCAGACGAGATTCCTACTTCCTGGTCAGATTAATTCTAAACTTATTTTTTTCTTGCCCCTAGAAAAATAAAAAAAAAAAAATCCATAACTTATCTCGGGCCATTTTTGCCACACACACAAAACCCTCACAAAATAGAATTTAGGAAATACAATTATTTGCATAGTTGAGACTTTATTTAGTCATTTAACTACTGTAACAAATGCCTTTTAAAGGATAAAGCACAGCATTAGAAGATATGTCCCGAAGAAGATATGATACCATCTCCTCTGTTGGGTTTATAATCTAGCAAGATGGTTTAAGAGGGAGGCTTTCACAGTCCAAGAACAGGAGTTTCCTACCTAAAAGACAATGACAGAATTTCATTCACTTATTCTTCATGTAAAAAGCAATGCCTTGAAATTGTGCTCTTACTGCCTTCAAATACATTTGAGGAGAAGCGAGAGAACGTAAGAGAGAGATTTACAGGCTTACTCAACAAATAAACATTAAGTACCTATTCAACAAATAAGAAAACTGTATTTTTGAATGTGGATAGGATGTCCTTCAGCACACACACACACACACACACACACACACACACACACACGAAGCAGGTGCTGAAGAAGTAGGCACTGCTCAAGTAGATGGAAAACAAGTTTTATCTTAGGGTAATTACATGGTTAAAAAAACAACCATTGAATTATTTTCTGCATTGCAGCAAGTTATTTATATTTGTTTGTTTGTTTGTTTTAGGAGGACAGAGTTCAGAGTTCAACCTTCCAGCTAGGGTACTTAAGATACTGGTTTCTTTCACTTCCTGCCATTACAAATGTAGCCTCAGCGCCTAGCACTCTTTTTTTTTTTTTTTAATTTTATTTATTTATTTGACAGAGATCACAAGTAGGCAGAGAGACAGGCAGAGAGAGAGAGGGAGAAAAGCAGGCTACCTGCTAAGCAGAGAGCCCGATGTGGGGCTCCATCCCAGGACCCTGAGATAATGACCTGAGCTGAAGGCAGAGGCTTTAACCCATGGAGCCACCCAGGCGCCCCGCCTAGCACTCTTTTGAAGCTCAATCAATATTTGTTGAATAAAAGCACTCTGTAGGGGCGCCTGGGTGGCTCAGTGGGTTAAGCCGCTGCCTTCGGCTCGGGTGGTGACCTCAGGTCCTGGGATCAAGCCCCGCATCGGGCTCTCTGCTTGGCAGGGAGCCTGCTTCCCCCCCTCTCTCTGCCTGCCTCTCTGCCTACTTGTGATCTCTGTCTGTCAAAAAAAAAAAAAAAAAAAGCACTCTGTAATACTTACTGTCTTTTATGCTGTATTTGATATACACTGACTCATTTAATAGTCTCAGTGGCCTCAAGGAGGCAGGTACTATGATTATATATTAATGTTACAGATGAGAAAACTGAGGCACAGAGAGATGAAAGTAACCTGCCAAGGTCATCTGACTAGTAAAAGATGGACCCTGGCCAGGAAATTCATGCTCTTGATCACTATGCTATGCCACTTCTAAATAACTGTCATTCCCAGTGAATGGATGGGAGGGAGGAGAGAAGGAACCAATAACATCACTGGCCCCACAGTCAGAAGGGTAAAAATTAGGACCTCAGGGACAGGCTGGAGATGATGACAGTCCGTGAAAAATGAGGAAGTGCTGTGATTTTCAGCATCCCAAGGGTGTGGCTTTTGGACAATCTTTAGATAGTGGGGTCGACAGAGATGCCCAGTGAGAAAGAGACATGTATGAAGCTCCTATAACAATCAGAAATTATTTGTGGTCCTTCTGGGCAATTTTTCTTCTGCCAGTCTCTCCCTAGTTCATCCTCTTCACGTCATTCTCTTCCTTGGTCCCTTTTTCTCTCTACTATCCCTTTTAAACTGTTACAATGTTGACCTGAATTTTAAATTACTGTATTTAGAGGTGCCTGGGTGGCTCAGTCGGTTAAGCGTCTGCCTTTGGCTCAGGTCATGACCCTTGAGTCCAGGGATCAAACCTGCTCAGTGGGGAGTCTGCTTCTCCTTCTGCCCCTCACCCTGTTCATGCTCTCTCTCTTAAATAAATATATAAATAAATAGAAGTCTCTTAAAAAATAAATTATTGTATTTATTAAATCAAATCTATATATGATCCTACTCTCTCTGTACTTCCATGAAAGGAAACCACTGAAGTCATTTCAAAATTGTTCTTTGTTAGTGTGGTATACAGGTCAATGACTCTTAATAGAAGAAATGTCTCCCAAAGTGGACTAATTCTTAAAAAGTAAGAGATTATGGAAATAAATCTTGGCACTCCAATTTCATATTAGAAGAGATTGCCAAATCTTAAATACGAAGCATTTCATGTTGAAATTTAACATTTTCTTTCAAATTAAAAAATATTTCCAAATTTAGATTTAAGAACATTCTAACATTAATTAGACTCTTCACTTTAGAATAGGAGAGAGTTCACTTGTGCCTAACATCAGCGAGGGGATTGTTTATAGAACACTGAAGTTTCTCAGTTTCTGAAAACAGCACTAAAACAATGATAAATTACATTTGTACAGTTAACTATGTGCATGTACAGAAATAATAGTCAGTCATTAAAGGAGTTGTCTAGAGAAAATTCTCACTATCACCAGGCAATTTGTGACTAGTCTGATACAAACAGTATGTGGATTGATGATAATCTGAACACAAAGTAATTAGCAAAATAGTGCAAATATGCATACATATATGTGTTGTGCATGTGCACACAGATATTTTGCCACAAGAGCAAACGCTTGTTTGTTAAAGACTAACCATAAGGATCAACATTGCAGCATTCACAACCACCTAACTTGATAAACCACATAACTTAGGTGCTGCAGATATGGAATAAATAAAAATCAGTATCAGGGACCGACATCAGGAGCCTATGCACAGGCTCTCTATTGCCTAAGCTAAGTAGCTACAATGTGTTTTACTGTGGTATGTGTGATGTCAACTCCAAACAAAAGAGATCCCATTTTAAAGAGATTGATTTGGGGTGAGGGAAGGTGATGTGATATTCATCTCTGTATAGCTTCTTAAAACTGATTTACTGCAGTGGCTTGTGGAAGTAACAGATGTTTATTTGAATGAATATTCATTTGCTGACATCAAATCCCAGTAGATGACACTTTCCTCTTAAGAGGTCATATTTTCCTCTTACGGAGTGTTTGCTATTGCGGTTGCCAATTGTCTATTTAGAAGACATAACACTAAGGAGCTATGTAAAGTGGCATATTGATGTATAATGATGTAGAGTCTGAACCAAAGGTAAATATGCTAATTAGAAACAGCGATAACACCAGATATAAACATCACAGTGGCTTACCTTATCCTCCTCGACAGCATCATGATAGTGTCTAATCAACCAATCATGAATTTTCTTTTAAATTACCTCATTAGTACACCGCTTGAGTTGTAAAAACATTTATTTAAGAAAGAACATTACTACGAAGTGAGGTGACTTTAAATCACCATAGAAACCAAATAAGGAACTTTATTGGGTAGAAGCTTTAAAAAAATTATAAAATTCTGTATCAATGGAAATTATTATTATTTGGGGCTTAGCTGCATCTCTACCACTTGCTATATGAAATTTTGCTTTCCCCCATGTGTGTTTTTAGAGAAAACAGCAATATCAGAAGGACAGATAGCCTATTACAATTGTTTGCTTCATAAATTCATGCATTGGGGCCAGTTTATCATACCTAAAGTTACTTTGGCCCTGCAAAAGATTATTTTGGCAGAAGTTTTATTAGTGTGCCAAATTGCCATTTAAGGAAATTGGCCGTGATTTCTGACCAAGATGGTACATTATAAATTTTAAATCTTATTACTATACACTCCCACTCCCCTCCCCCAAGACAGCAGTATCATTGAATTCCTTGGTGCTATAATCCAAACACAAATTTGTTACAGAATTCCAAAAACAAATAAGATAGTTTTAGGGGCAGAGTTACAATGAGATAATGATGTGGTTATATTTCTTGGTCCATGACCTGCCTACAGTATTTAGCAACATAACTAAATCTCAATTATCTCTGGTGTTAGGAACAGATGTAAAATATAAGTCAAAATCTGTAACTAATTCAAAAGTATTACTATTAAGCCATCAGAATCAGTCTTCTTTCACACACTCACAGATGTGTTTTCTATTATCTAAACCTTTTATTAGTGGTTCTCAACTTAGGCTGCACTTTAGAGTCCTCTTTGGTGGTTGGGGAGCTGTTAAAAATCTGATGCACAGGTCACACTCCCAATTACTTAAATCATAAGCTCCAGGGTGAGACCCAGACATTAGTATTTTTTTTTTTAGAGTTCCCCCACGTGATTCCAGGATACGGTCAAGGTGGAGAACACCTTAGTAGCAAGGATGCTGAGAATTGGTGAGGCAGAGAAACAATAGGAAAAGACTGTCTACCTACTAAATTAGAGAGTAAATGTCAGTGATTGTTTAAACTGCTCTACACCAGTGATATGTAGAAAGAGATTATAGGCTATTTTTTTCAGATTTCTTTGAAAACCATAACTTCAGTTCTATTTATTATATGAAAGGGTAAATGTCTAGAGTTTAGAAATGTTCACTTATTTATTAAGATTGAAATACAACACTGATATCAGTTTCCTCAGTATATCAATACATAAGAATTATTTCTAATCTGAGGAGTTCTTTTTCAAAGAAGTGGTTTTGAATAGATGCTTAGCAAAAATTCAATTAAAAAACTTTATAATATACATGCTACTGTGTAAGTTATGATGTAGAATGAATGTTTTCCAGATGGCACTTAGAGGTAGCAGGGATGTCCCTGGGAAGTGGATTTTAGCCATTTTCAGTTTAGGGAAAAACAGTAAATCTGTATTTTGTGATGTTATTCCTTGAAGCTTGCTCGTTTTCATAAAGTATGTTTTCCTGAGTTATCTTAAAAGCATTATCCTATAAGAAAGATGAATTACAGGGGTGCCTGGGTGGCTCAGTGGGTTAAAGCCTCTGCCTTAGGCTCAGGTCATGATCCCAGGGTCCTGGGATAGAGCACCACATCGGGCTCTCTGCTCAGCAGGGAGCCTGCTTCCCCCTCTCTCTGTCTCTGCCTGCCTCTCTGCCTACTTGTGATCTCTGTCTGTTGAATAAATAAAATCTTTAAAAAAAAAAAAGAAAGATGAATTACAGTAGAGACAGAAAAATTCCCCCAACTTTAATGTAATTTCAGTAAGTTGGAAGCAGTGATTTATCTGCCTAGAAATAATAAATATAATTAATATCGAAGGCAGAATAGTACAATGATTGGATTCAAATAAACCAGGGTTCAAAACCCACCTCTGCCCTCCTGGCCATGTTTCCTGAAACATATCATTTACCTAGTCCAAGACTCACTTTTTTCAGCTATAAAAGGGGCATATTTATATCTTCTGTGCAAGGTTATTAGTTGTAAGAGATTAAATGGGGAAATATGGACAGAGCCCATAGCAAAGTGCCTGGCATGTAATAAGCCCTAAATAAATGGTAGTTATTTTTTAATTATTCAAGCAGGTATTTTGAAGGCCTATTTTCCCCTTGAGTAATATATGCTATTTTTCTTAACTGTTCACCACACACTTGACAGTCTGAAGGTTACAGGAAACTTTTGCATATTCTTAAATGTAGGTGCAGAGCCACAGGGAGAGTGTGAGTTGCTGCATGGGTGCATTCACGGCTATGTGAGTCGAGTGCATGACTCACCACGCTCATTCACAAACTGAGGTCCTGGGTCTGTGACCAAACAGGAAACATGTAATATATATGTCTCAGCAAAGGTGAAACCACCTCCCATCACAGGCTGTCTCAGTGACCACTGAAAACTGGGAACCAAGAATGTTAAATCATCATGTTACAAGGATCTCCTGATTCTATAAATATTGCATTTCATTGATTCCAATGTGCACACTTTAACATCTCTGAAATCAAAAGATACCATCCAATCAATGATGTCTTAAATCACTCTCAGCCAGCCAGCACTTCTGATACGGGTGACATTGCCCGTGACTGTGTGAGCTTGGCCATAGCTCTCTATGTTGTCGCGATGCGTAATAAATACCCAAGGCTGAGTAAGTTTAAGAAAATTCTTTAAATAATTATAAAATAAAAATTCTAAATGATAAAAAACAGTGTCACAGTTTAACTGGCAGTGCTTTTTCTTCCTTAATGGCACACAACAATAATGCTTCTTAGAATCTAAGCTTTAATTTGTTATAAGGTTTTATGTAATAATTTGCAATGGTTTTTGCAAAACAATCTGTCCGTGCTTCAAAAACCTTTGCAATATCTATATATCCAGCAATTTCAAAGATTATAATTCCTCCTATGGAAATAATCAAAATTACATCACATTAAAACCTCTCTCTCTCTCAGTTGCTATGTAGACTAAGTTTGTTAATGTGGTAAAGAGAATGATGCCCCAACCCCTGAAAAAAAAATAAAAATAGAGGCTCATACCCTAATCTTTGGAACTCATGAATATGTAAGGTCACATGGCAAAGGAAAATGAAGGTTGCTGATGAATGAAGGTAGCTAATCTTAGTGGTTCTTAAAGCAGGGAGATTATCCTGGATTATCTAAGTGGGCCCAATGTAATCATAAGGATCACTAAAAGTGAAAGAGCAAGGCAAAAGAAAAGCTCTGACAAAGAGATGTAAAGAAGGAAGAGCTTGTAGTAACACAACTTGGTATGAGACTTAACCAACTGTTAGTGACTTAGAGGATGGAGGAAAAAGCTACAAACCAAGGAATGCAGGAGACCTCTGGAAGTCAGGCAAAAGCAAAGGAGAGGGGACACTTTCTCTCCTAGACCTTCTAGAGGAGGACACTGCCCTCACAACACCTTGATGTTGATGCCCAGTGAGACCCAGGTCAGACTTCTAACCTACAGAACAGGAAGATAATCAATGTTTGTTGGTGTAAGCTGCTAAGTTTGCGGTAATTTATTACATCAGCAATAAGTAAGTAATAGCATAAGGCAGAAGAATTTCTATGATTGATTATCTGCATTAGGTAAATAGTTCCTAGGCTTGTAAATTTAATGGACCAGTAAAAGTTCCAAAAAATGTTAGGGCCAACTGCCAGTTTTTAATTTTGCTGCTTTATTCTAAACTTACTGCTTAAAATTATAGTATAACATTAGCATAGTATAACATAGTTTTAAAAATGAATAATAAGATTAATATAACATATAGGAGCAAATATTTAAATTTAATTTAGAAGAGAACATTATTTTCCTCACTTCAGCCAAGAACCAATAAAAGTATTCCCATTTCAGCACTACTCTATGATCAAACATTTGGGAACCTCTGTATTAGCTGCATTTTGTTGACTTTAGTGTGAGGGTTTTAGAGTCCTCTAAAAAGAGGCATGAGATTGACATCACAACAAACAACAAAATCCTATTCATGAGGGTTCCATGCTCATTACCTAATCACCTCTCAAAGGCCTTACCTCCTGGTAACACCACACTGGGGGTCAGGATTTCAATATATGAATTATAAAATATATATGAAAATAACCTAATTAATAAGTGAAGAAAGGATGTGAATAGACATGTCTTAAAAGAAGACATGCAAATGGCCAAAAAGTACATGAAAAGATGCTCAACATTCCTCCTCAGCAGGGAAGTGGAAATCAAAACCACAATGAGGTATCACCTCACACCTGTTAGAATGGCTATTACCAAAAGACAAAAGGTGAGTGTTGTGAGGTTGTGGAGACTAGAGAAACTTTGTACATGTTGGTGGGAATGTATATTAGTACAGCCATTATGGAAAACAATACGGAGGTTCCTCAAAAAATTAAAAACAAAACTATGTACCATATAATCCAGCAAATCCACTTCAGGCTATATATCTAAAAGAAATGAAATCTGGAACTCAAAGAGAATAAAGGAGTAAATATAAACATAAATTAAGGCTGTCTGCCACATCTTCAGCTCTCTCACAGTGTCAAGAATTGAGAAAATTTAGTAACACTTTCACATTTAAAGTAATGCAACAGTGTAAGAAAGAAATAATCTCCACATTTATTCGGAGTGAGAAATCTTCACATTTCTTAGCAATATCAAGCATCTGAGGTCCCAGGAGCAAACAGGGATCTTGAAAAATCCTAAGATTTTCAGTTTCCATGGCAGAAGGCATGTGTTCGGTTGTTTGACCTTGTTTTTTAGTGTTTTCACAGTCCTCTTTCTTTTTTCCCTGTCCCTATCTCAAACAGGAAAAAACCCACATCTCTCCTTTGTGGTCATATGAAAAACTACAGCAAACCAGAAAATATCAGAATATTGATAATTCTATAGCCCAAAATATCACTCAGATTTTCAGGAAGATGTCACAGAACAATTTTTACTACCACTGTTACTAATTACTGCTATTGCCACAAGTAGTAATATTCATAGCATTAAGAATAATATTTGGGGGCACCTGGGTGGCACAGTCAGCTAAGCATCTGACTCTTGGTTTCAGTTTTGGTCGTGATCTCAGGGTCGTGAGATCTAGCCCTGCATTGGTCTCCATGCTTAACGCAGAGTCTACTTAGGATTTTCTCTCCTTCTTCCTGCCCCTCCCATTTGTTCTCTCTTTCTCTCTCTCTCTAAAATAAATCTTTAAAAAATAATATTATTATTTGGAGTTGCTACCATTTTTTAATGGAGCACAATATTATAATTTACTAAAAATTCTTTTTTTTTAAGTTTACTGAAAATTCTTTGAAATTATTTTTAAACCCTGTACTGATCTGATGTAAAAAAGTAACATTCTCAGATTGAAATTAATCAGATACTTTGAAAATTTACCTCAAAAAGCACTCTTCTTAAATATTTGACAATTTGATAACCCTATACATTTTGTCTTGGTTTATAAGGGAGATCCATGGTTTTAACTGTCAGTCTACTAATGAAACCCAGGTCTTTGACCCTAAGACCAGCTTCTCTTCCTAGTTCTATTCTCTGTATACATTGCATTGGGCTTTTCAAAGAAGATATCCCATAATCATCTAAAAAATAAATGTCTAAAAACTACTGTGTCCAGTAACACTATTCTTTATAAATCCCCTCACTGTCTCTTAGTACAGTAGTTTTCCCCTTTATTCTTTTTACCACAACTTGTAATTCAATAATTTGTTTGCTCATACATTTTTCTCCATCACTAGTGTGCTAGTTCTAAAAGGGAAGGGATCAAGTTTATTTTGTTCACATCACATTCCCAGTATGTAGAACAGTGTGTGATTTATAGTTGAAACAAACAAAAATCATTTGGCACAAGAGTAAATGATACCTGTATCTCCTCCTGTGTTCAGTGACTTGGTAAATATCAAGACCATCCACATTTATACGGTCCAAGCCAGAAAATGTAAAGTCAACACACACTTGCTTTTCTTCATTTCCACTCCAGTGACAGTTCAGGTCCTTTATTTTTTCTTCGAATAACAGCGATAGCCTCTTTGTTGGACGCCTGCCTACTGGTTTTATCTTCAAATGATTTTTCACACTCATATCAGAGTGGTCTTTCTAAAGCAGTATTTGTCAACTTTTGCAACCTATGCCTTCTAAAATATATTCTCCCTTAACCTTCTGTGCAGTTCCACAGAGATCTTATCAAATATACTTTCTGCTGTTTGTATCACAAAAACAGGAGATATATTCATATGCTTTTAAAAAGTAAATCCCCGGGGCGCCTGGGTAGCTCAGTGGGTTAAAGCCTCTGCCTTCGGCTCAGGTCATAATCCCAGGGTCCTGGGATCGAGCCCCGCATCGGGCTCTCTGCTCAGCGGGGAGCCTGCTTCCTCCTTTCTCTCTGCCTGTCTCTCTGCCTACTTGTGATCTCTGTCAAATAAATAAATAAAATCTTAAAAAAAAAAAAAAAAAAGTAAATCCCCAGGGCACCTAGGTGGCTCAGTCAGTTAAATGCCTGACTCTTGATTTAGGCTCAGATCATGATCTCAGGGTCGTGAGATCAAGTCCCATGCTGGGTATGAACCCTGCTTAAGATTCTAAGATTCTGTCTCTCCCTCTCCCTCTGTCTCTCCCACCCCAACTCTGCTCTGTGTGTGTGTGTGTGTGTGTGTGTGTGTGTGTGTGCACATTTGCTCTCTCTCTCTCTTTTTCCCAAAGCCCCCAAGATTTGGGTTTGGCTCTCCATAGTCCTTCACATTCTGAGAACTAATATTGTTGTTAACATAAACTTACTTGAAATTCCTTAATGGTTCTACAACATCTAGCATTGATCTTTTTTTTTAAGATTTTATTTATTTATTTGACAGACAGAGATCACAGGTAGGCAGAGAGGCAGGCAGAGAGAGAGGAGGGGAAGCAGGCTCCCTGGTGAGCAGGGAGCCAGATGTGGGGCTTGATCCCAGCACCCTGGGATCATGACCCTAGCTGAAGGCAGAGGCTTTAACCCACTGAGCCACCCAGGCACCCCTAGCATTGATTTTTAAGTTCATGATTTTCTTTTTTTTAAGATTTTATTTCTTTATTTATTTGTCAGAGAGGGACAGAGTACAAGCAGGAAGAGCGCCAAGCAGAGGCAGAATGAGAAGCAGGCTCTCCGCTGAGAAAGGAGTCTGGTGCCAGACTTGATCCCAGGCTCCTGGGATCATGACCTTAGCTGAAGGCAGCGGCTCAACCTACTGAGCCACCCCCATGTTCCAGTTCATGATTTTCAGAACACTGGTAGTTTTGCTTAAGCTAGGTCCCATTATGTCATGGATTTCATAAATAAGAATATTTTTACATTTGTATTTTCACTTTCATGATGATCTAAGATAATTTAAACATGTATATTCTGGATGATCTCAATGATTTCCTTGTTGAGCGTCATGGTTTATTTTTATGTTTACGATAACATGCATGAAAAATAGTATAAGTATTTGTGTGGTGGGCTAATGATAAAAAAAATAAAGACTGTATTACAGATTGCAAGTTGTCTACCAACCTGTCAATAATCAGTTGTTCCTGTTTCCTCAGTAACAGGAAGTTTTCTCTCATTCCCCCTAATGCCCCTCCTCAGTGCTAATATCACCCAGGACCAACTGCTATTTCTGTCAGTCATCACTCTGCATTATAATTGCCATTGGCTTACTACCCTATTAGACCTTAAGTTTCTTTTTTTTTTTTTTAAGATTCTATTTATTAATTTGTCAGAGAGAGTGCATGGGCACAAGCAGGGGCAGTGGCAGGAAGAGGGAGAGGGAGAAGCAGGCTGCCCACCGAGCAAGGAGCCCGATGTGGGACTTGATCGCAAGACCCTGGGATCATGACCTGAGCTGAAGGCAGCCGCTTAACTAACTGAGCCACCCAGGTGTTCCTAGACCTTAACTTTCTAGAGGGCAGGAATAGTAATTATTCCACTTGGTGTCTGAATTGCCTAGTATAATGCCTGGTTATAACGGGGATTCAATAGATGCTTTCTAACTGAATTACTGATAAGTGAATGAATGTAGGAGTGAACAAGTCATATAATATATTCCAAACATATGGAGGTTCTTGACATTTTAAGACTTCACCAAGATCTTTGAAATAAATTTACCCATGTTACACAGAACACAACAGGGCATTGTAGTCTACTAAGGTTAATTATGGAAATCACTGAAAATTAGACTATATAATGATGTATTTATCCACAGAAAACCAAATTTTATATAGTCAGCAGCCCTATTTCCAATGCCCAAAACTTGGCTGGGCAAATTTCAAGACAGAAAGAAAATGGATGTACTACATAGCATACAATGTCATGCTGTATCAGTTGTTATTGCTATATAACAAATTATCCTAAAACTGAGTGGCTGGAAACAACAAACATTTACCACTTCAAGCCATTTCTGTGGATCAGGAATCTGGAAGTAGCTTAGCTGGATGGTTCTGGCTCAAGGTCACTCCTAAGGTTGCAATCCAGCTGTCAGTCAGGGCAGTAGTCTCATCTGAAGGCGTATCTGCTTCAAAGCTCATTGTTGTGGCTCTTGGTAGGCCTCAGAAGATCCGTTTCCAAGGTCACTCCCATATACCTTTTCACAGGACAGCCTCCAATAATGGCAGCTGACATCTCCAAGGTGATTCAAAAGAGAGCGAGATTCAAGAGAGAATGAGAGAGTGAGCAAGACCACCCAAGACAGGAGCCATAGTCTTTTTATAATCTAATATCAAAAGGGCTATAATGTTACCTTTGTCATACTGTTTTTGTTAGAAGTGAGTCACTAAGTCCAGGGCACATTCAAAGGGAGGTGATATACAGGGTATGAATATTAGGAGGTGGGGGTCACTGGGGGCCATCTTACAGGCTGCCAACCAACACATATTCTCTATTTCAAATATATTTTAAACATAGTAAAATAGCAGCGTATTACAGGTTAAAATGCACAAAAACTTAAGTGGTAAAAATAAATAGCAAAGAGGAAAGCCCTTAAAATAATGTTTAAACTGTTTCTTCCAGTTTTATTGTGATATAATTGACATATATAAATATGACATCTATAAAGGACCTAGTAGTCATTAAAATTGTTATAGTTTATGCCTATTTTGGAATTAGAGTCAAGTTAATGCCTTAATTCCAAACCACCAAAATATAACAAATGAAAACAATCATTTGCTATGCATATGGTATTTAACAAGTACTATTGACATCATTTGACTTTTTCTCTTAACTGAAGGGGAATTGATGTTCTTTTAATTATCAGGTTAACCATATTCTACTTACCCACTAACATATGTCTCTAGGTGGTTCAGTGTAATTCCTTAAAATAAGCTAGCAGTTAAGGTAATACTATCATGAAGTATTATCCACTATCTACTTCTGATGTGCTTCAACAAATAAGTAGTTAGGAACACAAGATATTGAATTTCATATGCCTTGAAAGGGCAAGAAAAAATAAAGTAATGCCCCTGTCTGAATCATAGCAAAATTTTCCAGTCATGATTAAAAGCAATTTTATATTATTGGCTATATGCTCCTCATTCATATTTAATAGAACTAGCCTTGGAATGGAAAATCACATATCCATTGTTTTTTGTATTCTTTCTTATATTATAATTTCTAAATTGAATATACTTTAATATATGTACATCTCAGGCCTAAATTTTCTTATCCATTTTGATAGTGATCTATTTTTAGTTCTCCAAAGCCCTAAGACCCCTGGGAAAGAGGCACTGTGATGGTTCCAGAGGATGCTGAAGGTGAGTACTGAGAATGAGGACTGGAGCCCCTGACCCAGAGTCAGGTTAGCATAGCATCATGGTGGCAACTACCCAGAAATCGACTGCACCACCTTTCACAAGAGGTCAGTCAGGAATGCCTGTTTTAGACAATCAAGTAGGGTTTGGTGAACTACTCTAGGGGATTCAAAAAAGTCAAGAAAGTTCATGAAGCACACAATCTAGTTGGAGAGATGAGACAAATTTATAACAAAATGGTGATACACAGTATCATATAAGAGACAATGAACAGTATTGCAATGAGACACCACACCATCTTTTTATCCATTTATCTTACTCTATCGTGTCCCCTAAATTAGCCAAGGTAGCTTATAAAAGTTACATGAGTATGACAATAAAATGTAATTATATGTATCTTCAGAAGAGAAGTGGGGGTTCCCATGGGTGGGTTTTAAAAGAAAGAACTGATACAGATAAACAGAGAAGTGGAGGCCATTTTCATCGGGAAATAAGGAAAACAAGAAAGGTGTAGTCCTCTTGTGCGTCTGGGGACAACAGTTCAGTTGATCTCAAATGAAAAATTTAAAGTGAAAAGTTGGTATTAGTTTGCTAGGACTGCCATAACAAAGTATCACAAACTGAATGACTTAAACAACCAAAATTTATTGCCTCCCGTGGAGTTCAGAGTCTGACATCTCCCTCTGGAAGTGCTAACAAAGGATTTGTTTCAGGGCATCTCACAGCTGCCGGTAGGTCCTTGACTTGTGGCAACATAACTCCAGTTACAAGGTGCTCTCTCTGCATGCATATGCCTGGGTCCAAATTTTCCCTTTTATAAGGATACCAGTCCTATTGGATTAGGAGCCCACCCTACTCCAGAATGACCTTAACTATTACATCTGCCATGACCCCACTTCACCTATTCCCAAATAAGATCACATTCTAAGATACTAGGGGTAAAGTCTTCAGCATATGAATTTTGAAGGGGACACATTTCAACTTACACCAAAACCCAGAGTGAGTTCATAGGCAGTGACAAGCTACTTAGTGATGACCTTTTATCTTCCCCCCAGTTTTGTGTGTGTGTGTGTGTGTGTGTGTGTGCGTGTGTGAGTGTGTATGTTAGGAAACTGCTGTGTTCCAGCAGATCTTTTAGAAAGCTCCATCTAGTTGCAGTAGGCAATAATAATTGAAGAGGCTGTACCCTGGAGTCAGAGGCTATTTTTAGGCCGTTTGAATTCTACAGTCTACTACATAACTTGTAAGGGACAGCATCATCTGGCCACCCTACCTTGGCCGCCTCAGGGTAAACCACTTTCTTCTTCTCTTTGTCCTCCATCCAACTGG
This sequence comes from Taxidea taxus jeffersonii, assembly GCA_003697995.1. NCBI lineage: Eukaryota > Metazoa > Chordata > Mammalia > Carnivora > Mustelidae > Taxidea > Taxidea taxus. Next base: position 33,091 of record ML106757.1, read on the forward strand.
GCTTTGCCCCAGTATTCTGAATGCCCCAAGTCCCTTCCTCCGCAGTTTTTCTGAACACATCATTCGTTATGCCTGGAGTGCTCTCTCCTTGCTTCACTTAGTTAATGCCTCCACTTCAGAGCTCAAAACAAATGGCACTTCCTCAAGCAATCTTCAACCTGAGCTCTCCAGACTAGATAAGTCTCTCTAGTTACTTGCTCTTACAATTCTCAGTTCTTCTTCTGTGAAGCATTATCACAACTGTAGTCAGGTGATTAATTGCATAATTTATCATTAACTGTCTGTCCATCCTGCTAGACTGCAACTTCCATGAGGGTAGGTAGGATAGCATCTGTCCTAGCAACATTGCTGTAGTGGAATGTCTTGTGCAGAGGAGGTGCTGAATATTTGTTGCATAAAAAAAGCAATGAAGGGGCACCTGGGTGGCTCAGTGGGTTAAAGCCTCTGCCTTCGGCTCAGGTCATGATCTCAGGGTCCTGGGATAGAGCCCCACATCGGGCTCTCTACTCAGCAGGGAGCCTGCTTCCCCCTCTCTCTCTGCCTGCCTCTCTGCCTACTTGTGATCTCTGTCTGTCAAATAAATAAATAAAATCTTAAAAAAAAAAA
>ML106758.1:0-17628 GCA_003697995.1 Taxidea taxus jeffersonii
TGTTTGCCCGTCAGGTCGGGCTAACTGCTGCTGCTTGGCCTGCGGTACAGGTAAATCCACACAGCTGGGCCCTACCGCACACTGCTCAGCTCACACACTTCTTTGCTGTCGCACTGGTGTCAAATACATCAGGCAGCCCACAAATGCCGCACAGAAGCCAGAGTGCAAAACCCTCAAGCCTCCCCACCTGCTAGGAGGAGCACATAAGGACTACACCCCTTTCCAGAGCTCTAGCAAGGAAAGAACACACACGCACAAGACCTTAAGAAAAACACAGTGCAACTCAAAACCAGAAAGGATTCAAGTTGGAGACTGAACTTGAACCTTAAGCCTCTGACTTGCTGTGAGAAGTTAAACTCTATCTGAGCTTGCCCATCTTGTCAAAGAGAGACGTGGTTTGAGAATCATACAATTATTATATTAATTAGATTAGCCAGGTTATGACTCTTCACAGGAGGGAGCATCTCACCCACAAATAAAATATATTTTCTTCAGTCTCGTCAGATTATGCTGCTAACTCCTCTTATTCTTTATCCTTTGTTCATTTTCCACATGATTTTTAACCTACGAATCATATTTTGTTGGGTTTGATAAAAATTTAATTTTGTTCTCTGATTCTTTTCAAAATACAATCACAAATAAAGGCTTATGAATGTTTAGTGTAAAAACAATCACCTGATCTTCTGAGGGCTTCAAATAATAAATGGGAAAACTGACCTAGTCCTTAAGCAGGGCGTTGAGTGTAAGTGAAAAATCCCTGAGGAAGACACATCCAAACTAATGCCACAAAGATGAGTAAAAACAAAGAGCTAAGCCAAAATAAGTATAAATAAATATCTTATATACATGTATGCCACATTTGCTTTAAATGAAAGGGGGAGAAAAAAAGTACTTCAACCACTTCAAGAAACTCAGAATTTGCTTTCCTATGCTTGCTGAAAATAATGGCATGGGGCAGATAAACAGAATTTGGAGGAAAGAAAAGAATTTCAGTCCAGACTCATCACTCCCCACATGTGTTACACAGTTTACTCATCTGTAAAACACAGTTTCAAAGAGTGCTACGAAGATGAAATAAAATCAGTTAAATATATTAGTACATTTCACAAATGATAACCTACGCAGATATTAGGGAAATGACATTCAAATAGGGGGCGGGGCCTGCATAACAAAACATGAGTTAAGAAGACAAAAGTTAGTTCTAATACCAGTTCGACCCATCTAGATAATACAATTTGGAACTCATTTCCACATGGTCTCTCATTTCCACATGAGGTATAAATGAACCCATACAGAGACCTAAGAGCAGGGCTTGGCACATAAAAAACCCTCAACACACTCTGGCAACCACTTACTGTTATTTACTCTCTTATTCTGGGTAATGAGTTTTATTTAGTATTATGAATTGTCTATAAAATAATCTATGTGTAACCCAACAAATTACACTTACTGCCATAAATTCATGCTACATGAGAAATTCAGATATTAATTTACCTGGGTGAACTACAGCAAAAACATGTAAAAGCTCTCCATAAAATTTTATACATATAAAATGCCTCAATTAGCTGTACTGGTGATAAAAATAAAAATTGTCATAAAATTTTAGAACAGGTGAAGAAACAAAAGCCCATCCAGAGATATAAGGTGACTGGCAAGAGATTATTATGTGGCTGGTCATGAGAAAATCACAACTCATACTCTCATTTCCCAAGTAGAGGTCATTTCCACTATACTCCAACCACACCAACTCAGAGGCAACAGAAATTTTATCTTTTAACAACTGTTCAACTTTTAACTTAAAAAGAACATATAAATACAAAAATTTTAAATGACTTTAATTAAAACCAAACCTACTTTTAAAATTTAAAATAAATGCTTATAGCACTACTTTTGGACACACAAGTATTGGCTGCCTTGATAGCTCTACAATGCTTTCAAGAAATTATTTTAAGAAATTTACTTAGCATTTTTTGTTGTTTCCAATAATGGGAGCCTACGCTATTGCAGACCAAAAATTCAAGAAGACTAAATAATCTCATAATCTACAAAATATCAGAAAAAAATCTTGGGAGGATTTTGCCTCAGTGGGTAACAAAAAAGTGACCCTAGACCACAGCTCTGCTCTTTACTAAAAATTCTTAAATCAAGACTAAAGAAGATCAGGGACTCCTGGGTGGCTCAGTCAGTTAGCCATCTGCCTTCAGCTCAGGTCATGAACCCAGGGTCCTGGGATAAAGCTCCGTATCCTGCTCCCTGCTAAGCCTGCCCTTCCCCGTGCTCATGCTCACTCTTTCTCAAATAAATGAATAAAATCTTAAAAAAAAAAAAAGACTAAAAGGATCAAACTATTTCTAATCAAAAACTACAACCATGGAAAGCAAGTTAAGACTATAAGGCAAAAGTAATGGAGAGAAAAATCAATCAACTGAAACTGGTTCCAAAATGGTATGAATGACAAAATTTTAAAAACTGGGAGTGCCTGGGTGATTTAGTCAGTTAAGTATCCAATTCTTGATTTCGGCTCAGGTCATGATATCTAGCCCCAGTCAGGCTCCACGCTCAGTGCAGAGTCTGCTTGAAGATTCTTTCCCTCTTCTTCTGCCCCATCCCCAACTCAAATAAATAAATAAGCAAAATCTTTAAAAAATAATAATGTAATCGATAAAAAAGTGATATAACTGTGGTTCATAAGCTCAAAAAGATTGAACATGGTAAGTAGAGAAACAGAAGAAATAAAGAAAATTAAATCATGTTTCTAGACAGGGAAACCTTAATGTCTGAGATGGAATACAAACAAAAATGGGATTCAAAGCAGATTAGATGCCATAGAAGAAAAGAACAGTGAACATGAAAACACCTCAGCAGAAATTATCCAAAATGCAGCACAGGTTAAAAAAAAAAAAAATTAACAGAGTACTAGTGAGCTGTGAGAGGACTTTAAGTAGTAAAATACATGTAATTAGAGTCACCAAAGAATAAGAAAGCGAATGGAAAAAAAAAAAGAATGGGCCAAAATTTTCCCAGTTTTATGAAAACTATTAATCCACAGGTTCAAGATAAATATTCACAGAATCCTAGGTACAAAAAAACATAAGGAAACAACACTATACCACAGTATAATCAGATTACTTAAAATCAGTGAAAAGAAAATCTTAAAAACAGAGAAGAAGAAAGTCTGTACAAAGAAACAAATCATTACATGGAATGGAATATCTCGTTGGAACAATGTTAGCCAGAAGATGGTGAAAAAATATTTTCAAATAACTGAAAGAAAAATATTTGTCAACTAGGTTTCTATAGTAAACCAAAATGTCTTCCAAAAACAAAGGCAAAATAAACATGTTTGCAGATACAGAAAAATAAAAATAACTTAATATCAGCAAAGCTTCAAAATAAGAGATGATAAAGAACTCCAAGAAGAAAAAAATGACACTAGATAAGAAATCTGAGTTTACACAAAGCAATGAAAAAAATCAAAAATAGTTACTACACTGGAAATATAAGAGACTTTTTCCTTACTATTTAAATCTGAATGAAAGATAACTATTTAAGGCAAAAATAATAGTACACAGCGTGGTTTATAATATATGTAGGAGTGAAACGTGTAACAATACCACAATGGTCAAAGAGAAACAGAAATATATTGTTTTAAGATTATAGTACTACTTAAAGAAATATTCTATTAAGATAAAGATGAATGCCAGAAACCCTAAAACAAGTTACAGAAATAAGAGCTACAGGTAATAAGCCAACAAGAGAGATAAAATGGAATCATGAAAACTCAATCCAAAAAGGGAAAAACAGAGAAAAAAAGGAGAACAAAGGGTAGATAGTAAAATGCTAGAATTAAACCCAACCATATTAACAATCACATTACATATAAGAGGTCTAAACAACTCAAATGAAAGGAAGAGACAGCCAGATTACATTTAGAAAAAAATCAATAACCAATTCTCTGCTGCCTATAACAAATCAACTTCAAATATTAAGAAATAAATAGGTTAAAAGGAAAAGAATGGATACAGTAATATGGCCATAGTTAATGCTACAAAACTATACACTGGAAAATGGTTAGAATAGTAAAATTTAATGTTACACATATTTTGTGACCCCTCCAAAAAATATGATTTAAGAAAGTAAAGAAAGTAAAAGAATGGAAAAATATTTACACCAGTAGTACTCATCAAAACAAAGTTGAAGTAATTATGTTGACATCAGACAAAATGAGTTTCAGAGCAAAGAATATTACAAGAAGTAAAGACTGTCATTTCATAATGATAAAGGAGTTAATTCATCTTAAATTAAGATATTTAATCTTAAATATCGATGCAACTAACAAAAGAACTACAAAATACATGCAGTGAAAACTGATAGAACAGCAAACAGAAATAGATGCTTCCACAATTACAGCCAAAGATTTACATATCCCTCTCTCAGTAATTGGTGGAACAAGCAGTCAGAACACTCAGTAAGAATATAGAAGACAAACAATATTATAAACCAACATAAACTGACAATTATACAATATTTAACCAAACAACAGCAAAATACACATTTGTCTCAAATACACGCAGAACGTTTGGTAAGACAGACCATATCTAGTATCAATATATTTCTAAAAGTTCAGATCATAAAAAAATACATTCTCTGGGGGAGAATGACATCAGGAGCACAGCTGAGTAAGACATCGCTCAGCTGTATGCCCCCCTCAACAAAAACAAATTGGCATCCATAGACATAAGCTGTAGAATCCAGCACCATACACTAAGGGACTGTGAAGGTGTCTCACCCACCTGAATAGCAAGTAATAGGTGTACAGACCTAGGTCCATTATTGACCCAAAACTGGCCCATGAAGAGACTCCAGCTCCTCTAAGCCAAGTCCAGGAAATCCTGGAGAACACTGACTTAGACAATTATCCACAGATAAGAGGGCCCATGTGGAAGTGTCAGAATCCAGTGGAGAAGTTCCAGCACACCATATAAGCAAGAAAAATCCATGACTAGACATGTTGGGAGGATAAGAGGAATGACTTGACTTTATCCATGTTACTTCTCCTACAAGGGGGCACAGGTTAGTGTGCAGGGTACCCAGTACCCTTCTTAACCCATGTTTCTCCCATGGTTAAAAGTGAAATTTTGTGAGTAACCACCCAGCTTCCCCATCTGTATGGGATGCTGCCAAAGAGGACCATTCCTCTCTCATCCCACCGAGAGTACCAAGTCATAAGCTTCACAACTGGGAGGGTGGGTAGTGACTAGCGGGAGAACAACAGACAAGACCTAAAACATACATGTTAAAAGGACAAATATCCTATTAACCATACCATGGGCTCCATTAGAAAGCCAACCAACAAGATGCTGACATCAACCCACCCTATGATCTGATCCCTACAACTGGCCCATGAGTACCCAGAGCCCCATGTTCTCACCCACAAACCCCCATCCTGCAGCAAGCAGGCAGGTGACAAGAGCATGCTTTTCCAGACGCTAGTGAGCATGCACAGACAGCCATTCTGAATCTGAGGAGATCAAAGAGAGATCATAAACCTGAGCATTTAACACTGCCCTTGGAAAAGCAAAAGGCAAGCTGTCAGTACTCTATCTGGTGCTTTGCAAAACTGAGAGAAGACATACAAGCTTACGAATTCTGCCACAAGAGGGAGCAAGAAGTGTGGAACAGGGATATTCACAGAAGGTTTGAGAAAGCCTCAGAATCCCTAGTAGGGTTGACAGAAGATATTTCTCTCTGGAAGTCAGTCAGTAAAGACTGAAGGAGCCAGCAATGAAAGACTTCAAAGAATATCAAAAAATTAGGGAAACATGACACTATCGAGGAATTGCAATAATTTTCTGGTAAGCAACTCTAAAGACATGTAGAGCTGTGATTTACCCAAAAAAGAATTCAAAATAACTATTTTAAGGAACTTCAATAAACTATGAGAATACACAGAAAAATAATTCGATGAAATTAGGAAAACAATGCATGGACAAAATTAGAAGTTAAAGAGGCAAATGATATAGAACCAAACAAATTATGAGGCTGAAGAACATAATGAATGAAATAAAAAACACAACAGACAGTATGGACAGCAGAATGGATCACGCAGAATAAAGAATCTGTGATGGAGAAAATAGGACCTCTGAAATTACCCAGATAAAGGAGAACAAGGAAAAGAAATAAAAGAGGGAGGAAAGCCTATGTGAACTATGAGATACCATAAAGAGAAGCAGAATATGAACTACTGGAGTCTAAGGAGGGGGGCAAAAAAGTAGAAGAAAAAGAAGCACACAGAAAACATATTCCAAAAAATAAGGTCTGGGAATTTCCCAAATCTGGGGGAGGATTTGGCCATCCAAATTCACAATGCTTTAGGACTCCCAAACAGATTCAACTCAAAAAGTTTAACTCAAGACACATTACAATAAAACTGTCAAAAATTAAAGACAAAGAGAGAATCTTAAAAGCAGCAAGAGAAGTTTGTCACCTATAAGGGAACTCGTACAAGGCTCTGAGTCAATTTCTCAGCAGAAACCTCAGAGCCCAAGAAAAAGTGAGATGAAATATTCAAGGTGCTGGAAAAAAAAATGCCAACCAAAACTACCAGAAACAGTTTACCTAGCAAAGTTGTCCTCCAAAAAAATGAAGGAAAAATAAAGACTTTCCCAGACAAAATCTGAGTGAGTTCATCCATACTAGATATGCCTTGCAGAAGTGCTAAATAGAGAGTTCTTCAAGCTGAAATGAAAGGATGTTATTTATTTCAGAGGATGAAAATATACAACATAGAGGTAATGTACGTAGTAAAATTCAGAACTCTATTGGAGTTATAATGTAATACTGTGATGTGCTAATTACTTATCTCTAGTAAAAAGGTTAAAGGATAAAAGCATGAAAACAACTATAGCTACAATAATTTGTTAATGATACACAACATAAAGAGAGATAAACTGTGACATCAAAAACTTTTAAGAATAAAAGGGGAGATTTTTGGAGCACCTGGCTGGCTCAGTTAGTGGAGCATGCAACTTGGTCTCAGGGTTTTGAACTTGAGCCCCACAAAGGGTGTAGAGATTACTTAAAAATAAACATCTTAAAAAAAAAAAAAAGGTAGAGTTTCTGTGTGCAGGTTGAGTTAAGTTGTTATCAGCATAAAACAGTCTCTTATATGTAAAAAATCTTTTATGGAATCCAAAAAGCCAAACCTTATAGTAGATACACAAACATAAAGAGAAGGAAATCAAAACATATCACTATAAAAAAATCATCAATGCACAAAGGAAGACACCAAGAGAGGAAGAAAGGAATAAGGGAACTGCAAAATAGCCAAACACAATTGATAAGATGGCATTAGTAAGTCCTTTCATATTCATAATTACTCCAAATGTTCATGGATTAAATTCTCCAACCAACAGATATAGAGTGGCTAAGCAGATTTTTATTTTTTTTAAAGACCCAACTACACAATGTCTACAAGAGACTCACTTAAAATATAAAGACACACTTAGGCTCAAAGTAAAGGAATGAAGATAGTCCATGAAAGGTGGAAACCAAAAAAGGAAAGGGGTAGCTATACATATATGAAATAGAATTTAATTCAACTTTAACAAGAGACAAAAAGGTCATTATATAATGATAAAGGTGTCAACTCATCAAAGGAATATAACAATAAGCATATAAGCACCCAACACTGGAGCACCTAAATACATTAAACAAATACTAACATATCTGAAAAGAAAAACAGACAACAGCATAATAGGAGGGGAATTCACTACCCCATCTCAACAGTGGATAAATCATCCTGAAAGAGAATCAATATAGAAACATTAAATTTGAGCTATACTTTAGACCAAATGGGCCTAACAGACATATAAAACATTCCATCCAATAGCAGCAGAATACACATTTTTCTTAGGCACAAATAGAACATTCTCCAGGTCAGATCATACATTAGGCAACAACACAAGTCTTAGTTAATTAAAAAGCAAAAACAAAAACAAAAAAGAAACAAAAAGAAATGATAACCAGTATCTTTTTCAACCACAATGGCATGAAAGTAGAAATCAGTAACAGAAGGAAAGCTGTAAAATCCACAAATATTAGCAAATTAAATAACAAACTCCTGAACAACCAACAGATCAAAGAAGGTATCAAAAAAGAATTTTTAAAATATCTTGAAGCAAATGAAAATGGAATCAAAATATCAAAACTTATGGGGTATAGCAGAAGTAAATATGAAAAGAAAATATATAGTGATAAATGCTTAAGAAAACAGGAAGATTTCTAATAAGCAACCTAACTAGACAAGAAGAACAAACTAAGCCCATGTTTGCAGAAAGAAGGAAATAACCAAAAGCAGAATGTAAAGAAATGAAATGGGGGGGGAGGGGACAAAATAATTAAGAGTTCAGGTGTTTTGTTTTGTTTTTTCTTTTTAAAAATAAGCAAACTGACAAACTAGGAAAAAAAGAAGACTCAACTAAATTTTTAAAAAAATGAAAAGAGGAGATATTATAACTGATGCCACAGAACCAGAAAGGATTAGAAGGGACTACTATGAACAATTAGATACCAATAAATGGAATAATCTAGAAGAAATTGATAAATCCCTAGAAACAGTCACCTACTAAGACTGAATCATGAAGAAATAGAAAATCTAAACACACCAGTAACAAAAAGATTCAATGATTAATCAAAAGCCTCCCAACAAAGAAAAGTCCAAAACCAAATGGTTTCACTGGTTAATCTATCAAAGATTTAAAGAAAAATTACTCCAAATCCTGTTCAAACTTTTCCAAAATATTACAGAGGAAAGAACACTCCCAAACTCATTTTACAAGGCTAGCATTGCCCAGAGACCAGAGCCCAGTATAGGTACTACAAGAAAAAACAAAACAACAACAACAAAACTACAGGCCAATACTGATAAATGCAGATGTAAAAAAAATTCTCAAAAAAAAAATTATGAAACCAAATTCAACAGCATATTAAAAGGATCATACACCATAATCAAGTGGTATTTATACTTGGTATACAAAGATGTTCAGTATACATTAATCAGTAAGTGTAATAGGCCACATTGATAAAATACAACATAAAAATCATATGATCATCTCAATAAATGTTTAAAAAAAAAGCATTTGACAAAATACAGTAACTCTGGCATGGTTAAAAAAAAAAAAAAACTCTTTTAAAAAACTCGTTATAGAAAAAAATGTACCTCAACTTAATAAAAGCCATATAGGACAAGCCCACAGCCAACATCATACTCAATGAAGAAAGGTTCCAAGCTTTCCTTCTAAAATGAAGACAAAGGTATCTATTCTCACAACTCCTATTCAACATATTACAAGTCGTAGCCAGAATAATTAGGCAAGAAAAACTAATAAAAGATACCCAAATCAGAAAGGAAGAAGCAGGATGCCTGGCTGGTGCATTCAGTTAAGCATCTGACTCTTGGTTTCAGCTCAGGTTGTGATCTCAGGCTCATGAGATCAAACCCTTCATCAGGTTCTGTGCTCAGTGCAGAGTATGTTTGAGACTTTCTCTCCCTCTCCCTCTGCCCTTGCCCCTTGCTCTCCTCTCTCTTTCATAAATAAATAAATAAATCTTAAAAAAAAAAAAAAAGGAGGGGGGCGCATGGGTGGCTCAGTGGGTCGAGGCTCTGCCTTTGGCTCAGGTCATGATCCCAGGGTGCTGGGATCAAGCCCCGCATCGAGTTCTCTGCTCGGCAGGGAGCCTGCTCCCCTTCTTCTCTCGCTGCTTGCCTCCTGCTTGTGATCTCTGTCTGTCAGATGAATTTAAAAAAAAAAAAAATTAAAAAACAAAAACAAAAAAAGGAAGAAGCAAAGTTGTTTCTGGCTGTAGATGGTATATGACCTTATTATCTACAGAATGATCCTAAAGATTCCACCAAAAAACCGTTAAGAAAAACAAATTCTGCAAAGTTGCAGGACACAAAATCAACACACAGAAATCCGTTGTGTTTCTCTACACTGACAACAAAATATCTGGAAAAAATTAAAATAAACAACTCTATTTGTAATAATCTCATACACAAATACTTTAATCAAAGAGATGGAAGATTTGTACACCTTATAAGACTTTGCTAAAATAAAATGAAGACAGAAATGAATGGGAAGCCCCTGGGGCTAATAATACATTATATGTTTATTAAAAAAAAAATTTTTTTTTAAAAGAAAGAAATGAATGGGAAGATATCCCATGTTCATGGATTGAATTAGTACTGCTAAACTGTGCATACTACCCACCAAAGCCATTTATACTTTCTATGCAATCTCTATCAAAATGCCAATGGCTTTTTTCACAATAATTAAAAAATATCCTAACTTATAGAAATCACAAAAGATCCCAAAACAGCCAAAGCAATCCTGAGAAAGCACAAAATTGGGGCTTCACATTTCCTGATTTCAAGCTAAACTACAAAGCTATAGTAATAAAAACACTATGTTAATGGCATAAAAACAGACATGGAGAGCACTGGAACAGAATCAACAGCCCATGGGGAGCCTGGGTGGCTCAGTGGGTTAAAGCCTCTGCCTTCAGCTCAGGTCATGATCCCAGGGTCCTGGGATCGGGCCCTGCATTGGGCTCTCTGCTCAGCAGGGAGCCTGCTTGCTCCTCTCTCTTTCTCTCTAGGATATAGCTGTAGTTACAAGTCTACATTAAAAAAAGAGGAAAATGGTTTCAAATCAATGACCTCAGCTTCCACCTGGGGAAGAAAAAAGAAACAGAAAAAGAGGACCAAAAGAAACCGAAAGTAAGGAGAGGAAAGAAAATTATAAAAAACCAGAGTAGAAATCAATGACATAGAAAACAGAAAAGTAAAGAAAATCAAAGAAACCAAAAGTTAGTTCTTTGAGAAAAAAAAGTTCCAGTAAGAATCCATGGATGATAACTCTCCTCTTCATCCTTTTTTATGACTGAAAATATCTGTATTTTTTCATCAGTTTTTAAAACTGAAATTAATTATAATCTTTCCTTAGCACTTTGAGGATTTTATTCTCCTAACCTCCAGCATCTGTTGCTAATGAGACTGTTTTGTAAATAATCTGCATTTGGGGAGAGGGGCAAATCTCAAGGATTTTTTGTATTCTACAGTTTCAAAATGATGGTCCCGCTCAAAGTATTTGAAGACCCATGTCTTTCATTATATAAGGAAAGTTCTCAACTCCTAGCTCTTCACATTTTGCTTCTCCATCATGACTTTGTCTTTTTCTCAAACTCCTGACAGACATATGTTTGAAGCTCTCAATATATCCTGCAAGTCTGCTACGTGCGTGTTCTTGTTCTCCCTCTCTCTTTCATTCTCTCTCTCTCTTTTTCCTCTCTTAATCTTTTGTCTCTTCATGCTGCCTTCTGGGTGAATTCCTTAGTGCTCTCCTCCAATTCACCAATTCTTGCTTTAATTCTATCTAATTCTACCCATCTGTTGAATTTATTATTTCTATGACATTGCTTTTTCTAAAATTTCCTAAATTTCCAAAATTTAGAACTGGCTATCTTTCATATACAGCTGTTCTATTCCATTTGTGCATACCTGGGGGCTTTCTAAATTTTCATTTTTATTGTGATGCATCTATTATCCCTTTGAATTTCCTGAACATCTGAGCATGCTTATTTTAGTTTGGCTTTTTTCCCTCTTTTTCTTATTTCTTTTTCTTTTTTTTTTTTTTTTTTTTAGTGAGCTCTAAGCCCATTGTGGGGCTTGAACTCATGACCCGAAGATCAAAAGTCACATACTATACTGACTGACCCAGCCAGGCACCCCAGTCTTTGACTTTTCTTTTTTTTTTTTTTTTTTTAAAGATTTTATTTATTCATTTTTTTATCAGAGAGAGAGAGGGAGAGAGAGCACAGGCAGAGAGGCAGGCAGAGGCAGAGGGAGAAGCAGGTTCCCTGCTGAGCAAGGAGCCCTATGTGGGACTCGATCCCAGGACGCTGGGATCATGACCTGAGCCGAAGGCAGCCGCTTAACCAACTGAGCCACCCAGGCGTCCCCAGTCTTTGACTTTTCTATACAGTTAATCTCAACTGGAATAATTCTTCGTTCTCATTGTTGAGTTTCTTAACTATATTTTTTCATATTTTTATTTAAAATCTAATTATTTAACATATGGTGTGGCACTGTTTTCAGGAATAGAATTCAGTGATCCATCACTTATATTACATTTAACATTCAACACGACAAATGCATTTGTTTTCTTTAAGTTTGTTTTTTTTGTTGTTGTTGTTTGGTTTGGTTTGATTTGGGGGGGGTATTTTGTTTTGAAGGCTAATTCTAAGTGGATGGCTTTTTTGTCCTTGGGTTTATTTTTTTTCTTTTTGTTTTGTTTTGCTTTGTTTTTTCCCCCTTCCTCTCTCTCTCCCTCTGTGTTCACCTTTCCCTCCATAGTAATTCTGTAGTTGCCTCCCTATACCACCAGTCCAAGACCAAATCTCTTATGGTGACTTGAAGCACCACATTCTCTCCCCCATTACTCCATGACCAATCAGACTGAGTTTCTGTACTTGAAGGTTTATCTTTCTTCTCCTGCTCCTCAAAACCCATCACTCCATATAAGCTATTCCCCTGACTTGTTGGTCTTTTCTGAGTTCCCTTTTATAAGAAATACAACTTCACCTCCACTTCTGGCTTAATGCAGTGAACCTAGTTCTGTCCATCTCAAGGAGTAAACTTTTAGTTTCCATAATCCTCTGGCACCTAAATTCACAACTGCTACTTTTTATTTCCAAGCCCAAAGCCCTTGCAGGACCATGTCCTCAATCCAGCTTACCCCTTTACATTTAGTTCTCTTTCGGGTCCACAACAATATCTTGCCTGTAAGCCTACCTATGACTCTTTTTTATCTTTCATTCTTTTAAGGTGTTAGCAATCATTGACATGTATTTGGAGCAAAAGACATACATAAGCTATAAGCTTACTGCACCATTTGACAAGAAGGCACAGATGATTTCTTTAAGATAAAAATTCTTAGCAGGAGACTCACTAGGTCAAAAGGTATACTCTTTTTGGACTCTTGATTCATATTGTGAAATTGCCCTCCAGGAAAACGGTATCCATTCCACAGCCTTTTACAGACAATACCCAGTTCTTCATTTACTCACACATATATCAATTATTATCAAACTCTTGACATGTCTTTGATTATTAATCAGGTTGAGTAACTTTTCATATGTTAAGTGCCACCTGCAGTAGCTCTTTTGTGAAATGCCTGTTCATGACTTTTGTCCAATTTTTGCTAGGGTATTTATCTTTTCCTGTTCCAGATCTAAGAATCTATACTTTGTGTCCATGTAAAGACAATAAATTTGGGCATTATGTGAGTTCATCAGTTAGAATTCTCATTTCTCTTTCCTTTTTCGGTATGAGCACCTTTCTAATAAATTACTCAGTTCCTAGTAGAGTTCACCTCTTGCATAAAGCTGTAACACTACACTTTTCAGCTTTATGGAAGCTTTACACTTTTCAGGATTATGGAAACTTTTAAAATATCCTCCCTAAGACAACACTTTTCACTGTAATTCATACTTTCCCAAGTATTCCACAAAGTTAGCAACGGCATTCCTTGTTCTTGTAAATTACTCTGACAAGAAATATTTTTACAAGAATGTTTTTCGTAAGTGAAACCACACATAAAAAAAAAAATACTTTAGCTCTTCAGACAATAATTTGAGTATCAAAATCTATTTGTCTCACCAACCTGATCTTAAGTTCCAACCACCTACAATCATCAATTTTAAGAATGCAGTCCAAGTTTCAAAAGGAAGAGAAAGTTTCATGAAGAAAAGAATTCCTATGATGAAAATCAGCTAAACAAGATCTAAAAAGAAGTAAAGGTTGGGGCATGATTGTGGAAAGGACTGGAACTTTGGGAGAAAGGTACTTTACATAGCTGAAGAATATATTATTACAATCAAAGCAAAAAGAACCTCTAAGAAAATAAAATGCTGGACTCTTTACTCAAGGATAATGGCTTAGAAAGAATAATTCTACCTTCTTTTGACTTCATCTGAGCAAACTACCTCAAAACTACAGTTTCCCTGAGCCACCTCCAACTACCTCCAACAGAGACAATCACTTACCCAAGATTCTTCACAATCAAAATGCTGCCCACAATTCTGCAAATACAAGAACAAGGACAATACAATTCCAAACCACAAAAGAGAGAAACAGATTAATTAAAACTCCTTCACTGCTACTGTACCTACATTCTAGCTTCAAGGACCTAATAATTCACCTCTTACAGTTCCAAGAGGAGAACAACTCTCCTCTTGGCCACACCTGTTTAGATGAAAAAGTCACATTCCCTCAATCATATTTCCATCCCCAGAGAATTTCCACCTTGAGATTTCATACCTTACTAGTCTACTCAAAGGGTCAGAGGACAGAACTCCATGAGATTTCACCTTGTGTCTTGCCCAGCTTAGCATTAGTATGATCAAACTAAGCACTCTCTTGCTAGCAGTCCAATTGTAAATAATAGCACTTGAGACCAGTAGGATTTCTGACTTCTTTGTTATTTTACAAAGCTTTAACCATTAAACCATGATCAAACAACCTGCCATGGGAAAGCAGGTGTACATGATGTTGCAGTAAAGACATCAGTAAGTGACCTCAGTGACTGTCCATTAAATGATCCTTAGCTCTCTACTGTCCCTTTCTGGCTCTCTGCTCTTTCCACAGCAAGTGCAGCATAATCAGACATTAAATACTTTCCCTTGTGTAGCCACAAGTGAATTATATAAGACATGATATATTACTTTAACAACAACAACAACAAAAATCCCTTAGCTGCTGACAGAGCCATATCAACTATTAGTTCTGCTTCACAGTTGTAAAAAGTTAAAGAAAATACCTGAAAGAATAAGTTATTTAATAACTATTTTGGTTGTATAATACAAAGTAGCTATTTCATTTTGTTTTCATTTATCCATTCTCAGGATTCCAGAAAGCCAATACACACTCTTTATTACAGAAGTTTCATGATTGAAGCATTGCATAAAACTCTCTAACTCCGTCAGCATGCATTTAATCTCATTTCAATATGTGCATTTACAAGTTTCCTCTTCCAATTGTAACACTCATGAAATATTACCATTGCTGGCTTTTCTGATAGCCAGTGAACAACGGGGGCTCCTGGGTGGCTCAGTCGGTTGAGCCCCAGCCTCTTGATTTGGGCTCAGGTCGTGATCTCAGGGTCATGAGATCGAGCCCCACAACAGGCTCTGGTTCAGCAGGAGGCTGCTTGTCCCTCTCCCTCCCCTAGCATGCAGGTGCACCCTCTCTCTCTCTCGAAAATAAAATACAAAAAAAAAAGTGGATAATAATCCTAAAAAGTTACTCTTCTACAAATATGCTAATAAGGTTTGCAACCTAATCTAACCATCACATGTATAATTTCATTATACTATAAAAACACAACTCCACTCCAAGATATAATAACCAGAAGACCAGGCTTTCTACTTAGTTATTCAGATTTTATCTGCAGATGAACAAGGTATTTCTTTAAGTAGCCTCCAAACACCAAGAAAAAAGGCAGGAGGGCATAGCTTAAAATAATGGTTGAGAGCTCAAGCTCTAAAATTAGACCTTACGGGTTGAAATCCTACCTCCGACAATTACTAGCTGTGTGAGCTTAAGTTACTTAGCCACCTTGTGCCTCCATTTCCCCCATCTACAGAAGAGACACAGAAATCATACCTATCTCACAAGGCTGTTATGAAGATTAAATCAAATGGGTTATTATTTGTAAAGAAATAAATGTGTGTGTAATTACAAAACAAACACTACCCAGGTGTTTAACACATTTTATTTAATTATACTTAATGAAAGTTAAGAAATAGACTAAAAAGATAAATAATTTTGCCTGTCCCCATGGGCCCATTCCTTCCTGCCATCCTTTGGGTTATCTGCCAGTTATCACAGTTCTATATGACATCATCAAGCAACCCCTTTCTCTTCCTGGGTCTCTTTTCTTCATCCTTTGTGCTTACTTAGTTAGCTCAAACTTAAAAAGTTAGCTCAAACTTAAAAAAAAAAAATCCTGCCACCTTAAAAAATTAATTAACTAATTGGTTAATTAAACTCTTCTTGGCTTTTCCCACTTACCACACCAGCTAACATCCCATTGCCTCTTTCCTTTCCCTATCAAACTTTCTGAAGAACCATGGAAGATGGAAGCCCAGAAGTCCTACTGCCTCTTTTGCCCTGACCCCCACTATGATGTGGCTTCTACTACTGCCAATTCTACCAAAACAATTCTTCTAAGGGCAATGACCAACTCTACCTACTAAAAAACAGCATCATCCTCTTGGTATTTGGGAAGCACTGGACATAGCTACCTGCATTTCTTTCTCAAAATCTCCTTCCCCCTTGGCTTCAATAACATTCCTCCTCTCCCTCATATTCCTCTAGCCTAAGCTCCCTCCTTCTCCTATTTCTGGTCTTTCTTCCTCTGCCCTTCATAGCAGATATTCTCTACCCTTCTTCCTCTTCAAAGCAGTCTTGCCTTAGGCAATCTCATCTTCTTAAAACACATTCCTTTAAAATAACGCTCAAATCCTCATTTCCAGCCAAACATATATATATATATATATATATATATATATTATTTAAGATTTTTTTTTTTATTTGACAGACGGAGATCACAAGTAGGCAGCAGAAGCAGGCAGAGAGAGAAGAGGACGCAGGCTCCCCGCTGAGCAGAGAGCCCGATGCGGGGCTCGATTCCAGGACCCTGGGATCATGACCTGAGCCGAAGGCAGAAGCTTTAACCCACTGAACCACCCAGGTGCCCCCAAACCTATATTTAAAACTGTCTCTGGGATATTACAACACACAAGTCCCCCCAGTACCTGCGATTCAATAACCCCAAATCAAAGTCAACATTCTCCTTTCCTATCTTTCCTGAAGTCTGTTTCTCCTGTTTTTAGTCTTCAATCCATGTCATTGCCCACCAAACTGACAATGCTGAAAGTTCTGTTCCTATTTCTTCTCACTCATCTCATTCATGTTAATTGGCAGTAATCAGCTCTTCAGTCTACACTAACTCTGTTTATTGTTATGAAAATCTGATGAGGATGAGGCAGATATCATGATCCCCCTATCAAAGAAGTGAAATCAAAGACTTAGACAGATAAAAACCTGGTTCAAAATCCAGAAGCTAGTATATCTCACACCTGGGATTTGATGCTACCTGTTCTATCTACAAGGCCTAGGCTGCACAGTACACTGGGAATGCTTATTTAAACCTAAAGGTATACATTCCAAGCACTATCTATACTGAGAGGCAGTTCCCAAGGAGATAACAGTGATCATGACAGATATTTCTTTTTTTTTTTTTAAGATTTTATTTATTTAGGGGCGCCTGGGTGGTTCAGTGGGTTAAAGCCTCTGCCTTCAGCTCAGGTCATGATCCCAGAGTCCTGGGATCGAGCCCCGCATCGGGCTCTCTGCTCGGCAGGGAGCCTGCTTCCTCCTCTCTCTCTCTGCCTGTCTCTCTGCCTACTTGTGATCTCTCTCTCTGTCAAATAAATAAATAAAATCTTTAAAAAAAAAAAAAGATTTTATTTATTTATTTGACAGACAGAGATCACAAGTAGGCA
>ML106758.1:18028-45534 GCA_003697995.1 Taxidea taxus jeffersonii
ATCACAAGTAGGCAGAGAGAGAGAGAGAGAGGAGGAGGAGGAAACAGGCTCCCTGCCGAGCAGGAAGCCGGATGATGCGGGGCTTGATCCCAGGACCGGGGATCATGACCAGAGCTGAAGGCAGAGGCTTTAACCCACTGAGCCACCCAGGCGCCCCATGACAGATATTTCAAGACAGATATATTCCTGCTCTCATGGGACTCAGAGCATGAGAGAAGCATCAGACAATTAAGCAAGCTACAATCAAATGCAGGAAGTTCATGATAGAGGAAGCAAAGAGTGGTACTGTGGCAAGTAACCTGAAAGATGGGATAGGGAGCTCTTGGGGAAGGCTTTCCGTAAGAAGTGGCATCTGAGAACTGCAACATCAGTAGGTATGAGCCAAGCAGAGAGAAACTGGTCAAAAGGGTTCCAGAAATACTATTTCACAACAGTTAGGGGAACTATTACCACCAACGACAACCAAAAGTGTGGGCACAGATGTAGAGAAACTGGAACCCTTGGGCACTCTTGTTGAGAATGCAAGATGGTGCAGTCACTGTGAAAAACAGTCTGGACATTTCTCCAAAAATTAAGCAATTCCATTTCTGAGTACATATATCCCCCAAAACTGGAAGCCAGGCCTCAAAAAGATATTTGTACACCCATGTCCATGGCAGCATTCTTCACAAAGCCCAAAAAGTGGAAGCAACCCAAGTATCCATCAACGATGAGTGCATAAACAAAAGTGGCATATTCATACAATAGACCATTATTCACCCTTAAAAAGGCATGGAATTCTGACACGCACTATAACATGAACAAATCTTGAGGAACACTGCGCTAAGTGAAATAAGCCAGTCGCATAAGGACAAATACTACATGATTCCAATTCATAAGTTCATAGAACAATCCAATTCATGGAGACAGAAAGTTGAATGGAAAGTTGCCTGGGAAGAGAGGCAAATGGGAAGTCAGTGTTTTATGGGGACAGAGTGCCCATACTGGAATGATGAAAAAGTTCCGGAGACCAACAGTGGTGACAGCTGCATGACTATCAGAATGTACTTAATGCCACTGACTTATATACTTAAAAACGGGTAAAATGGTAAATTTTATGTTATTTGTATTTTACCACAATTTTTTTAAGATTATTTATTTATTTATTTGAGAGAGAGAGAGAGAGAGAGAGACAGAGTGAGAGAGCATGAGAGGGGAGGTCAGAGGGAGAAGCAGACTCCCCATGGAGCTGGGAGCCTGACGTGGGACTTGATCCCAGGACTCCAGGATCATGACCTGAGCAGAAGGCAGTTGCTTAACCAACTGAGCCACCCAAGCGCCCCTATTTTACCACAATTTTTTTTTTAAATGTTCCAAACCTTTGGCACAGCACCATGGAAGTCAGGAAGCAAAATAAGAACGTGGAGAATCTGAAGAAATTAAGACGTTCAGAAAGGCTGTGGCAAAAAGACCAAAACACACATGCAGTTAAGTCCATGATCTTAAGGGTCTGAGGCCAAATACTGTTCTCCTGATAAAGTAACCATGCAGGATTTTTTTTGACATCATGGAGTTAGACCAGAAAAAAGGTTGACAATTGTCTCATGAGAAATGAGAGCCTTCTCTAGCTTCAAAGTTAGGAAACTTCCATCGAATTCCAAGAGCACTATAGCTTTTCTAGGCTGAGGGTGAAGAGGAGCCTTACTCACATCGAGTCTAAACCACAGAGTTTTAGGGCTCCACGACAGCTCTCTGAAAAGACAAGTAGTCCTTGTTGCTTTGGGAATACAACCTAGCTAATAGGGGGGAAAAACACTGTGCCCGTTTTCGTAGATCTTGAGCTCATGTCGCAGGCCATTAGAGCTCTGCCTACTAGGGAGAGTACACACGATGTTATGCCAATGGTTCTATTTTCAGGGCATCTCTCCCATTCGCAAAATTCAATTCAGGCTAAACTCTGGCACACAAAGTCCTTGCTCAAACAGTATCTTTATATTTGCATGTGTATGTAATATGTATATTGAGCACATATGTAAATGAGCACATACATACTCATGTACTTATTTGTGTGTGTACACGTGGGCATGCCACACAAAATACAGGTCACAATAATTTTAAGGCACACAGCTATGACAGATTTGAAGATGCTTTCATCACCGAACTATAGTACAGCTTTTACAAAGGTACTCCAGCCTTACACCGAAGTATCCCATTTCCAAAATGAAATTTGGCATGTGATTAATTTATTCAAACACCTGGTTCTTACTACTTACACATTATGTTGGGAAGGGAAAATACAATGCTACTTGCACACTTACTGACAGAGCACCATGTACATACAAGTAAGAGGCACATACCTAAGGCCTCCCCTCTCCCTAGGAGGTAAGCACCCCCGTGAGACCAAGGCAGCATCTGGTATCAGGTATTCTCCCAAAAGAAAGAAAAAATGGAAATGGAGGTTGAGTACGTGTAAGGTCAATTCTGTATCATAAGCAGAAGAACACACAGCCAGAGAGATAAACAGAACAGGAGGTCAAGGACAATGAAAGAGCAAAGAGGAAAGAGAAGGAATTTACAAACTTCAGTGAAGGCTTAAATCTGAAGAAGGACTCCTCAGATTATAATTTCCTAAAGTCAGGAATCTATACAGTTTACCCCCAATTCAGGGCACATATTCTGTAAATGCTGACAGAACGTCATTTCCTGGGAAAGAAACAAGGCCCGTTGGCTTCTTGTTGCTCTTCCCAGCGATCCTGCCACTCTGAACAAAAGCATGACCCACAATTCATGGTTACGTGAAGGAAGGGGACTCTCGTGGGACAGGAAGCAAAGGGACCAGCCCTGGAATTATCCAGTCACATAGAATCAGGGAAACAGATCTCTGGGTGTGCTCTGTCATAAAACAGCAACAGTAAATCATTTCTTGTCCTTGACTGCTCTGACCCTTCTCCACTGCTCACTACGGAGTCTAGGCTCCTTTGCCTTCCCTCTGATAGTCTGTTTTTTGGCTTGATTTACCTATAATTTCACTTGACTCACCTAGTCTGCCAGGGACACACTCTGCAGTCTAAGATGAAAGCTGTTTATGGGATTAGTGAAATACACCAGACTTGCAGATAAGATAAAATGGCGAGGGAGGGGGGGCAGGGAACTCAAAAGCTCGGAAAAAAATTTCACCTGCCAACATAGCATTAATCTCATCCATTCTCACCTGTGTCATTCCCCTCTCTGCTCAACATTAGGTCTCAAATTTAATCCGCTCCAACCATATGAGTCAGTCTAAAATGAACAAGCAGGTTTCTTCTGCTAACAATTCCTCTGAAACCTAACACAAAAGAGAGTTAATTTTTCTTTTTCCCCAAATTCCAGTTGCCTGACTTTCCTTGGGCCAACGGGTCCCTAGTGTTTCATGTCAGACAAACCCTCAGTTTCCTTATCTGTCAAATGTGTGGTACCAGATGGCCTCTGGCTGGGGCCGCTTCTGGGGTGAGTTTACGACTACCAAAACCAAAACAAGCCGGCAAAGATCGGGTTGTAATTTTCATGAAAAGGAACCCCTTGTCCTGCTTCGCCTCTTCCAACCTTACAGCTGACTTTTCCCTCTGATCCGGAAGGTCGTGCTGGTGTGGACAGCAGGCTCCTCACAGAAACACACAGGTTTTAAAGCAAATACTGTGTGTGGCAGCTGAAGGTCTATGCTTTGGAGGAAGGCGACATTTCGAAAGCACGGGAGTTCGTTCTCATTCGGCCCGTCTGCCACCTTGTGTTCCAGCGTGAGTTCGGGAGCGACCAGCTTCAAGTTAATGGTTTCAGAGTCCCAGCTATTAGCCTTTGTTTGCTTTTCTGCGCTCTCCGCTTCTGTCACCTATTAAAACTTCACAGTAACAGAGACTATCCAAGTGGATCACTGCGTTCACAGTAGTCCAAAAGAATCCAGAATAATAAATCCAACATTCTAAGGCATCGCTGATGCCCGTGTTTATAAGGAAGCACATTATCTCATAAACTGGACTTGAGATGATCTCTTCTGACTCCCTATTTCGCTCGGGGGCCAGAGCTGAATTTTCTGATTTTATTTTCATTCTGTCCAGATGTGCCACAAGATACACACTGTGTTTCGCCGCTCGGCCCTGGGGCCACACTGGCAAAAGATGCCTGGAACCACAGGGCCGCACCCTGAGCTCCCCCACACGGCACGTTCCTCCTCTCCTGGTACTCCCCATGTTTCCAGATCGGGAGGTTTCTCGTTCATGGCCCATAATCTCATAATCTGACAACTACTTTCTAAAGAAGGTTCATCATGGAAAGAGAAGGCGGGCGTGTGTGTATGTGTGTGTGTCGCCTTTTCTCACTGAGACTTCTCCGAAAAAGCTAAACAGCTTTTTCCTCTTCCAAATACATTCCCGATCCCTCCACTGCTCTCTACCTGCAATGCTACCCCCCTGGGGCAAGCCACCATCATCTCTTGCCTACTAGCCTCTGAGAGCTTCCTCCTGGTCTTCCCCTCGTCCCCTGCCTAAGGTATATTCTCCAAAGCCATCAGAAGCCCCTCTTTAAAAAAGGACATCTGGGGGCGCCTGGGTGGCTCAGTGGATTAAGCCTCTGCCTTCGGCTCAGGTCATGACCTCAAGGTCCTGGGATAGAGCCCCGCATCAGGCTCTCTGCTTGGCAGGGAGCCCGCTTCCCCCTCTCTCTCTGCCTGCCTCTCTGCCTACTTGTGATCTCTGTCTGTCAAATAAATAAATAAAATCTTTAGAATAAATAAATAAATAAATAAATAAATAAATAAATAAATAATAAAAAAGGACATCCGCTCATGTATTCTACCTTCTCGGGGCGCCTGGGTGGCTCAGTTGGTTAAGCAACTGCCTTCGGCTCAGGTCACTATCCTGGAGTCCTGGGATCGAGTCCCACATCAGGCTCCCAGCTCCATGGGGAGTCTGCTTCTCCCTCTGACCTCCCCTCTCATGCTGTCTCACTCTGTCTCTCTCAAATAAATAAAACAAAATCTTAAAAAAAAAAAAAAAGCTTTAAAAAAAAAATTCTACCTTCTTAATGGGCTCCCAATGCACAGAGGATAAATCCCAAACTCTTCAGTTTGACCCACCCCCTGTCTACCTCCCCAAGTCCCAGCAAGCCACCACCCCCTTGGGCCCAGTTCACCCTTCTCCAGCCACGCAGGTCTCCTTTCTGTTTCTTAAATGGTACTCCTCCCCACACCCCAGCTTTGCAAGACTGTCTCTTACCGATCCATTTCCAAACCAGCTCAATCCTGGCTATCCTATCAAAACCAGCGCCCTCACCCCAGCCGCTCCCATTCATAAATTGTTTATTTATCTGTGTGTACTGTTTGTCTGTCTCTCCACTAGAGGGTAAGTGCCAGGAAAGCGGAGCTCAAGTAGATCTTCCTTTCTTCTTTCATTCAGTAATTACTGTGTGTCTGCTTTGTGTGAGGCATCGGTCTACTACTACTAGGATTAAGTCGTGAAGCAAAGAGGCAAAAATCCTTTTTCTCTGCCCTGATGTCCTGCCTGTTCATCACGGAATCCTCAGTATGAATCAGACACTCAACAGGGGTTTGTTGAATGAATGAAACACCGCAGCAATGTCATCCTCAACTTTTACTGTTGTGCTTCAGTATGCCTTTTAAAAACATTTTCAGAAACCCCAACCAAGTGACTAATGAATGAAATCTATTGAGACTGGTCACATCCATAGAAGTAAAACAGAGTCAACAGTAGCCACAAGATTCTTACTTCTAACATAGGTATTTAGAGCTGAGTGTTGTGCAAAGGCCATCTAATATGTGGTACTTCTATAAGAAAAAGTTCTGCTCACCAACCCGAACCTCTTTTACCGTTTCTCATACGTCACAGCCCCGGCCCCCTTCTCCCCATTCTGCAGCCCCCAACCTTGACAAAAGTAACTGAACTGAATTAACTGGCAGAGTTTTGAAACAGTTTTCATATGTGAACATATCTGTAATATCTGAATTCTGACTCCAAATACAATCTATCTTTTTCTTTCATTTGGTTTGGTTTTTTAAAATAAGGAACATCACTGATCTATGTCAAGGGCTCGTCATTGGCTGGTAATGAAACCTACTTGGCAATGACCTATTCGATTTGTCACACCCAATTTAGCACTCGGAGCAATTATGATAAGTAAAGCCCCAATGTGAAATCATTTAAGCTCCCTCTCCTTTTTGCTGGTAGGCTGCCCTGAGTCCCACCCAGAGGAGCCCATCACTGCCAACACCTTGACAGCTCACCTATTTTCAGGTCTGCTGAGATCTGCCTGGCTATCTTTCTGCCAAGTCTAGGGACAGGAGTCCCGGAAAAAACACAAATCCATCTCCCTTGTTCCACCAAAAAAAACAAAAAACAAAACCAACCAAACAAACAAAAAAACCACTCTTGAAAGTCACCAAATAACCAACCCATACTCAATTTATATGTTGAACGTAGTCAAAGAACTAACACACACACCCAAGAAGAGCCAAACATGGCTATTACCAATTCAGATACTATTTGTTTCATGTTTCACCCTCATTTACCTACAGGATCTCAGGAGTTTTCCGTGTATGTGTACAAAGAGCAAACACACAGCTGGACTTTGCAGAGTCCCTGGAACAGAAGCATAGAGGGAAAAGAATATAAAAGTTTTTGAGGACGAGAAAGATGCCAATACAAAATGTCAGGCCCGGTTTCTAAGGCCAAGGAAGGACTCAGGCTCGATACTCACCTACAAAGCAGAGGTATCCTGCTGCATCTGGCTGCTCATGACAGCTGCTTAAGAAGTTCGTGATTTTCAGTACAGCTAGCAATGCCTCACCCCAGCCCGACTGATTCAGGATCTCTAGGAGTAGGGTCTGGACGCCTGTGTGTGCACGTCATTTCTAAAGCCCCTGAGGGGAAGTGATGATCAACCATACACAGAAAGCACTGACTGACAGAACCTAAAATCCATACTCAAACACGATCGGAAGCTAGGCACGTAAAGTGAGCAAAGCAGGTAGGTCCAGGATAAAGGAACTAATGAAGCATGCATTCAGATTAAATTAGAAAATATACCGTAAGCCAAATTTGATCTGTTATTTTTTCATCTGAACTATAACTTCCTGAAGTTAGGCACCAAACCTCATTCATTCCTGTGTCTCATACAGAGTCTGATATAAGCAGGTTCAATCACTGTTTGCTAAATTGCTGATAAAAATGAGGGGAAATCCCAACTCTTTGGACCCTATTAAGGAAACTGCCAGGGACTACTCCTCACTCATTCATTCATGCAAAATTTATTACACAACTACTAAACATAAGACTCTAAGGATACTACACTAAGACAGACAAGATTCCTGTCCGTGTGGGGTTTACCTTTGGGGAGGGTACAGGAAGAGACTAGGCATTAACATTTACAAATAAATAAGCCAATTTCAGACAGAAATGTTATTCAGCATTAAAACGGCTACATTTAGTGTCAAAGGTTGTTAAACCACACAGAAATCAGAGGCATCTGGGTGGTGCAGTCGCTTAAGCATCTGACTCTGGGTTTCAGCTCAGATCGTGATCGCAGGGTGGTGAGATCGAGCCCTACACCAGGCTCTGTGCTCAGCGTGGAGTCCACTTGAGATTCTCTCTCCTCTCCTTCTGCCCCTCCCGCTCATGCTCTCTCTTTCTCTGTCTCTCAAGTAAGTAAATCTTCAAAAAAACAGAAACAAAACACCGCACAGAAATCAGTGGAAGTTACTGGCTTCAAAGGAATTGAGGAATACTCATCTGATGGAGGGTAGAAGAGTGTGTGTAAGGTTGAACCTTACACGTCCTGAGCTCTGCCACCATACTAGCTGAATGGCCTTGTACAAATCAGTTCATCAATCTGGCAGAACAAGAGTAAATGATCTCTAAGACTTTCTAGCCCTATGATTTTACATTCTATTAATACAGAAGCATTAGCAAAATTTCACATGTTGTGAAACATGTGTCCAAACTCTTTGAGGTACCATCCCTCCATGGCTGGCTCTTGACATTTACACATTGTAAACTGAAAACATTTTCCAAGCATTTCATGAGTCCACCTCTACAGCTGACCTAAGGCTAAAACCACAGGCTCAGATATTTATTGCCACAGTGCAATGGCTACTGGCATGCCCAGACTAAGTTATGAAGCTGGCACTGGCACAAGCCCTACAGCAAAGGAAACCAAATATCAAGTTCAAGGTGATTAAGGAATCCAGAAATTAGTTAAATTCCCTCATTCAACAAACATTAATAACGGACTGCAGGAAGCCAAGCACTAGTCTAATTCCTAAGAAAAGAAAACATAGGCTTTTCCCATAAAAAGAAAAGGTGTGGGGATTCTCTTATTTTTTTTTTTTAAGATTTAATTATTTATTTGAGAGAGAGAGAGAGAGAGCACACGCACAAGCACGTGAGTCGGGTTCAGGGGCAGGGGGAGAAAATCTCAAGCACACTCCCCAACTGTCCCGGAAGTCAGACACAGGGCTCTCGATCTCACGACCCATGAGATCATGAGCTGAGCCAAAACCAAGAGTCAGACGCTCAACCAAGTTGGTTACCCAGGTGCCCCACGGTGTGGGGATTAACCTGAGTTTCAGAGGCTCTGTGAACCTCACAAAATGAAATGCCAGATTTGGGGTGTATAAGCACATTTCTGGGAGAATATCCATAGCTTTTATTAAATTCTCTAAAGGGTCAGTGATCCAAACAGGAGACCCTACACAAGACACTCTAGGCAAAGTATCTCTCTTACTTCTCATTGAAATCCTCACTGTATAAATAAGAAAACTGAGGTTTAGGAAAGTGATAGACCAAAGACACACCCCAAAGTGGCACAGCAGAAATCTGAACCCCAACCTGCCAATCTCCACAATCTGTGCTTTCCCCTGTATCATGCCTTCTCACATGCTTCCACACATCACCCACCCACCACCCAAAAAGGCTGTTTAAAAGAATAAGTCAGGGAAGCCCCCAGAGACCAAGGACCTTTAGCATGCGTTGTCAATGACCAAGGTAAATTCAAGCCTCCTATTTCCTAGAAGCTGTAGGAGCTAAGACTTCAATTTCTCAACTTCTGCCTCTATCCTATTAGAGTAAGATGACAGAAATACAAGAACCCATACTAGAGGTTTATGACTTCAGGGATCCTTTCTATTCAGAAGTCAAAATATATGAAACTCCTCGAGCAGCCCAACCCCAAGGTCACTAACGGGCACATTCTCATGGCAGGAATTGGGAGAAATCGTATTTCACTTCCTTTATTTGGTGGGTTGGTGTACATCTCACTTTCTGAACTCCCCTCTGGATCTAACTCTTGCCCTTGACCCCTCATAGTCACACGAATGGCTGTTTCCATTTCATGAGTCACATCGGGGATTATATTAAAAAGGGAACCTGGAAATCATGTGCCAAACATGACAGAATTTGAAGTAAAGAAATATCCACTTATATATCGTGGTGTAATGGAAAGGACATGGTCTTAGGAATCAGGATTCAGTCTAAATCCCAAGACTGTTATTAGCAGCTGTGTAAGCTTAGGTAAGTTACTTTGTCATCCTGAACCTTGACTCCTCAACTTCTAAAATAGAGATAATGATGTTTCAGATTTTAATACTCAACAAATTTTTAGTCAGTGCCTGCCCAAGCACTGTTCGAGGCTCTGGGGTACATTTGGAAATGTAACCAATAAGGCTCCTTCCATCATAAACCTAATATTTAGGTGGAAGACAAAGAGCCCAATAAATAAGAAAATGTAAAATAATTTTTTTTTAAATTTATTTGACAGAGAGAAATCACAAGTAGGCAGAGAGGCAGGCAGAGAGAGAGGGGGGAAGCAGGCTCCCCACTGAGCAGAGAGCCCGATGTGGGGCTCGATCCCAGGACCCTGAGATCATGACCTGAGCCGAAAGCAGAGGCTTAACCCACTGAGCCACCCAGGTGCCCCGAAAATGTAAAATAATTTTAACAACACTAATCACCTTAAAATAATAACAGCTAACGGCTCTTGAACATATACAGTGTGTCCAAAACTATTATAAGAAATAAGTATTAACTTATTTAATTCTCATTAGAAAGGGACATACTACTATTACCTCCATTTTACAGAGGAAAAAACTAATAAAGCCCTTGAAGGTTAAGTAACTCGCCCAAAGTCACACTGCAAATTAAGTGGAAAAGCAAAGACGGAAACCCATACAATTTGAGAGCAGAACCTCACTCTAAGGAGCACTGAGTGATCTAATGAAAATAAAACAAAGGACACACAGAGAGAGGCTGCCGTAGCTTGGCTGGTCAGCGAAGCTCCATTGAGACACAAATCACAACACGCAACCAGGCCCAGAGGAAGGATCTAGGGAGAGGGATCCACATGGGAAGAAGAGCAGGCCCTGAGAAAGCACGAGGCTGGTGGCCTCCAGGGATAGAAGAAAGGCCCAAGAGGTTAGAGCCCAGGGGAAGAGCTGGAGGAGTGTGGCAGATGAGTTCTCAGACATAGGCTGAGGCCAGAGCAAGCAGGGTCTCTGTCGGCCAGAGCACAAGTATTTCATTTTGTGTGCGACGCAGAGTCACTGAAGGGCCTTACGGGAGGAGGTGACACAGTCTGATTTGTATTTTTTTTTTAAAGATTTTATTTATTTATCTGACGGAGAGAGATCACAAGTAGGCAGAGAGCAGGCAGAGAGAGAGAGAGGGAAGCAGGCTCTCTGCTCAGCAGGGAGTCCTGGGATATGGGACTCGATCCCAGGACCCCGAGATCATGACCTGAGCCGAAGGCAGCGGCTTAACCCACTGGGCCACCCAGGTGCCCCCTGATTTGTATTTTTAAAGACACGAGCCTAAGTGACGTGGAGAACAGTTTACGAGGAGGAAGGGGCTGTGGAAAGTTGAAGCAGGGAGACCAAGAGGGGCGTGGAAGTCCAGTCAAGAGTAATGTTGACTTGGCCGATGGCAGCATGGCAGACGGAGGGGGAGAAAAGCATGCAGGTCCAACACGCATCCGAGTCACCTTGAGGATTAGACGAGGATGGACAAAAGTCCTAGCAGTGTCCGACACACAGCCAGCGCTTACAAATGTTAATTACCTTCCCTGTCTAACATTAATTAACAAGAGGCTTGGGATAAAACTATAAATCATACCCGAAAGGACTAAGCCTCACTGACAACCCCCCACCCCACCCCACCCCCGTCCCCATTCCTCCAGAGCAGCCCATAGTTTCAAGACTAAACTGGGAATGCACCAAATTCAAAACACAATAGAGAATTGATCTATTAAAGGAGCTGGACTGTTAAATTAAAACCGTTTCTGCGTGCCAAGCTGAAACACAAAGGGATCAGTCTTCTTTAACAATAAAGACCAGTTAAGAGGAGGCTTTGGTTACACAATCTCCTCCTCTTCACCGTGAGGCACTTAGATGGAATTTTTTTTTAATAGAAAAGACAAACTCTTGAGTAAATGTAATAATTGTTTCAATAATGTGCCCCAACCACCCAAGAAGTTACAAAAAGAAAAAAAGAAACTGGAAAATTGGGATTCTTCAATTACATGATCAGTTAATTGCTGCCTCAAGTCCAGGCTATGCTCATGCCAGTGAAGGGATGATGCTGTTCAGGACATCTGAGAGCCTAACAGTGATTAAAGAAGCAGAAAGAAGATCTGCCCTCCAAATATTAAAAAAAAAAAAAAAATAGGCAAACAAACTAATAAAATGATCCAAAGCTTGTCAGTGAGGCCAAGGGACTGAGATAATTTTCACGCATGGTCCAAAGAAGGTTCTTTTGAGAGAAGCACTGCCTCACGGATGTCCCAAACAGGTGGTCCCTACGGTAATCTCAGTCACTATAACAGTACACCTCATTTTTTTTCTAACAGTAGCAACGACAACAAAACAAAAACACGACAGAATGATCTATTAAACATTAATGATCACCAAAAGCTGGTAGAGCGTTTCCCTGTGCTTCCTCACTAAAAAACCCCAAGCCCCAGGAATAAGACCTTTGGCTGAGAACAAGCCTAAAATAGGAGAGAAATTCCCTCTTCTGGATGGCCTCAAGGAAGCAGAGCTCCAGCGTGGAGGGGAAATTGGCCTTGAAGATACAACCTTACTCCATTCTTTGAATGTTTAACAATTCAAAGGCTCCTAATTGCTCTAGGGCCCCCCGGTTTAGCAAAGAGTCTGAAAGAGCAACACTATTTTCATCATAATCCTATTATTTGCTTTCTTCATTGTGTTGACATTAGCACTCCTGGTTTGAAAGAAGGGGGGGGGGTAAAACTGGAGGTGACCTGGCACAACTCGGGCCAGTAGCATCGAAGCGCACCAGGCACCGGGTTCTTCACCACCACATGTTCCAGGAGAGAGAGAAAAGAAAAAAAGCTAGTTTCACTTAACCATGCCCCTAATGAAGCAGTGAACATTTTTAATTGTATTAAATCTCAGTGTTAAGTAGCTATCTTTTTACTATTCTGGCAACAAAATGGGAAGTATAAAGCACTTCTGATAAATATCCAAGTATCGTGGTTGCCTCAAAGAAGAGCGCTTGTGCAGTTATTTGAGTTGTAGACTGAACTAGCCATGTTTTTCATGGAACACCATATGTGGTTAATCAGACTTTGGTATACGACAGACATTTTCTCAAAAATTAATGAAGTGAGCTGGTCATTTCATCTTATCATATTTGCTGCCAATGGGGGAAAAAAATGAGTTTTCGATCAAAAATTAAACATTTGAGGGGCGCCTGGGTGGCTCAGTGGGTTAAAGCCTCTGCCTTCAGCTCAGGTCATGATCCCAGGGTCCTGGGATTGAGCCCCGCATCCGGCTCTCTGCTCAGCAGGGAGCCTGCTCCCCCCCCCCCCCCCCCCCCCCCCGCCTACTTGTGATCTCTGCCTGTCAAATAAATAAACAAAATCTTAAAAAAAAAATTAAACATTTGAAAAATCTGTATTTGACATCTTGCACTTGACAGTTACCTAATACTTAAAGACTCTTCTGATAAGATCAGTGATGATATTAATGAATGTGATTTTTGATAATGTGTAATAAATGTCAACATTTAGAAGATCTGCATAATTCAATGAACCCATAATTATCCAAATAACTAAAGCATGGTATTATGTTATAAAACCATGTAGTAGGAGATCCACTCAAATTGCAAACTAGATCAACAGATAATAATATAACAGAGTAGGAAATGATAAGTGACATAGTTTAAGATTCTACATTGCAACTAACCCTAAAGAAAGTATGACTTGTTGAATTTTGGTGTAATATCAAAGAAAAACATCCACATTTAATAGCTAAAGGAGCAATTAAAATACTCGCCTTTTCCATTAGCATCTGTGTTAGGCTGGATTTAGTTCATATACTTAAACCAACACAATGCAATAACTGAATGCAAAAGGAGGTCTGAGAAGCCAACTTCTATTAAGCTAGGCTTTAAAAAGATTTGCAAAACAGTAAAAATAATGCTACTCTTCTGGCTAATTTTTTTGTATCGGAGAGTTATTTTTCATTAAAAAAATTATGTCAACATGTAGCGGATTTTTTTTTTGCTATTTTTAAATGAATTAATAAACATTTTTTTAATTCCTCATTTGAGTTCCTAATATGGTAAATAGTAATAGATACAGCCCATAAAAACAAAAGCTCCTTGGGGTCCGCAATGATTTTTAGCAATATAAGTATAAAAGAATCCTGAAGCCAAAAAGTTGAGAATTTTGGCTTAAAGCATATCTATAATAGCTGCCTTTCTCACACACACCCTGCACAAACCAAAAACAGAAAGAAGACAAACTGAATTTCTTTGGACTCTGTTGTGTAATTTACTTAAGGCCCATGGGCCTTGCTAATTTGCATGTCTGATTTACTCAGAATCCTTTCTTCCTCCTCCTCTCTGGCAAGAAACCACAGACAAATTCCTTTGCTATTTCACAACCCGTTCTTAAGCAAACTGCAATGCCGCGGGTATAGACAAGGAGCTCATCCAGCCTGGCAAACAGGGATAAGAAGCTCAACTCCAAGGTTTTCCAGCCAAGGGCCCTTTTCAAACACTAAAATCCACAAAACACAGCATTAGCTTGCTCAAAGCAAATAGTTAATTTGTCCGTTCACTAGGAATCAAAGGACAAAATCACACAGCTAGAGTGTTGCTTCAACCCCCACCCTGACCCTCCAACATCCCCTTTTTCCCAAGCAAGTAAATGTCTAAACCATGAAGAATCAACAAGTCAGTCAATCCATAACAAATATTTACACTGTCTACATTTTAAAAAAAGAGGATATATGATCATAAAAGGAAAACGAACAATACAGGTAATAATAAAAAAAATGCTGGGGTAAACAGTGCTGTCGGAGTGTGAAGAATGCAGAGAAAAAGCGTGCACCAACGTGACCAAGGGCATAAAGAAATGGGAAGAAGGGAGTCGAAAATTAAACACGGGCAGTGAGGGCAGCAGAGCTGAAAAAACTGATAAAGGACAAGACAATCCAGACATTTGCAATGAGACCTTTGGCTAAAAATCGGTCTCCACGGAAGGAAAAAGAAAGATAACACTAAGGTCCCAAAAGTCCAGCTAAGGAATCTGGGTTCTATCCTGAATGTAACGAGGACCAACAAAAGTTTTTTGAGAAGGATGGGAACATAATGGGAGTACGTTATTTAATTTGTTTTTTAAACACTAATCTATTAATAATAGGGCTCGTGAAAAGAAACCAAGACTAGATAGAGTCCAGGGGACCACATAAGGAGACTACTGGAAAGCCCGGGCAGACATGAGCTGGTCCTGAACAATGACATGGCAATGGAAATGAAAAGAATCAAGAGCTACCCCAGAAGCTAGATCTGGAATTTAATATGGTACCAAAACTGTTTGGGGGGGGGGGGGGTAGAACCATTAAGAGAAGTAAAGAAGTCAAGGGCATTAATGACAAATCTACTTAGGGCCTACTGACCTTATTGCTGTGCCTTGGCTATAAATGAAATACGGACCTGGGGATAGATATGTAATTTTAAACAGACTGAGGGAAAGGGGTGTATATGATAGAACGGAACTCGCATCTTTCCATCCGCTATTACTGTGCCTCCTTACGTGGCAGAAGATGGAAAGTTTAAAACTGCATTTCCCGGACGCCTTTGCAATTAAGGGTTCTGGGTGAGAAATAAGTTCTGACAATTAAATGGCCACATGTGAGATTTAGAAGGCAGGAAGAAAATGGAGACCACCTTCCTGCTGTTTAAACGTTTTCCGTTGGCAACAGAGTCGTGGAAACAACTGAAGATTCTGCAATGACTTCCCAAGGACCTGGCTATCAGCTCTGGGCTTATCAAATACAGGTTGTAATGGCAGGACCTTCCTATTCCCCCGATTACAGATACAGGGCCTCGTACTTAAAAATCAACACTTCTAGTAAAGGCTTCCTGATTCCAGCCTTGTTGGGTGCGACTGTACCGGACCCCTTGGCCCTAAAGGGCTCAATCTCCAGCCCATTTCTCCCAACGACTCTGTAAGAATCTATTTACCTATCTTACTAGTTTCTGTCTCCTGTAACTAAATCCAGACAGGTAAGTAGATTTAAATAAAGGCAGGCCAACCAAGTGAAACTACTTGTATGCAAGTAGAAGAATGGAACTGAAACTTGGAAACAAAGCCAGGACATGGCCGTTGGGGAGACCCTAAGACTATGTCAGTCCATTCTCTAAAATTTCCACAATTCAGTTTGGAATCGACAATGAAAAATTCTCTTGACTTTCTTAAGTAATTCTAACAACATCTGACATTTATCTGGAGCTCTGAATATGAACAAAGGTATTCTGAAGACTTCTCCCTTCATTTTACCTGGCACTGCGTACACTGGATTTTAAGAAACGAGAGAACCAAAGCCCCGAGGAGGTAAACAATTTGCCTAAGGTCACAAAGGGTAAGTCAGTGGTCCAACTAAAGTATTTCCTGCTTTAAACCTATTTTCTCCTGTTTGGTCCTCTGTCAGTTCATTCTAACCATGTTCTAAAGTAAATGTTAAAATTGTTGGTGTAGAAATATTAGGAGCTTAAGAGGGCTTGTAAAACCACAAAGAATTAAATGGGGTCTAACTTACAACCATGGAAAAAATTAAAATTCCATGTGGAATTTTCTTCTCCAATTTTAACCTAAAATGTGGTGCCTGTGGCGGGCCCACTGTTCCCAGGACATGTTTCCAACACACACAGTCCGAGGAGCA
Organism: Taxidea taxus jeffersonii; assembly: GCA_003697995.1. Taxonomy (NCBI): domain Eukaryota; kingdom Metazoa; phylum Chordata; class Mammalia; order Carnivora; family Mustelidae; genus Taxidea; species Taxidea taxus. The sequence continues at coordinate 34,236 of ML106758.1, forward strand.
AGTGTCCTCCGATGATTTGGACAGCTATTCATTTGTTTTTGTATCATTTTAAGAGTTGGAAAATTAACAGTGTTGTGTTTACAAACCTTCAGTGGGCCATTACATAAAAGCTCAAATATGTTTACCCTCCTTGGCTCTGCTCTGAAGAAGCTAAAAAAGCAAGTTAATATAAACCTATTCGGAACAAATGTGCAGAAAGGAGCCCTGTCGGACAGAGGTCGAGCTGTGACCTTCCCAACTTTTTCCACAGAATGTACAATCCATCACGTACAAGAGCATAGTGAAGATGTGAGGGGTTGGTAAGTACCCCTGTTAGTGAGAAATTCTGCTAATTATTACACCAAATAAGCATAGTTAACAGGCCATGGCCACAAGAGGGGCATGTTTCAGGGCATTAAATAGCTGCCTAGGGTGGAGATGAATATATTACACTATGCCCTTTACCAATAAAACAATTTCCCTGACACCTAGAGATCCAATCAGTGGGAGGAAGATTCCGGAAGCCTCTGCCGACTCCACTGCGATGCGCCAGCGCCACCTAGTGACTCACACATTTTCACTCTCAGACTCAGGGCAAATGACAGGATCTCTTTAACCTAAGCTCGGTGGTATGAAAAGGAGACAGGTGAAAGACACGAGATTTTGAGGGCTCCCGCAACTAAATACTTGCTCTTTAAAGCATACACACACACACACACACACACACACACTTGCTCTTTAAAGCATACACACACACACACACACGAGCATATATACATAGATAGATAGATTTTAAATTTTATTTTCTTCCCAATTCTGCACCCCTAAGGAAGAATAGGTATGTCTCAAAACAAGCTCACATCAAAGGCCGAACTAATCAACTGCTTTCCAGAATAGTATTTTTGTTGCTTGTTCAAAATTAAACCTTCAGAGCATCCAAGGTAGGAAAAGATAGCAGAGGGGTGGTAAATTGAGACTAGATAGAACTAAGGGCGTGTGGCTGGCTCAGTCAGAAGAGCAGGCGACTCTCGATCTTGGGGTCGTGATTTTAAACCCCATGATGGGTGGAGAGATTGCCTGAATAAATTTAAAAATTTTGCTTAATTTATTAAAAAAATTAAAAGTATAAGACTAAATAAAACTAAAGGCTTTAAATCCACAAGGCAGGTATAAAAATTAGCATGTTTTACGTAATATATTAGCATAATGCAAGTGGTTAGAAAAATAGGAAAACTTTTCAATCTGTAGCAAGAGTCACCTGACAGTAACTTTGAGAAGTTCCATGCCACCCTATGAACCAGAATTACCTCTCCTATAGTGACTATTTCCGGGCTGTTGACTGCTAATGCTGCATCAGACAGATATACTGAACATCCACACAAATACAGAATATTCCCCAAACAGCACCACTGCCACAGAAATCCATCTTTCTCATGCTAATGGTTTGGTGAAAAGAGATCTGGCCTACATTGCTGCAGATACAGCAATGAACAAAAGCAAAGTCCCCTTCTGGAGTTTATATTCTAACAGAGGAAGACGGACAAAAAACAAAGAAGAAAATCTATAAGATATCAGATGGTGGTAAGTGACACAGAAAAATAACAAAGAGCAAAGGAATAGAGGACACCCACAGGCAATGAGACAGAGAGCGTTATTTTGGGGTAATCAGAGAAACCCTCCTGAGAATCCAGTGTTTCCATAGACCTAAAGGAGGTGAGGGAACCAGCCATGCTCCTATCTGGGGTGCGGGGGAAGGTTCTTAGAAGGGAGAACAGCAAGTACAAAGGCTCTGAGGCAGGAAGCACTTGCTTGTTTGAGGAACAGAATGGAGGCCAGTTTGGGTGGGTGAGAAGGGAGGAACATGACAGGAGATGAAGTCAGAGAAGGTGTCGGGGGACAGATAAGATAGAAACCCAGAAGGGTGCTGTTTTGTTTTTGTTGTTGTTGTTTTAATAGCAGCTTCACTGAGATACAATTCACGTAACATACAATTTGCCCCCCCCCTTTTTTTTAAGATTATTTATTTATTTATTTGACAGATAGATCACAAGTAGGCAGAGAGGCAGGCGGGGGGTGGGGGGGGGGGAAGCAGGCTCCCTGCTGAGCAGAGAGCCCGATGTGGGACTTGATCCCAGGACCCTGAGATCATGACCTGAGCCGAAGGCAAGCGGCTTAACCCACTGAACCACCCAAGTGCCCCACAATTTGCCCTTTTTAAAGTACATGATTCAGAATGTGTATTCAGAGTTATATAATCATGCCCACAACTCAATTTCAGAACATTTTCATTATGCCAAAAAAAAACCCTGTACCCATTAGCAGTCACTCCATACCCCTCTCTCCCCAGCTCTTGGCAACCACTTATCTACTTTCTGTCTCTATGGATTTGCTTATTCTGGATATGCAATTATACAATACCCAGCCTTTTATCACTGGCCTCTTTCACTTACCACAGTGTTTTCGAAATTCATCCACGTTGTAGCATGGATCACTACTTCATCCTTTTCATTGCTGAATAATACTCCACTAAAGGGTATATCAGAATTCGACTATCCACTCAACATGAGATGAACATCTGGCTTGTTTCAACTTTGGGAATATTTTGAATAAGGCTGTTATATACATTGATGTAAAAGGTGTCTGCAGGCTTATGTTTTCATTTGTCTCAGGTAGTAGAAGTGGAATTGCTGGATTATAGGATAACAACGTTTTGAGGAGTCATAAGAATATTTGAACAGAGGAGTGACATAATCTGAATTTTTTTTCTTAAAGACAGACTTTGGTTGCCGTGTGTAGAAAGAGGCAGGAAAGGAACAGGGAGGCTGGCTGGGTGGAAACTGCAATGATCCAGGACAGCGACACTGGGAGCTTGAAGAAGAACTGTACAAGCAGGGGCTATGAGAAGTGGTTAGAAGATAGAGGGGACAGAATTTGCTAACAAATGAGATGTGGAATAGGAAAGGAAGAGTGATGAATGTGTCTACGATTTTTGGCCTGAGCAACTGGAAGGATGCAGTTGTCATGTACTGGGGTGGAGAGGACCACTCTGGGGGTTCCCTGCTCTCCACTTTGAAGGACCCCTCAACGCTAAATCAGAAGCCACTGTCCTATTTCTTATTTTGCCCATCCTTTTCAAGAAAGGCTCTACCACAGCCCCAATCTACGTCAGAGTCCCTTCAGAGCTACCATGGACATTTTGCTTCTGTAAGCAAATTCCAGTTGGCAGGACTAACCAAAAAACAGGAGAACCAAAAGCTATTATAATTAAATAACCCCCGACAAGATCCATCATAAAAAGAGGCTTTTGAAACTACATTTCCCAAATGTCCGTTCAGAAGTGCCTCACTTTAAAAGAGTAAGAGAATTCAGGAAGAGGAAACCATAGTCCAAGAGGCCAGAGGTGACTCAAAAGAAAGATCAATCAAACCCTAGCCTTCCAACATGACAGGTGAAAAGAGAGGGCATGTTTCCTCTCCGGCATCTCCAAGACCAAGAACCTGGCTTATTAAATGCGGGGTAATTTACATTCTTAGCAGCAAATATCCATAAGAAACTAAGTGCAGAGAAGGGGGGAAAAGAGGATCCTGGCACAGGGGATGGGTAGGTGGACATCTGAGCTTAAAATGCAAAATATGTTTAGTCACTCCCACCACACATCTTTTCAAAGCAACCAAAATGTGCCTGCATAGACTAAGACTCAATAACAGAACTGTTTAAAGACTTTTCGTAAGCCAAGATCCTCGCTACTCCTGAAGGCCCCACTCAACATCAAAATAAACATTAAATTGAACGCACATTTTTATATTAAAAAGTTTCTTTGCAATAGAAAAATATGAGTGGATTTGTATAATTTTGCCCCAGAATTTATTTAACTTTGAGAAACTCATTTATGATGGGCTGTAATTTCTCAGTAATCACTGGGTATACTTGGAAATTCTTGAGAAGTTGGAAAACCTAACATAAATATTAATCAAATGCAAGAACAATACTAAATATAACAACTTATGAAGCTAATATAAGACTACATTTCATAAACTTTTAATTCAACATTGAGTCACTTCAATTCTGCAAAGTTTTTTGTTTGGATCTGAAGTCAAGACAGTTTTTTCAGGGCTCATACATTTGTAGAGCCCCCTGAAAACCGGTGGCCAAGACTGGCAGCTGCTGAGTTTTGGCCATTGGAATATGAGCTGGAGTGATGAGTGCCACTTCCGGCCTGGCCCTAGAGAACTCCTAAACACATCTCTGCATGCTCTCTTCCCCTTGTGGCGGCCGGAATGAAGATAACCTAAGGTGACCTTCCAGGCAATATACTGAAGACGGCAGAGCCTCCTTCCATGTACAACTCTCTGTGAATGCACAGAGGAAGCCATTCCACCAACCTGCTTACGTATTACCGTTACTGTTACGAAGCAAGTGTTTAGGGGTGCCTGGGTGGCTCAGTGGGTTAGAACCTCTGCCTTAGGCTCAGGTCATGGTCTCAGGGTCCTGGGATCGAGCCCCCCCATCAGGGTCTCTGCTTAGCAGGGAGCCTGCTGCCCCCCTCCCTGCCTGCCTCTCTGCCTACTTGTGATCTCTCTCTGTCAAATAAATAAATAAAATCTTTAAAAAAAAAAAAAGAAAGAAACAAGTATTTACTATGTTCAAGCCATTATACAGTATTCTGATATGGTTTTGGGGGTTTTTTTTGGTTTTGCTTTTGTTTTTGCAGTAACCTAGCCTACCCAATATAAACCCACAGGGCTAGACACAATGCCTAAAGAATCTCCCAGATAAATGGTCCTGATTGATGGCTTACACCTTCACCTTTTGAGTTGTGCAATGACTAATAGGTAATAAAAAACAACAGCTAACACTGTATAGCAGTTATTAGTTGTTTAGTTACTAGTTAGTTGTTCGCTATATCAGCTCTAAATGCTTTCCATAAATTCATTCGTCTTCCTAACTCTCAGTGGTATATACTGTCTTCGCTTGAGAGAAGATGAAACTGAGGCCCAGAGAAAGTAAGTAACCTGCCCCAGGTTGCACAGCTAGTCACTGGCGGAGCCAGGACTCAAGCCCAGGCAGTGCCGATGCGGCACCCATGCAGTTTAGTCGGTAGGCTTAACATACAAGGAAAGAGCTATTAACCTGAATTCCAAAAGAGCTTGATCTTCTCTCTAGCTCACAAGGAGGCAAGATAAACGGACCAAAGCGAATACCTGCCCATGTTTGTCACATTCATGTTCATTATTAACCTTAAAGAGGACTTCAGATAACTCGGGACAGTTATGATTTAATGCTCTCCCTAATCCCGACTAAAAAGGCGTCCGCTGCGCATGTGGGTAGATGGGTCCAAAAGTCGGTGGAATTATAGGCTCCCTTTCATGAAAATGCAAATGTCTGTGAAAGCGGCTAATAAGGATATCTGTACTTTTCCAAAGAAGTAAGGATTAACTTCATTGTGGGTTAAATTAGCTGAACATCAGAAAAGGACATCCAAAATAAACAGTCCTGTACCCGTGGTAGCCAGGGGGTGATGTGGGCAAATGCACACTGGAGGAGGAATTCCAAATGTGGTCATGACCATTTTCCTGGTTCAAAGTAAACAGAGAAACAAGGCAAGTTCTGACATGGACAAGACATTCGAGATCATAAAAAAGCAGCAGCCTCACCAGCAGGCCGCAAGTCTAGATTAAATGCATATTTTGGATGACTCATAAACCACTCCCAAAACGACTCTGCTCATGAGCCAAACAGAGGCCATTTCTCCATTTACAAAGCTGCCCACCCATTCCACCAAGGTTCTACAACACAGAATTGCCCCTTTGTGCAACCATCAGAGAATTTAAAAAAAAAAAAAATGTTAAGATTCCCTTGGTATCAAGATTATTTGCTAACTTAGGGTACCTGGGTGGCTTAGTGGGTTAGGCCTCTACTTTTAGCTCAGGTCATGATCTCAGGGTCCTGGGATCAAGTCCCACATCGGGCTCTCTGCTTAGCAGGGAGCCTGCTTCCTCCTCTCTCTCTGCCTGCCTCTCTGCCTACTTGTGCTCTTTGTCAAATAAATATTTTTTTTTTAATTATTACTTTAAAAAAAAAGAAGATATTTGCTAACTTAGCAAATAACTATTTCACCTTCTACCTCAAAGGGAGCCACAACCCCACTTTCCAGCACTGTCTCCCTAAAGGCAGACATGCCCAGCAGTGACGATGCTGAGTCAACTGGCATTTACCTATTCCGCACCTGGTATCATACTAGGAATGTTAACATTTATTATCTCTTCTAACTGAAAAGAATTTAAAACCAGAGCTCTGTCCGGTTTTAACAAAGAAGACAGGCTGATGCAGAAATGGTCAAAATTCACGCTGCCCCTTCTGAGCATTATCATGTGAGGGATCAAAAGATGACGTGCATTTAGACCATTTGAGAAAAGACATAAGACTGTGATATTGCCAGTGTGGGAGGAACTCCCAAATGGTGGAAACACCTATCAGTCGCTGAGAACATATCTAACTAAAGATGCTATGTTCCTCAGCCTGTGCTGGGTACTGTAGCCACAAAAAAGGAGCTCATGTCATCACAATAGCAGCAAATACTAACGAACCTGGGCTGAGCATTCATTGTACCATACTAAGGGCCTTAGCCTGTATTAACTCATTTAAACCTCAAATCTACCCAGTGAACGATCCAGCCAGAATTTTGACACGGGGGGAAAATATCTGAGTCTTATTAAAGTAGAAAGTCAAAACTTTTTCTATGAAATGGTTATTTTTGGATGATATCTGGGGATTCTTTATATACTTTAGGCCAGTAAACAATTTATCCCTTGATTGTTATTAAATTGTTCAAAATATCCTCAGAACCTGATCTGTAAACGTTAGAAAACCTAACCTATAAATGGAGTACGTTGAATGCTTCATACCACAATAACCGCAAGGAAATTACTTTCTTGATGCAACATTAAAATTGAGGAGTCCCTAATAATAGCACTTTGAAAGAGGTACCATCCCATTAAAAAAAAAAAAAAAAATCTATAAAGTGAGCCTTGCTCCAAAGTAACAACTGAAGAAAAAAAAAAAAAAAAAGGAGGAAAGTCATATTATAGCCTTTTAATTGAAGTGTCATAGCAAAAAGATTCAACACGAAATCTACTGCTACTGATGAAGAAAATAAATCATGTCTAAATCAGTCTTCATATTTCCTAAGAACAAAAGAGTTCCCATCTTTAAGGTCAGATTAAAGTAATAGGCTGGATTGAGCCATCTATCTGGTAAAATAAATGCTTCTGGACAGTGCCTAGACTAAAAAGGTCAAGAATTCCTAAGCAAAACACCGCTTACAACAGAGCGGGTCAGCGCAGAGGCCTGACCCGGGGGGGGGGATGCCCTGTAGCTGGAGGTCTAGAAGGCTACCCTGCAAATTCTCGTCAGACGCTTAATCAATATCATGCCTTAGGACCTGAACTGCTACTATAAAATCAATATTACCTTTATTTTAAGTAGCAGGAGGAACAATGAGATTATCTTGTTCCCTACAAGTCTGTCATGGAAAATCTGGCTCATGCTGTGTGTCCTCTTCTGTTTTTGCCTGGAAGGAACGAGTTTGTCGGGCTTGGAGATAGTCTGGCACGGCAATCCAGAAATAACAGAAAAGGTGAAGGAATAGCACTTTGGCTCAGGAAAGCTGGGGCCTAAATAATACGTTACAATCTACAGGACAGTAAGGAATCCTCAAACGAGGAGCTCAGAGGTTTAAACCCACGGGCTCCAGGCTGATGACTCTGCGAAGTTAGACCTCCAGCCCTGAGCTCCAGAGTCTCCAGCTCCTCGGAGGCAGAACAGGCACCAGGAGACTGTCCAAAGGAGAAGCCCTGATCTCACACCTGCACCTGCCCCCCCAACCCGCCCTCAGCCTTCTGGTCTCAGTACGAGGTCACAATCCAGGGGATCATGCTAAAACACCTGGAAATTATCCTTGATTCCTCTGTTCTTTCAAAACTCTCTCAAACCCTGTCAGCTTCGCCTCTAAAATACAGCTGAAATCCCTCTCCCTCTTTCTGCCTCCACCATCACCACATGGGCCAAGCCTTGAGCGCCTCTCTCTTCCTGATGTCTCTCCCTCATTGTGCTCTGGCCCTCCAAGATTCCCCACACAGCAGCCAGCGGGAGCTCTGGAAAATGTAAACCGGACGTGGGCACTCCATAAACACAAGCCTCCATCTTAGGACCCTCCCGTGGGTTCCCATCATGCTTAGAATAAAACCCAAATCTTTTCTTTTTTTTTTAAGATTTTATTTATTTGGCAGACAGGATCATAAGCAGGCAGAGAGGCAGGCAGAGAGAGAGGAGGAAAGCAGGCTCCCTGCTGAGCAGAAAGCCAGACGCAGGGCTCGATCCCAGGACCCTGGGATCATGACCTGAGCCGAAGACAGAGGCTTTAACCCACTGAGCCACCCAGGCGCCCCTAAAACCCAAATCTTGACCACAGCCTGAAGGTTCTAACATGACTTGGCCTCATTCTTCCTCCCTTTTGTGTCTTTCTCCTTTAAGTGCCGGCCACTGTGCTTCTCTGTTCCTCCTGCACGCTATGCTTATCAGCACCTCAGAGCCTTGTCCCTGTGGCTGGAATGAAGAGCCTCGTTACCCTTGGGATCTCACACGGAAAGCCACCTCAGCCCCCTGGATCCACAGCAGCCCCTCCCCTCACTCATTATCATACCATACCGTTCATCACTGTTAGACCAAGTCTTACGTATGTATCTTCCTTAGTACTGTTCACTCATTTCCTACCTTTGACAGAATGCTAACCTCCACGAGAGGAGGGACTTTGGTCTGTTTGGCATCACTAAGTCCCCTAGTCTAGAACAGCACTGAGCACATAATGGGCCTCAGTTAGTGTCCGCTGAATGAATACCCAGGCAGCACCTGGAAATCTGTTCTGGATCCCAGTCTGGCTACAAGTTATCAGCGATGTGTTCTCACTCCAAGTATTATGATCAGAGACAGAATTTAAGAACAGCATCCTCTGAACTGCCCCACATGGGATCAAACATCTCTAACATTTTCCATTAGAAAACAGTGTGCTGTTCAAGACGATAGGAAGAAATGAATTCTCAGCTTTGCTTATGCTCTTTACTCCAATCCTGAGCAGCAGAGAATGAGAGCAGAAGCTCAGAGGATGTCTCCAATTACAAACATCACATCATCCTTCCTCTCCCTGTGCATCACAACACACACACACACACATACACACACACACACACACACACACACACTTTTCTCAACAATCTCCCATGGTTGTCCATGGGCCTCTGGTTCACTGCCTCCCTCACTCCATCCATCAAGAAATTCTAAGTTTCACTTCCTAGATAAAGTGGCCTAAGTGAAGAGGAAGGGGGAGAGCTAATAATATTTATCAAGTATCTCCCACATGCTGAATATTGTGCTGATGGTCAAAAGCTTTTTTTTTTTTTTAAACTAAGTAAATTATAGTTAGCCCCACTTTTAGAGGTTTGAAAATGTGGCCTGTGACTTGCCGGAAGTCAAGCAATTAAGTGGCAGAGGCGAGGTTTAAATCCACATCATTCGAACTCTAAAATCCCACTCTTTCCAAGTCTTTGCTTTAGCAACAAGAACAAGAAACATACCAATATTATCTTTCTTTTACAGCTTCAATTTGGGAATTAATACATCCTTTCACAAAGAGATCCATATCACCTTTCTCATCTGGGTCCTTGGACTAGAAACTTCTTTGCATGCAATGGGTTCCCAGATTACAAACAGTATAAACTCCCTTAAAAGTTCCCTTATAATCTACAGACAAAAGATTACAGATGCAAAGGAGTGTCTCACCAAAGCTTCCCTTCCAACTTGATTGTCCCGACTTTACGAGTGACACAAAATTGTCAGTGTGGATCAGGGGAACAAATAACCCCGTTCAGCATAACACATACCAAACATCCAGGGAGTTGATGACAGATTCCAAAGCCCACAAAGCCAGATGATCCCCCTGAAAGGCCAACGTCTATGGTCAATCTGAGCTTCTTTATTAATACATGATTCTATTCTTTCTACTACCACTAAAAAGCAAAAGCAAAAACACGACATTAAAATACCTCCTAAACACAATCTGTGGGGTTTTCATATAAATCGTAGGTAAAATTAAATTTAGTAAACCAAATTATTTCTTGTCAAACTTTATTCACCCTAACAATAAATATTTTCAATAAGAGTACATAAAACCATGCAATCTAAAAAGGTTTATTTCTAAAAGAAAAATTTACATACAAAATTCCATGTAGAAGAGCAAAACAAATTGGTCTGACATGTTCATTTTAGCCCTTTCTTTCCTGGAAGGTATTAGAAATTCTCTAAATGTATCCACTCACATAAATATCTTCCAGATCTTTTCTGAAGCATCCAGACACTTCTTCCATTACATTCATTTTCTCTGTGGATCATTATTAAATAGATTCACTACAAGCCAATTTAAAATGGCACAGCATGAAAAAATAAATAAATGGCATATTGTGTTTGAAAGTAAGAACATATTAGGCTACTTGGTGCTTTTGCTATTTAAGCCTCTGTTTTTAGATAATAAAATGAGGGCTTTTAAGGCATGTGCAATCATGAGATATCGATTAAATTAAAACTCTAAACTTGCAGTGGCAAGAAACCAGGACTTCTTAGTCTCTTTTAAGAACTGATGAAAACCTTGGCTCTTAGTAAGGTTGCTGTCTACAAAAGGAGCCTTACTTTCATGAAAAGCTCCAACGAACAACAAAATAGCACCAAATCAATACTCTTCTTCATTTCCCTTCTCCTTTCTTCCTTCCTAGCGCTCTCTCTTTTTCTTTCTGTTTTGCTTTTAACATCACAGAATGGTGAGTGGTGTGGCATCAGGCTCAACCCAAAACGATAAAAACCCACACTCTCTGCTCCCCACCCTCGCACGCTCTACGGCTGTAAATATTTCATGGTATTACCATCCTTCACTCGGTGCTTATATTGTCTGATCAAGCCTCTATTTCTGTCTGTTAGATACTCTGGAGGATAGCGTTTTTTCATGTCTGCTGCTCAGTCACATAAAGCCCTTGCTTCTCAAAGGTTCTTCAAAGTTCAATAATTTATTAAACACTGCTGTCGGTAAGCACTCACAGAAATGCCTAACTACAGAGTATGCGGAACTATTAAAGAGTTTCTTTAATAAAGAGGGTGACTTTAGAGAAAATGACAGCATTGTTGCTTAAACTAGAGAGGCATACCCTGAATGACTGAAGCTATCCTGTGTTAAGAGGCAAGAATTTAAAAATAAACTCAAGCACCTGGTTACGGGGGA